>CM067481.1:32087691-32153209 GCA_034552555.1 Semaprochilodus insignis | reverse complement strand
TTTATTGATTGATTTTATTCATTCATACACTCATGTAAGTGTGTCTTGGCCAGTCTTATCAATTGTTGAGTTGATATGCCAACACAAGCAAAACATTGATAGCCCTGATGCATGTAGAAATGCTTAATGCCTGCGATGATCACAAATGGGCAGTAATAGCTGATTAAAAGATTAAATTAACTTTATAGGTTACTTGTTGTCTGTGGATGACCAAATTATACTAGTCACTAAATACAGATACAATTCAGTAAATACACATTTTCATTCAAACCCAGTTCCAAAAACACTAGGACAGTAGGTAAAACAGAAAGCAGAGATTTATTAAACTACTTTGACTTGTTACAGCGCCAAGGCGAAATAAGCTCACCAGACAAAAATGAGTCGCCTGTGACTGAAACGTATCTAATAGCATGTAATACCTCCACATAGCAAATAACAGCTGCGATTGGATTTGGCATGGACCGGACAAGTTTCTTTGATGCAAGAGTGGCTAAATCAATGTTCAGACACTCTTGCGTCAAAAAACTGAGCAGTTGGGCCAGATTTGGTAGATACCTTCCCTGGCACAATTCTGAGGAGAATTTCCTGTAGACTGGGATTTTAGCCACTGCTGGTAGACCCGTATGACTGTACGCTTCCATACCCCTGCAGATTCAGCTACTTCCTTCACACTATGGTCTTTGGCACGCCCAAATGCAGTCACTCCTTTTAGCCAGTCATTAACATCTGCTTTGGAGCCATTTTCCACACATGGAGCGAGGCATGCCCTGCACTGTAGCACCTCCTCTCAATCTATGAATCCAGTCACTCACACCCCGCAGGTATTCAGAGCCCCATCACCCTTGTGCAGTGCCATCTGCAAGAACCTGAAGAGAGAATCACCGTAAACATGCAAGGTGACAATTTTTTTGTCTGGTGAGCTTAAGTAATGCTGTATCTCATTAACTTCCTTTTTTTTTCCTTGTGTAAATGGGCACTCATTCTGAAATTGATGCCCGCGGCATGTTCCAGAAAAGTTGTGATGGGTGTGATTTGAGAATAGGAGATGCAGTTATGCTTGGATATAAAAGAAGCATCCAGAAAAGGCCTCGCCTCTTATGAGCGAGGCTGGGTTGAGGCTTACTCCTTGGCCAACAAGGCTTCAGCAAAAAATCCCACAGTTTAAAAATGATGATCCTGGACGAGTGAATACAAGAATTCTAAGTATTTTAGCCTCTACAGTGCAAACGTTTCTGGGAATCTGGAGAAATCGTGAGTACAGGAAAAGACCAAAAAAAAAAGGAATTAATGCAGATAATCTTCGATCACACAGACAGCACTGCATTAAAACCAGACATGTTTCTGTGATGGATATCACCGCATGGGCCTGGGAATACTTTCAAAAACTGTTGTCAGTAAAAACTGTCAGTCTCTGCATCAACAAATACAAGTTGAGACTGCATTATGCACAGAGGATTCATGTATCAAAAGCTCCCAGAAATCCTGACAACATCTCTGGACTCCAGCTTATCTGAAATGCACTGATGCACAGTGGAAGCATGTATTGTAGTCTGAGTCAACCTTTCAGATTTGTTATTGATGCAATGGATGCTGTGTTCTCTAGTCCAAAGAAGAAATGAACCGTCCAGATTATCACCAGATTACAGGTTTAAAAGCCAGAGTCTATCTTGGTTTTGGGAGGAGCGGGCTAATAGTGCCCATAGTATAGGGTACCTTCACATCTGTAAAAGCGCCATTAGCCTTGAACACATTTGGAGCAACATATGCTGCCTGTTGTCGTCATTAACTTCTGCTTCGTCTTCTGCTCCTCCGGAGGAACGGGGTGCTGATATACAGCTTTTTCATTTGATGCACGGTTTCCGCATAGCAACAGATTTTCCAAACTTGTTTTCCATTAAGATTGAGTGGGATGGAAAAGTGAATGCCCATCTACTGTACTTCTGCTCAACCCAGAGACACAGATGTACCATCTCGGGGCAGACCTCCACTCGTTTTTCTTTCTTTCTTTTTTTTTTTTTTTTTTTAATCCCCCCCCCTCCCCCACTTCCCCCCCTTAGAGTCCCATTCGTTTTTGGCCCCACTCAAACTCCCCCTTTAACCTACAGCCACCAAACTGCACTGAACAGGTATTTATAGAGGGATGAGAAAAGCACAAAGTGGAGTTTTGAATTTGCTGGACAATTTCATTACAGCTGCACTACAGGCAAATTGATCCATTGCCAGAATCAGGATGTTCCATTAGGGCTGTGTGCGTGCGTGCGTGCGTGTGTGTGTGTGCGTCTCGCATTCACAGAGATGCTGGCTTGCTGCTTGTGTCCTTTGGGTTAGCCGGCAGCGGGCTGGACACTCCCTTAAATAAGATAAATTACTATGCTGTTGCAGGATGACCATAGAACCTTGCATGTCTTTAATCAAATTACTGTGCGGGTCAACAGGGAGCTGCTCAGACTGCACTGCAAAACCCTCTGAAGGTCCACCTGACCCCCTCAAACCTGCTGTTGTGAACCACAGGGAGCAGCCTGACATGAAGCGTCTGCTAGAGGTTCCAGCAGGAGACTCCACATCCTGACTATAACGCAGGTCAGTGAACAAACACGGAGCAAATCATTCCTCTACTCATTTACTAAGAAAACAAGAGGAGACCAGGGAGCTGGAATAGGAACAGTTTGGCTACAAAACATGCAATCAAAATTTTAAGTCAGCGTATTTTCTAAGCAGCACTGCTTAAGGGAAGGGTGGGTGTGTAATTTGTGAGGTAATCATCTGTCTCATGTGATGCCATTACATGACTGCGCCTGACTCCGTGGTCATTTCATCTGGATGAATCAAATAGGGGTCTCTCTCTCTCTCTCTCTCTCTCTCTCTCTCTCTCGTTCATATATATTATCAGCTATTGTCATATATTATCAGCTATTGTGAGAACAGCAGAAAGTAAGTTTCACTCCAAGTAAAGTTTACTGTGTTCTTAAGCTGTGCAGAACTGTGACTATTAGAGCTAGGAGTTTAGTTTGAGTCATACATTTCATACACCCAGAAGAAAGAACCTACCTACATGGGATCTGGTGATGGTTTAGTTGGTCACCCAGCATGATCACGACATATGCTGGTTTTGCTGGTGACCAGGCATGCTGATCTATGCTGGTTTTTCTAGCAGGGCTGCCATCCTTATCGAATTAGTTTGTTGGTAATGAGCTAACGGTGGACCTTCACACTTCAGAATTGTGAGACATTCAGGTTATTCTTAAGCTTGTCACAGACACATTAGCATATATTTTAGCTGGTAGCAGTTTCTCAGCGTCTCTTGCAATAGAGCTTCTACCGTTGCCACCACTGTTTTCCATTTTTGACGACCCCCTGATTGGGCTGTTTGTATTTAGTCACAGCTCTTTTTGACCAAAAGAACCCTGGCTCTTGAACTGCTTCCATTCAGGCTTCCTAGAACCTTGGTGCTATTCAGGGAACCAGCCTGCGTTTGCACCAGTTTTTATTGGAACCAAGGAACGTCAAAGGACACAACATCAGCGTCAACAAAAGGCGCTGCACAGAGATTAGAAACAGTAGTAACAAGTTGGCGGAGCTTACCTGCGTTAGAACAGATCAACTACTGGTGATGAGAAGACGTAGAAGAGGTTCTTCAGCAGAGCACTGCATGCTTTTCAAGCACGTCGCCATTGTTGCCTTCTCCTTCCACAACAATGTACACCCACAGATGTCATCATGGTTCATACTGAAGAACTTACTATATTATTATTTTATATTTTATATATGGAAATGTGCCAAACTGTTCATAATTAGGTGTGCAAACCAGAATAGAGCCTGTTCCATGTGCTGATCTCAGACTTGTGTCTAGGCTAGAGAGACATTTCTCATCATGAAGTTGGTCAGGTGGTATTGGTATCTAAAAATGATTAATTGATTTTTGTCACTTATTAATTATAGATCATTCTATTAATCGAACGTGGACTTGAGGGTCCAATAGAAGATCTATGTCTACCTAGATACCATAGATAGGGGGGGTGGGACCAGTTCCTGATTACTGGACACTTTTCTGCTCAATGTTTGAATAATTTATTAATTTAATAGTTTTATTCTTTTCATACGGAACATAATGATGAAGCAAGATTAGTACTCTAATACTTTTTTTTTTAGTTCCAGGAAATTATTAGGCTTTCTCTGAAGGCCTAGAAGGCCCTGAAGGTTCCTCTATAAGCTAATCAACATGACAGAGTTTAATTACTTCTGTGTTTGAGCAGTAATAATCACAAACAAATATTTACTGTGTAAAAGCCATCTAAACTAATCAAACTGATCAACACAGTCGCTACACAACCTGGCAGCTGGTCCACACGGTTCACTGGCTCATCTACATAATGTAAAGAGGCTAAGATAACACACAATTTCTATTTATTTAAAGATATCATCATACGTTCTCTCTCTCCTGTAGCTTTTTTTTCTTCTTTTTTTTGTTTGTTTGTTTTTTTACCAGATGCTGTTATACATAATGAGTAAAATGGTAGGTGAGTTGTGCAATGTCCACATAGCAGTAGTCTTTATTTTGAAAGGGGTCTCCTGGGACTTACCTGGGAGGGGTGATACCATGATCATGAAGGTGGTTCACCCAGGGCAAGGCTTAGGCATTGCACTTCAGTCGTGCTGACTCTCTCAAATTTCCCAAATGCAGGAATTTCAACTACATAATGTCTGATCTGCAATTTCCTTCAGGATGAATATCCATCCATCTAATTTTTTCCTCAACCCCAGTCCTGAAGGCACCCTGCCCTGGACATTTTAGTAGATCCCCTGCTTTAACATTCCCTGCTACTCTGAAAGGGCTTCTTAATGAGCTGGTGAGCTATATCAGGGGTGTCTATCTTGCTTGTAGCTAGCCATCTGGCTGGCTTGCTATGTGTGTGTGAGGTGGTGGAGTTATCCACTGTGATGTTAAAGACTTTAATTTCCCAACATATTGTGAACTACATAAAACAAAACCAGTTAGCTTTTAACTTCTATTCATGACTGAGGTTTGCTATCTGTTAGTTGCCCATTTTGACTCGGTGGAAGACTATAAATAAGGTTCTATTACTTTTTTGCTATATTAGCCTTATAGCTTCACTGCAAAACTAAGATAGCAGACTTTTTATCCTGGCTGATTACATTTAGGATAAAAAGAACAAACTACTTTTCCCACCAAACTCTCTCTTAGAAGAAAGCATGATAAGGAATCATGAAGACATCAGGACAGCTCTAGTTAATTATGTTTTCCTCAGTGGAAATTCCCAAGTCTTCTATTTAAGGACTTCTCTGCGCTAGATTTGTTATCCTCCTTGATCTTACAGATAGGTCAGTCAGTGAAAGGAGCGAAGAGACCACTGGTCTACTTTCCAAATGAGAAGGGAATGTTCAGAAAGAAAAGTAGCCGCAAACATCCAAGGACCAGTATACCGTCCCTCTCCTTCCATACATCTATCCAAGGTCGAAAGTTAATGTGGCCCTTTGACATTAACAGAATTTCACTCCAAAGGGATCAAGAGGGGGAACCATTATGTCCCAAAGATGTTGCATGACAACCACTGACCGGCATACTTCAAGTCATTACGCCCTTCCATTACCATAGCCATAGACAAAAACAGGTACAGGCCGACTAATCAGAGGCCCAGCTTTGTCTTCTTCCTCTCTCAGCCCCGTCAGCAAGCACAATCCTGGACATTGTTTACTTGTCTTTACAGATAGTTACTGTAGGCAGTGTGCTAGAAATTAGCCATAGAGTTCCCACAGTCTGATGGACCCACTGTCACTTGGGTTCTTACTTTAAATGCACTTTAAATTTGTTCACATATCATAGCAGTCAGCTTGATGATAATCCAACCACAATTATCCAAAGAACATCATAATGGAAGTTCGGGCAAAAAGGTGGGACAAAGCAAGTTGCGACAAAATGGTGAGCGTGTGGTTTTGTGTAGTACCGAAAAGGATCCTTCTATTGTAATAAGAGTCACTGGAAAAAAAAGACCCTGTGTTTTTACCAGAGTGAAGATTTAACTGTCTGGAATAGGAAGTACAAGCTTTTGCACCTTTTACTAGTCTAATTGTTGATGGTAATAAGCTTAATACACACAAAAAGCATTATTTATAAGATAGTTTTTAATGAAAGGTACGTGTTACAAACCCTAACCCTTACATTCCTTGATCTTTATTTTTTTGACTTGTTTTAGTGAAGTTGAAAGATTCAAGGTGTGGCCAATCGTTCAGCCAGTCAACCCATGATTTAGCTTTCTCATAAGTAATTTGTAAATGAAAACTTTATTTCAAAACTTCTGTGCCATGTTTTCATGTCACTACCACATCAGAGTTTTAGTACTTCTTATTTTACCCATGCTCCTGCGTTTTAGAGCAGGAAGTGAGACTCTTGTCTCTTGTGGCCACATGGTGAGCAGTTTGATCCCATTGTTTATGTGCCCTTGTTGGAAATCAGTACGTAACATTAAGTATTGTCATTATTGTCAGGTATTTGTGTTCTAGTACGCAACTGTTCAAAGCTTTGTTGTTGTTGTTGTTGTTGTTGTACTAAAAGTGAGCTTTGTGTTAAATCTCTGTTTAAAAGATTGCAGTCCAAGTTTCTTCCCTAGTTGCTAGAGGTTAGGGTGATATTTTTTTATTTTTTTTTTTTTACTTTTTTTTTTTTTTTTAACCATAGGATTTTATTTACATAAAAAATGATAGACTTTGGGTGTAAAAGTTTGACAGACAATAGCCCTGTTCAACAGGGACTAGATTTTATTTATTTATTTATTTAATATTTTTAGTGCTTCTCAGTAATGTTAGACCTGTCTGAATGTGCCTTGCCAGTCATGTTTACTGACTGTGTGCTCCCCATGTTATATTAATCCAGTGCAAATCAATATACAAGTAAAAACACTACTGTATCCTAGGAAAGGAGTTTCTTAAGGATTCTGGCACTTGAAAGAGCGTTCACTTGTGGTCTCTGTGACTAAAACCAAGCTAATATGTACATCACTCTCCTGTCTCTTATGTAGAGCTCTGAACATGTTAAAATGGCAGAAATATTTAGAATTTATGCAGCTAATTTGCATTTGCATTCATTTCCCACAGCAAGACAAATGGTTAGGGGGAACGGTGTGATGGCTAATGCCTTAACATGTTTTCTGCTGTGTTCTGGAGTAAAGGTGGTGCATAAAACAAGTAACCATTCCCATCTCCCATCATTTATACCAAGATTTCTAATTCAGTGAGAATCAG
The DNA here is from genome assembly GCA_034552555.1 of Semaprochilodus insignis. Classification (NCBI taxonomy): domain Eukaryota; kingdom Metazoa; phylum Chordata; class Actinopteri; order Characiformes; family Prochilodontidae; genus Semaprochilodus; species Semaprochilodus insignis. The sequence goes on along the minus strand of CM067481.1, from coordinate 32,145,952 downwards.
TCAGACGTACTGTGGAAAACCAGCATTACCCCACCTCCCCATCTAAAACTAATCCCATTCAGGCAGGGCTATTGTCTTGCATCCAATACTGGAATGAAATGGAAACCTCACTCCATATATATGTATATTTTAGTATTTGAGCTCGGAATGGCTCCCCCGGGCCCCCTCAGACTCCTCATAAGTTTCCCACAGAGGTTCCAAGCAGCTCTTCACATCTGATTACTCACAGACTGCTTGAACAGAGAGTGCCAGTCAGATCTGAAATGACCAATTAAGACTTTCTTTAATGAACGATTAAGTCTGGGCCATAAAGCTTAATCATCTCAGACTTTAACACCACGCTTTGATATTAAACCACTGGCTAAACGCCTAACTGTTCACACCCCCGTCCCAGCGGTAAACATCACTCGTGATTGCTTAATGGCAGTATTGTTGCTGAGACGTTAAAGAGCTGGCACAGTAAATCAACCCCCCCCCTCCCCAAAGTAGCTGGAGACGGTTTTAAAAAGGGCATTTAAAAGCATTTAGTCTGCTGATTTGTGATGATGACTTACCTGCAGTCAGCAGCCCGAGTCTACAGATGGTAAAAATAGATGTAGCATTTCTTTAATGTTCTGGCCGTGTGTGGAAAGAGACAGAGAGAGATTGCTGAGGCTAAGCACAAGAGTAGCAAAGCACTTTGAGGATAAGACCTCCACATTTATTTGGATCTTCAGGGATGAACTATAACCTAGCTGACTCAGGGTGTTATATTGTGGAGAACCCCTGGACAAAGGCTGCTTGGATTCTATCAAATCTCTTCCCCTCAGATGTGTCATGTCGGAGGACCTTTGGATCTCTCCGAGACTGCCGGAGACAAAGCTGATCTTGCTGCGGTGGGAGGAAAACTGATGGAGGATGGAGGAAAACGGAGCTACAGCACTGATTTTAGCGAAAGCACTTTTCTGAACTTTCATGATGAGGGTTAAGCTTAAAGCCCCTGGGAACATACTGTTTAATAAGATATAGATTTTTAATAAGTCTGGTTGATGACTTGGGATGTTAAACGTCCAGCAAAACAAAATGGAAATATGATGAACCTCCTCAAAAACACTCAGTACACTCACCAGACACAGTGTGGACAGTCTGGGCATGGTCTTAATATTCAAATGACCATACATGACTGATAACCTACTATCACTGACTCGTATGGACTGACAGACCTCCTTCGCTGAGCTGTACCACCCGACAGACTGCTGTCACTGATTCGCAGGGACTGTGACAGACGGACGGACGGACGGACATCCCTCTGTCACTGACTTGTATGGACGGAAATCCCTCTGTCGCTGAGCTGTACGGACTGATAGCCCTCTGTCGCTGACTGGTACGGACTGACTGCCCTCTTGTTGCTGACTCGCATTGCCTGACTGCCCTCTGTCTCTGACTGGTACGGACTGACAGCCCTCAGTTGCTGACCGGTACAGACTGATGGGCCTCTGTCGCTGACTGGTACGGACTGATGGCCCTTTGTCGCTGACTGGTACGGACTGACTGCCCTCTTGTTGTTGACTCGCATTGCCTGACGGCCCTCTGTCTCTGATTTGTACGGACTGACGGCCCTCTGACGCTGACTGGTACGGACTGGCGGCTCTTTGTCGCTGACTGGTACAGACTGACGGCTCTCTGTCGCTGAGCAGCACGGACTGACGTCCCTCTGTCGTTGACTGGTACGGACTGACGCCCCTCTTGTTGTTGACTCGCATGGACTGACGGCCCACTGTTGCTGACTCGGACGGACGGACATGCCTCTGTCGCTGACTCGCATGGACGGACATCCCTCTGTCGCTGACTGGTACAGGCTGACTGCCCTCTTGTTGTTGAATTGCATGGGCTGACTGCCCTCTGACTGGTACAGGCTGACAGTCCTCTGACGTTGACTCGCATGGGCTGACAGCCCTCTGCCACCAACTTGTATGAACTTGAGGCCCTCTGTCGGCAACTTGTAAGGATGGACATCCCTCTATCGCTGACTTGTACGGACTGACTGCCCTCTGTTGCCAAATCACATGCACTCATGACCCTCTGTCGAGAAATTGCGCGCACTTTGTTGCCTCTGTTGCTATATAGTGAAATACATCAGACATTTATTATACATTGGGATGATATTCATAAGACATACTTGTATATTGTTTTCCAGAGAAACAAAGTTAACGTGGGTGGAAAACCAAAAATTCAGCAGATTTAGCTGGGACTTTAAATACACATAAGAAGGGAGTGGGAATGGCATATGGTAAGGCACTTCTGAGAGCTCTGAATGTGTTTCAGATGTACATACGTTACTGGTTTCCCTATAGAGCTGCGAGAACAAACAAAGCAGAGGCTTGTTTGCAGGTTCTGAGTGCAGAATGACAGATGAGATTGCTCATAGACAAACGCTGCTGTCAGTAAATTACATGCAACGGAGGAAAAAAATGCCTATGTAGAATCCTTTCAGCTTTGATTCACTCGTAGCTGAAGCTTTTATAGCTGCTGTCTTCCTATATCGCTCACCATAGACTTCCCCCATTTATATAAGAAACTGCATAATTCAGTCTTTGAGGTCCAGTCATTCTCATCTGATGCGAAACGGTTCCAGAGGAACTTAAAGGTGCAATATGTAAGGTTTTTAGATTAGAACATGAAAAATGTACTAAATTCATGAACAGAATGTGAAGTAACTGTTTTGATGGCGATGTCTATACATCACACTGCAGAGATATCTACTGAAGTTAGCATGCTAACCAGCTATCCCCGGCCAGCCTACCTTGTAATACCACTTTGCTCACTCTTGCTTCAGATCTAAAAACATCCACAGGTGTTACTGTGAAAAGACTATGGGTCTGAAAGGATGTGTAGCTGTTTAAGAAGCTCCTTACTGGGAAAAGGAGACAGGCACATCAAACTAAGAAGCTGTTGGTGTTCTCAGAACAATGGACTGACCACCCCAGAGTCCAGAGCTCAACATCACTGAATGTGTTTGGGGTTATTTAGATAGTGAGACGCAGAAAATCCAACCAACTTCTCAGACTGATCTTTGGATGTGTAGAAACATATCCCTGCTTAATCCTTTAAAAATCTGAAAGCAAATCACAGGCAAAACAGGATCTGGTTTTAAGGTGGTTTTAAGGTAGTCACGCTACATACTGAGAGAGGCATATGTGTAATTTGCTTTGACACACTGGTTTTCTGCCTTTTTCCCCTGAAGCCGATAAATGAATAACTTGATGCTTAATAGCGGACTAACTGAATTATTTTATTCAGTTATAATGTATGCAGTATGGTAGTGCAGTGAGTAGCGCTGTCACCTCACACCAGGTTCAGGAGTGAACAGGAAGGTCCCTTTGGGTGCTCCCACAGTCCAAAGACATGCAGTCAGGTGAACTGGAGATGCTAAACTGCCCCTCACCTGGGTATGTGCATATGTGTGTGAATGTGTGTCTGCCCTGTTATGGACTGACAGCCTGTCCACAGTGTTTCCTGTAAAATGCTATCCTATGAAAGCTGGGATAGGCTCCAGCTCTGCCCCTGCTCTTGGATGGAACCATGGATGGAACCATGGATGGATGGAACCATGGAACCTTTTTTTTTTTTTGGCCAGTGGTGCATCAGTCAGCTAAATGTGATATATAATTATTGGTTGGTGTTAGATACCAGTTGGTGGAGTGGCTGGATGCAAACATCTTTAGTTTATCCCACTGTCTGAAATGTTTCTTATTGAGGAAGACATTTTTGGGGTTTCTGGGTTGACAGAAAAAAAGACTTGCGTTTGACCATTGGAAGTTCCAGATCCAATACTGACTTGGAAAGCTCCCCAATGTTGGGGCATTCTTCAAACTGAGTAGAAAGATAATTAATCTTGCCAGTTAATTCAGAGGTAATTACAGCTCAAAGTCAATTGACTTAGACAGCGATATATCTAGGGGTGCAGCCTTACTGTACCCTGTCAGGTTAAATGGAGATTGTTGAATACTGTTAAGCTTACAGCCGCTTGCAAAAATGTTTAATTTCCTGCTCAGGGATCAATAAAATGCATCTGTTCATCCAATCAAGTAGTGACAAAAACAATTTGGATTATTAAATGAGTCGAGTCTCTTTCTGACCACATCAGCAGCAGGAGATCAGCTGAAAGCTGACAAAACTAGAACCATGGTTCTGAATAATTTTGCAGTCATCGGTTTATTGACCTTAATTTATTAATTAATTCTCCACTAATGGCAAGGTCACTCCAACTGTCACGCACTGTAGCATGCCAGACGGCTGAGGAATAATTGATTTCCTCAAACCCAGACATCTTTATTATGAGCCTGATGTGGTAGCAGGGGGCTCATTGTGTTCTTAACAAAGTCCTTTGAATGAGCAGGCAGGCCTGACAGGTTTTTATCAGCGGAGGATGCTGTTGCAGATATTTTCAATTGGATCACAGAGGATTCTGTATTCAGCTACTGGGCTTCAGTCCTGACATTGTACAACAAGTCATATCAGAGAGAGGAGGTGAACAATATACAATGATTGCAGTCATCCTTCCTCCTTTGTTGCAGCTGCCGTTCGAGTCCAGTCATATCTACTCGCTATCCAATGCATCAGAGTGCTCTGGTAAACACAACAATGCGGTGAATCATTGTCTTAAAAACGATCAGCAAGAACCTCCAAAGATATCTCAATCTGCTTCACCACTTGAGTTCAGCCATTGTGAGATGCAGGCTGCACATTGATAACCAATGGCATTGTTGTCACTCTCTTTGTAACTCCATTCCAGTATCTTACATAACTAATTGCAACTAATTGTTTTTATTCAGTTATGATGTATGCAGCATACTGTATCAGCAAAACAGTAATGGAATCTTTTTCTAGTTACACTCAAAAGAAGAGTTGCACCCACAAGGAGGTGTGGGATTGCAGTGCTATTGGGAAGGAAGATAAAGGGTACCAGGAACAATAAATGATGATAAATTTAAACTGATATGATCAATATTTATTGAGCTACATACGGAAGTAGTGTCTCTCAGTATGGCGTCGGGCAACCATGTTTACTAACGCAACATGCCTAGTGGTGTTCCTAATGGTCCGCAGGTTCCTAATGGTGTCCTGCGATAATCCGTCCTATGCAGCTTGAATATTCTCACACAGTTCCTGCAGATGTTGCGGTAGGTGTGGAGATGGAGTGACCTCAAGCCTTCAGAACGTGTGACGCTTTACGACAAACCATTGATCTTGGTGCGGAACACGATTCCTTCACACATGGATTCGTTTGTCATCTCCACCAATACAAAAGCAGGACTTGTCACATTTGGAGTCCCTCCAGGACAGTCATTGTAATGGTTGGTGTGCATGTCGTCCTGTGTTGTGTAGGGTCAGTCAGGTACAGAGATAAGACACGTCCTTTCTTATGTCACGTGTGCGGCCGAGCGTGAAGCTTTAATCATTTGGGGCTATAAATACCTGCGGGGTGTGAGTGATGGGATTCATAGATTGAGAAGAGGTGGTACAGTGCAGTGAATGCCTCGTTCCATGTGTGGAAAACGGCTCCAAAGCAGATGTTAATGATTGGCTAAAAGNAGGTGTATGGAAGCGTATGGTCATACGGGTCTACCAGCAGTGGCTAAAATCCCAGTCTACAGGAAATTCTCCTCAGAACTGTGCCAGGGAAGGCATCCACCAAATCTGGTCCAACTGCGCAATTCTTTGAGTGGCTGAACATTGATGTGGCCTACATCCAGACACCTGTCCAGTCTATGCCAAATTGAATGGATTGGATTTAATATGAAATTTCTCAAAGTAAACTGAACTTGTACTTGCTTTTTACTTTTGGCAAATAAACCAAAATATTGGCTTCAAACCAAATACTGACATCAATTTTGTGCATCTTGCAAATCTAGGGGAGGGTTGGGGGGGGAATGGCAGTTGTTGGCTAGCTTGTTTTGCTTGCATTATTGATGGTGAATTTCATTGCCATCTAGAGAGAATTTTATCAAGTTGCCAGACAAGCATTTAAAACTCAGACTAAGTGTACCGTTAAGTGTGTCCTTTTGTGAACACACTGCAAAAAATTGTATCTTGGCAAGTAAAATTCTTTAGTTGATATTCTTACACAAATTCTCATTTTCATCTTACTGAAATTACTTAAAACAAGTAAAAAAAAAAAATCTGGAAATAAGATGAATAATCCTTAAATGAGTTTACAACAATCTCAAAATGAGACTTTTAAGAAACATTAACTAGATAAAAGATACTTATACCTGGCAAGATGTCATTGTTTTTCATTTAGTTTATTTTACTTTATTTTCTCATTTCCTTTTTATTTAATTACTTTATCATCCCTTTATTGTATGTTTTATTTTTAATTTGCCTAATTATCATTTTATGTTGCCATCATGTGAGTTAAGTTTCTTTGATTGTATTTATTTCCCCTTTATTGATTAAATTTAATTGTTGTCTTAATTATTTTGCCATCAATCTTGTTTGAATTTATTGTCAATTTGTTCTATGTAGTCTTTCTTTTAATTTATTTTTCCAGATTAAAATCTGGAAATCCAAATCCATTTTGATTTCTTCTTTAATCCCTTAAAATGTAAATGGTCTGTCACGTTGAAAATAAGTCACCCTAATGTATTTCTGAGTTAAAGAAAAAGGCTGAGTTTAATTGATTGGATTTAATTAAATGGATTGGATTGATGGGATTAAATTGAGTTGATTGAATTGATTGGATTCATTGACTGAATGGTTTGGATTAAATGAATTGGATTGATTGGATTGAATTAAATGGGTTTCATTGATTGGACTGGATTGATTGATTGAAATTGGATTGATTCCTTGATTGAATGGATGGATTGGGTTGGATTGAATTGGATTTATTTGATTGTTTTGGGTTTTTTTTTTTTTTTTGGCAGTGTAGGATGGAAAAAAATCAATTTCAGAACTTTCATCTCAGTGAAGGGAAAAGAATATAAATTGTGAGACAGTAACCTTCAAAGACACTACACAAGAAGACTAGAACCAAAGACTGGATGGAATGGTAAAATGATTAATATAATTGCAGGAAAGTTTATCCTGCTTTTCACTATTCACCATGGCCCATGCTGAAGACGAGCCAAAACAAGTTCATCAAAGGCAGTATTTTCCATGATGTTGTGCAAAACAAGCATCAAAACGGCTCAGAACTGTCAGTCATTACAGGCTTGCACTACTCTCAGCACCAAACCGTCTTTTTTTAGCCTTCTCACTTTTCCTTGTCTCGTGTTAGACAACACCTAAAAGCAGTGCTGGAAAGAGGAGCCATATTAACTTTGATAGTCATCCAGAGAGATCGCTCAGAGGAGGCTGGCGGCAGCCATGTTGAGTTCCGAATGAGATGAGCCAAACACAGTGGGCTGCCAGGCAGGGTCATCAGACCTCCTGGTCCCCTCTCTCTCTCTATCTGAGACACCCTGGCCAAGAGAGCCTCACCTACAGATCTCCCAGCACCTAAAGTACATGTGATTGACGTGGGGTAATTCCACACCGAGGCGCTAAGCAGAAATATCTTGGCGGCTGATGGCTGATGTAACTGCAAGGCAAGTTTCCGTCCCCCCCCCACTCCTTGAAAGCGTGGGTAAATAGTTTGGAGCTGCACATAAATATTGAGCAGGACCCTCAAGGAGCTGTGTGAATTGGACAGGCCGCTTTCGCGGGCTGCAGACAAAGACTTGCTCTGAGGTCAAATGCTGCATCTTTATTTGAGGAAGACAAACACAAACCACCAAAGTGGCATCAGGCAAATCTATTGCCGTGAGACCATGTGCTTATTGTCATTATTGTTATTCATTTTACAGCAGTACAGTTTAGAGCACTATGTAAGCAGTTCGAAGGCTCAAAAATGGAAACTAAGCTTATTTTTAGTTTGTCATGGCTGTGATGTCACAAACATGTACACGTTTATTTATATGCAGCCCATAGGCCAATACAGCAGTTTTGCTGCGACCATTCACATGAACATAACTGTGTTACTCTTGACCGTCTGTAGCAGACAGGAGTAGCAGTTATGGTGGAAGTGATTAAACGTTGTACTGTTCATGGCTGTCAGGACGTAAGTGGATCATTGTAGCCTATCAAAAGATCAGACCGCCTGAAGGAGCGGCTGAACTTGTTTTGTTTTCTGACACCCCTGAGGATTTCAGTCTGAACTTAACAGTTTTGCCTGCACTGCTTTGTAGTTGAGGCACAATACAAAGCAGCCAACCAGAACACACAGCACTGTGTACGAGTCATGCACCGCCCTTCATTCGTTTAATGTACGCATCTCTAAATGGCCCATAAGTACAAGTAATTCATTTTTAAGCATCACTGAAGGTGGTTGGGTTTTCNTGGGGTGGTCAGTCCATTGCTCTGGGAACACCAGCAGCTTCTTTGTTTGATGTGTCCATCTGCTCAGTGAGGAGCTTCTTGAACAGCTACATCCTTGCAGCCCCATAGCTTTGAGGTGTCTTCTCACAGTGGAAGGATGGACAGAGACACCTGTGGATGTTCTCAGGTCTGAAGCAATAGTGGAGTAATGCCTCCTCAAGCAAAAATAACAACTGTGATTGGATTTGGCATGGACTGGACATGTTTCTGGATGTAGGCCACATCGATGTTCAGACACTCTTGCATCAAAGTATTGTGCAGTTGATCCAGATTTGGTGGATGCTTTCCACCACAAAGCATTTGGCACAATTCTGAGGAGAGTTTCCCGTAGACTGGGATTTTAGCCACTGCTGGTAGACCCGTATGACCGTACGCTTCCATACACCTGCAGATTCAGCTACTTCCTTCACACTGTGGTCTTTGGCACACCCAGATACAGTTACTCCTTTTAGCCAATCATTAACATCTGCTTTGAGACAATTTTCCACACATGGAACGAGACATTCACTGCACTGTACCAGCTCTTCTCAATCTATGGATCCCGTCACTCACACCCGCAGGTATTTATAGCCCCATCATCCTTGTGCAGTGCCATCTGCAGGAGCCTAAAGTTACTACCACCTTAAACATGCAAAGGGACTAATTTTTTAAATTTTTTTATTTATTTTTGTATTTATTTATTTTTTGGGTCAGGGAAGCTTATGTTCATTTATGTTCAGAACATTTCGCTTGCAAGGTAATTACAGGCTTTAGGTGAACTGCGGTTTTTAATGTCCTTTATATGTTAAAGTATTTTCAGTTGACCACACAGTACGTTGTGGAGCATCTTAAGTGCTCTTTACAGTATGTAAATGAAGTGAGAATTGCATCTAGCTGGTAATACAGGACATACAGCGTAGTAATGTATGGACTCTATAGCACATTGTTAATAAAGGCCAGGGCCCACTGGCAGGCCTAAAGTGATCCTACATGCTTCTACTGTATAATCCAACCGATTTAGTATAACCCAAGCCATTTGCATTGTAGTACTTGTGGAGTAATAAGTCTTAGTATGTAATAAGTCTGGGATTTTAAGGGCTTAAACAAGCAGTGTCTCACATTCTCTTTAACATTTTGAAAGATAAGCTTCATGTCACTGAGAGGCATGTCTTGCACACTGAGCACCAGATGTGGATATATTGCTCTGCTCCATCTGCCAGTCCAGGGACTGCTTATGACTTGACTTAGCTTAAAGCCATTGCTACTTACTGTTCCTTATTCCTAAGTAAGGCAGCTGTCATACTGTTTTTGTCTACTGGCTAACAAAAGTTCTCTGGACTGCTAACACTTTTAGCTTTGGTTATGAACCATTAACAGTATAGCACCTGTAGCCAGCTGAACTACCTTATCGTTGTACCTGACTGACCCAACAGCCACGATTACACGCATTCAGCGAGCAGCGATGCCTGTGCCAGTACCACTGGCAGACGGCTGCACAATGCGGGACTACATGCATGCAGACCATTACGACGACTGCCCTTAACCCCACGTCAACGTAGCCAGTTGCCAATGTCATGCCTGATTGTCATGGAGTGGCTCAGAATGGCAGCGGGTCATCTTCAGTGACTAGTCCTGCTTTTGACTTGGTGGAGACAACCAACTAATCACTGTGTGTGGAGGCACCGCGGTCAGTGCCAAGATGAACGATTTGCTGCCACACCTCCAGAAGGCCTGGTGTCACTCCACCTCCACCGCTACCACAAAATCTGTAGGAATTGTGTGAAATGTGCTGAGCCATATGCATGTTTTGCTAGCAAACATGGCGGCCCGATGCCTTACTGTGAGACAGGGAGGCGAAAGCTCATCATTTACCTGCTTCACCTACAGTCAGCAAGATTCTTTGGTATTCCTAATTAACTAGAACTGCACCACTGGTCTTCCTTAGAGTGGCACTGTAGCAAACTGGTTCACCCAGTTGGTCCCTGATAGCCTAGTAACTGTAATAATGCCCAAGAACTCCTAAGAACTTTACAATCTGAAAACTGACTGACAAAGAGATTAGTGGAAAGAGTGAATGTTACTAAGTTCTCAAATGAAGAAAGAAGAGATGTGTAAGAGTACCAAACAGGTGCCACTGAAGCACCAAAACCGCTACTGTGCATCAGTTAACAGCCAGCCAATGCTTGAGTAGGCCCCCCTTTGCGCACAGCTCATATCAGTTCATGGTGTTCCCCATCTGTAAGAGTGTATCTGGAATTGGGACCCGTTCTCTCCTCACCTTAAATATTTTCACTGTGGAACACTGTCTTTTAAAGAAGGAGAGTCTATCTGATCTCCAGCAGAGATTAAACACAATATGCATACTATTCACTGAAGGCCAGGGGACATTGGAATGCATGCATGCATGCAAGCCTGCGTGGGCCGATCCCAAATCCTGTGAATTAATAGATGTTCCACAGGGTTTCACTCAAAGAGAGCTTGATTTTGGAATATTCCGTGATGAAAGAGCATAGAATTTGGGGGAAAATTCAGCAGGCCCTGTGACGGAAGGAAAAAAATAATCAAATGAGTGCAAGAGAAATGAGCGCCACACAGATGAGATTCACAGACAGATTTCTTGATGAAACATTATATTAGCTTTTTACATATGCAAACTTTAATCAGACGAACAGGAGGAGCAGCGACGGCACCGATTTTAGTGCTGGGAACATTTATTGGTATATTGATTACAACCATAAGTAGAATTTGTCATTTATTTTCCCACAGTTCTGCACGCAGGAACCAATTTGTGTGAACCAGTATTCAAAACTCCAGTTCTGACTTGACTTGAATTACACATACAACAATGAGCCTTCATGCGCCACGGCAGTAGTGAATGTCACATTGGTGTGCTGGCGCACAGTCTACTGTTTAGTCATTGTGAGGTCTCTTCACAGTCGATTTCTGTGGATTTAATGCACTGAAATCTTCACATTCAGTGATTTAACACTGAGAATGTGAGAAATTGATTAGTTAAACATTAACAATATATATATTTTATTTCTTTAAGCTAGTGTTATTCAGCTTTGGGCAATGGGTAACAGCCCATTCTGCTAAAGTTCAGCAAACAGGTCAGCACCAGCCTGTAGTGGGTCATTTTATTATATTGTATAATGATGATAAATTGACACGTTACACCTGTTTGGGAATATTTCTTTACCTCTAAAAGAGCACAATTTCATTACAGTATCCTAAAATGAGGGCTGGTTTACAGGGTTTGTGCTCTACAGGCTTACACTTTACAGTTCCAACTGATGAGATGTCTGAAACAATACATATCCTGATATACCACATATCCTCTTGATGTATCACAGTATTTCTGCCATATCACCACCTCTAATATATATTTAGGAAAGCTGTTTTATCCTCCTGTACAGTTCCATTTTGGAGGTTTTTAAGGTGGACTGCATAATTCCATGAGTGCTATTTTATAGTTTGATTTCTTCACTTTTATTCTAAAGTATCTTCACTTTTTCTTGTAAAGCATTAAGCTAAGCATAAGAAGAACCTTCTAGGAGTAGCCGTGTCTAAACTTTTGACTGGTACTGTATGTTCAGTTGCTACGTTTTGTGAGAAATGGGGAAAATATGAACAATTGGGTCAGTGTTGCGGAGTTACTGCGCTTCCAATTTGACTTCCATCTCCTTCCATTTGCCATTCCCTCCCATTTTGCCGCGAATTACTCAAATTACAAGATATCCAACCATTGAGGTGGTACTGTAGACAAAATACTACATGCCATGGATGTCTGATGTGGTCTCATTAGTTCATCAGCACCTGTCCTTAGTTTGTTGTTGTTGTTGTTGTTGTTGTTGTTGTTGAACTAAATCTCACCATAACAAGACTCATGAAGTGCAGCCAAGAAGCAGCAGTGGTGCCACAAGCTGATGGACGGTAACAGCGTCAACGGCTGTCGTTTCAATGGACCAGGAACATATCTGGCCACTAAAGTGAAAATTGGGTTTGTGATGGCAAGCAACACGCTCGCAGGTGCTGCGGCCCAGTGCAGCAGGCTTTGTTCAGCTCCATCCAACATCACAGAGGAGCTGAAATGAGTTTGACTCCTCCGTCATTGTCTGCTCTCGGCTGGGTGTGACCCCACTGCTGAGAGCTGCCAGGAGCCTGGCTGAAACGTGATAACAATACAGCACGTCCGGCGCAGCGGAGAGCGCCGCGCAAGCCTAATTTGCTGTCACGAGAACTGAAAGATTGTACAAGCTGAAGAAAACACATTTACCTTATTGATGTGTGGGTTCAAACATACTGTAATTAGGTCCTTATAGCTTGTCTATGTCACATCAGGTCCCATTAAATGGGGAAATAAGTGGGCCAAATGTGACTGTGAATGTGCCAAGGCTGAATTTTCTCTTATTACAACGTGCTCAGGGGTCATTGCGCTCGATTGACAAGGGCAGTGTGGGTGATGGAAAGATCTGAAACACCTTCAAGGATTTAAAACGGGTGGAACTGATGGAATACATGTGCCTTGGATATCACTATGGAACAAGGTTTTTGTTCCCGACTTCTATGTGTTATATTCCGATTGCTTATAAAGAAAATTAAACAAAAACAGCTATATTTTTCAGTTCTGGTGAGGAGTTCAAAAGAGGTCGCATCATGGGGCTACAAAATGTGGGATTGTCTCATCAAAATATTGTGCGCCATACCAGTCGTGTGAATACTGCCATGGCACGCACCATCAACATGAAGGGAGGCCACCTGGGAGACCTACATGACCCACAGAGAACCGAGGGATTGTCAAACATGTGACCAACGAATCCGTGTGTGGAGGCACCGTGGTCAGCACCAAGATGAACGGTTTATTACGTCACGCGTCCAGGTTGCCTTGTCACTCCACCTCCACCCCACTGCAAAATCTGCAGGTACTGTGTGAGAATATTCAAGCTGCATGGGATGGATTATCACAGGACACCATTAGGAACCTCTACAACTCCATGCCGATACGTCTGGAATATTACATTAGCAAACATGGTGGCCCCCACGCCATACTGAGAGACACTACTTCTGTATGTGTAGCTCAATAAATATTACTCATATCAGTCTAAATGTATCATCATTTATTGTTCCTGGTAACCTTTATCTTCCTTCCCAGTAGCACTGCACTCCAACACTTCTGTGTGCAACTATTCTTTCGATGAGTACATTTTACTAGAACATCAAATTGTGACAAATTTCCAATTTTCAATACCACTTTTAAACTTTCAGGAGTTTTCCTGCAGTGCTCTCGTATAAAATGAGGGGCCCAGGGTTTGTCTTGATCCCCGAAAGGCATGCCGGAGTATGCTTTGTAAGCCTCGCACATCTTAGCAGATGCTTTCACAGAGTACCGTTTCGCTCTGGTCCTGATAAATTGGTCACAGATGTAGCAGAATGCATCTGCCGGATGCTGCAGCCTCTTGATGCCCTCTAAATTACATGTAGCTCTGCATCCACTATCCACTTACTCAGCTGGAGCATCAACTGAAATGGCTGTTTTAACACACCTGTATTTACACTGCTGTGTGTAGTACTGGACAGTCCTGTACTGTCCCAGACAGTTCTAGAAAGTTCTAAACAATTCTCCAAAGTTCTAGAAAATTCCAGACAGTTCTATAAACCTCTCGAGAGTTCTCACAGTTCCAGAAGCTACTTGAAGTCTACTCAGCACTACATGTATCGCAAATGTTCTGGAGAATAGAGAACAGCATTGAAAGCATCATTGTCCTGACCACAAAAGCAAAGTTTATGGGGACCGATGACCATTTTCTGTACATTTTAGGCCTGAGGGATGAAGAAAACACACTTAGTACCCAGGAAAAAGAAAAATATACATTTATAAGGTGGTGTTACCATTGAGATGTTATCGTTGCTTAACATATCAAGTTAAGCCATTAACTGTATTGACTATTGCTGTTTTCCAGTCAAAGCAAGTCCTTAGTGGAGGCTCTCTGGGCTTTTGAGAAGCCTTGCATTTTTTTGCATCATTCAATAATCAGTGTACCCTGCCGACCACTTAATACCATAAGAAGCAAACGAAATGCCTCAAGCATCCGTGCTTTGCTCCAAAGTCGTTTTCCAGTCCGTTCCATTCGAACAGCTACACCACTGAGACCAGGAGTGGATCGGTGGTTTATAGGTGAAGGTTGTAGTTAATTTCAAGCTCTCTTCAAGATTTCATCATTGCAGCATCCAAGCAGATTGGAGTGTTATGCAGTATTACCTGCTTAATTAGATTGGCTTAATTGAAGGTAAGTTTGTGATGGATGTGGAAGGGAAATATGTACCATTTCCAACCCTTGACAGTGCTGCTGTAACAGAGCTTCTAGGATAACACAGTGCTTGAATGATACAACCTATATTTTTCCTCTCTCTCTCTCTCTCTCTCTTTCTCTCTCTCTCTCTCTCTCTCTCTCTCTCTCACACTCACACACACACACACACACACACCTGGAAACACATTAAATGTTTGACAGCTGTGTGTGTGTGTGTGTGTGTATATATGTAATATTTATTTATTATTTGTATATTTCCAGACACTTCTGTTCTTTCCTCTGTGCTACTGTAACATTGTAAATTTCCCCACTGTGGGATTAATAAAGGATTATCTTATCNTTCCGGCAGCTTAAAGCTTTTTGATTTTTCCTGGAGCAACACATTGTATGATGAAGGGAGGAGGAAGCAGACATGAAATGACAGACACAGCGCTAACTGTCTGATGAAAGCTGTCCATTTTTAAAAAATAGTCTCACATTGTTGCAATTTATTGCAGGACATGTCGTAACAGCAGACAGAGATAAACAAAAAAAGCTCTCAGTCTCCCATTGCCGTTGTCAGAACTTGTGCAGAGGACAGGCCTGTTAGCCTGAGATATGCCAAAATATATTACAGAACAACATCAGCATTAAAGCTGTGGGCTCACAGCACAGCCACGAAGGAGGCAGTCAAATTGACTGTTCTGGTACGGGGGGGATGGATTCTCTCTGCTGTAGCATCTGTAGCAGCTACCTTGTGAATTTGTCGAGGCATGCAATCTTTTTTTTTTCACTTGGTGAAATTTTGAAATCAGATGTGGCATTGATGCATATCTGAAGCACATTTGCACTGAAACAATTTATGACTAATGACGACTCGAGTAACACAATACTGTTACATCATCAAAAATGAGACTATAGGACTATAGTGCTGGTGAGCTCAGAAACTTGGAAAACACAATCCAGGACTCGACTATACATGAAAAAGAAAAAGTAGTTGCACCCAGAGGAAAGTGTTGGATTGCAATGCTAATTAGAGGGAAGATAAAAACAAATCGGGTCACTCTGCGACAGCCGGGCACGACACCATTGCAGTCTTTGGTGACGATGTGGTGTTAAGGGCAGTTGTCGTAATGGTCTGTGTGCATGTAGTCCTGCGTCGTGCAGCCGACAATTACTCAAGAAGGGCATCACTGCTAGCTGAATCTTTGCAGTCTTGCCTGTTGGGTCAGTCAGGTACAGTGATGAGGCCTGTCTTTGCTTAGGTTACATGCATGGCCAAGTGTGCAACTTGAATCATTCACATGTCTCCCAATGTCAAACCTACCCACCAAGTTTCATTCCTGTTGGTTGGTTCCCAACCCAAAATCTTAATCTTAAATCCCTTCATAACTCTGGTTACCAAATACTTGCACCACATGGTTTTACACTCACCGGCAGTTATTGGAGATGGCAGAGAAAAGGCCCAGATCAGAGGTAAAATGGCATTTACCTGGAGCTCACAAATGATTGCTGTGTGGTTTGTTCAAAGAATAAATATCTGGACCTGTTAAAGTTCACGTCCTGTACCGTAAGTGTTGTGACTGGCCGTGAAAGCAGCAAAGGTCTTCTGTGGTCTGTGTCACTTCCCGCAGGTATGTTTGGACAAAATGCAATTTGGAAACCAAGCACATTTGCACTCCAGTAACTGAGATTATTGTAATGTTGTAGTGTTAACTGTACATTGAGCAACTCTTAGGTGGTCATCCATGACTTCCTGTTTTACATTGGGCATGCACTGGTCAGCAAATGACCATTCAAGAAATATTTACAAGCTTTCAAAAGTCTGTATCCACTGTTAGGGCATTCCTCTAAATGCCATGGAAACCTTGTTGGGGTACTTGGCATCATGCACTGTCAAAAAAAAAAAAAAACTTGTTACAAGCAACTGAACAAGATTTTCTCAACTAGGTCCCGGTGCTTATTGGGTGGAAGACAGGAAACACCCTGGACAGGCTGCCAATCCAGGGCAGGCCAGAAACACACATTCACACCAAGGGGGCAATTTAGCATCTCCAAACTATGGGAGGAAACCAATGCAGACAATGGAGAACATGCAAACTCCATTTTAGGTCACTCCTCGCATTGTGCTGAAGCTTCATCAATCAAGAGAATACAGTTCCACTGCTACAGTCCGTAATGCTGGATACAGCGATATAGACCCAGACCCTTCTTGCTGCGAGACCACAGTGCTACCCACCCAAGGCACCACTGTTCTACAGTACCAGGAGAGTTTAGAAAGTCTTGCTGCCTCTACCACAAAGCTGGCAAAAATTGGGTCACTGCTAGATGTTCCGGCACGACAATAATCCAAAACGGGCATTCAATCCGCACACAATGATCCACCAAAGCAAACTTTTGACATGACCATCCCAGTTCCTTGAGCTAAACCCTTCGGAAACCTGTAGTGTCAGTAAGAGACCTTAGGACCCCTGGAGGATCTGGGCAGGATATCTATTTGGAGGTGTCTTTGATTTCTTGATCTGGATTCTCTAGTATGACCAAGCACCATAGAAGACTCGTTACTGTCATGTTGGCAGTCTGCTTTGAGTGAAAATGGAATAATCTCTGACTGTCATGCACAGTACTGTACTTGACAGGAGTCATAAAGGCTTGAATCTAGCAAAATGGCAAATGGTGACCGTGTATGTGACAGCTGATATAGGGTGGCTTTTGGAAACATAAACTGGAGCAATCTTCATCTTTCTGCTTAGACTGGTAGACCACACCGTATAGTCTGAAAGCTCATAAGTTATCAACAGCTGTGCTGCATCAGCATTTGCAGTTAGTGATGAATATGGCCAAATGGCTAACTATAACTGTGCATTAATTCTTCTATCCAAAGCGCCAACATGTCCAGAGCATTACGTGCTTTGAAAGGCTAGCGAGAGCATGTATTTACAATAAACCAACTTTTATGGCACAAACAACTGACTGGTGTCCTGAGGCGAGGATGATTCATATTGAGTCACCGTGAACAAGAGAAATGAGTAGAAGCAGCAGTAAACAGCAGTAAGCGGCCTTCTGCCTACTGGCTGCTAATGAGCTCTAATTCGCTCACTTATAGATCTCGGAGAGAAACACTGACTGGGATGCACGGTACATGCTAGCTTATAGGCAAGAAATGAAAGGACCAAGGCCCAACACAACAGGACTTCTTCACAGCTAGCCTCAGAGGATGCCAAAATAATGCATCGTTATCTATTCAGTACACTCGCTGTAATAACTCCCTCGCAGTCGCCTAAAAACTGGATGGCCTTAGCAGGCACAGAGGGAGTTCAAGTTATCAGGTCTTATAAGCTGCTGTTATCAGATCGGTGATGCTCGGATTGTGCCAGAAAACACAAAACATGGACTCGAAGCTGTAATAGGATTAGCGTCATGATTACAGTAAATATGCTCACAGTACCAGAGGCGGTTGCAGGAGCGCTACCCACAGTGGAGTCTGGCCACGCTTGTTGATGTTCTATCTGCCCGTGGCGGTGGATGCTAAAAATGGAACTCCTCCGGGTCGCCGCTGTCATGTCACGTCACGTCACGTCTCCTACCCACAATCCAACGGCAAGTGCATAGCTTAGCTCTGAAAGCTAAAGCTAATTCCCAAACATGGACTAAAGTGTAAAATCCGTTCCTAGAAGCTCCCTAATCCATTTTTACACAAAGCAATGCATTTCTGGGTCTGATTAAAGCAATGGAGAAGAAAAGATGCTGACGAGATGCAAGGTCAGAAGCTGCAATTATGGCAGCCGGGCAAGAAGCGTGCGTGCATTTATCGCTGCGATAAAGCATGCTAATCCTCCACACAGTCATCACTATCAGCCACATCATCTTCACACAACCTTCATTTTTATCTTATGGGAGCAAAGGAACGTCAGAGGTAGGAGACAGGCCTTCAATGCAGCTGCCGAAACTTGACTGCTTGTAAAAGTGAGGATTAGCATTATTCTGGCATGTTAGGATTCTCTAGGTTCTGGTGGGTTCTCTTAAGACGATTCTTTGTCTCCTGACCCTTAACGCTTTAGAGTCAGTCAATCAATATTTATTTGTATAGCTAACGTCTCAAAGCAGCTTCACAGAAAAGCATTTTACATAAAGGAAAAGAAAAACACGGAGTCCATGTATAGACGTAGGAAAGGAAATCCCGGTCCAAGCCCCCCGTGAGCAAGCCAGAGGCAACAGTGGCAAGGAAAAACTCCCTTAGAGTAAGGAAGAAACCTCGAGAAGGAGGCTCAATGGGGGAACCCATCCTTCTCAGGTCGATCCCGGTCGAGGAGAGAAAGACAGAACTAACAGAGAAAGGAGTCTAGAACATCTATTAGATACATTCTGATTAATCCAGGAGGCAGAAATTGCAAAGGTATAGCCAGCCCATAGGTTCTCATAGGTTAAAGTGAGAGATAGAGTCCATGATCAGAGCCAGATGCTGGCAGCTCTATTGCGGTCATTGTAGTCATAGTGTCAGTTTTATAACACCTTCAGTTTAAACTACAGAATTGTATTACTTGTAATAAATGTAACATCTCTGCATAAAAGTCCTAAATCTTTTACAAGTCCTTTTTTAGCTACACAAGTTAATGACAACTTCTTCAAGAACAATTACCTTTACTGCCACAATGTACAGCAAGCATCAATTATACAACCAGCAGGGCCCTAAAAAAAATTAACCAGTGTTGGCTTGCATTGTTGGCTAACATTATCAACACCAAATAAAGATAACAGCTAGCTCTAGCTACACAACTCTGACCCAGGCTCTCTTCTCTCACTCAAAACGATATTAGGACAAAATTAAAACCATAACCTACCTATACAACACAAATGAATACTCACCTAATGGAATGGATGACATTCGTGAGTCAGACGCAAGCTTACTAATTGACTAGCATTTAGAAGGCTGGCCTGCGGTTAGCCGGTAGGCGAGAGATGTCACATGACCTTGTTAAACCAATGAAATGCAAGGCATGTCTTTTGACACGGACATGAGCCAACAGCACACATAATATTGTTTGTGAGTGAACATTTTAAATAGTTCATCCCGAAAAGAGGACTAATAGGGGTCTGCCCAGGTATTGTGCCGGACAGACGACTGGGAATTGAAAAACCGGACCGTCCGGCCTAAAACCGGATGTGTGGCCACCCTACCTGAATGGTGTAGGCTAGCTATCTAGCTGATGTTACTGGTGTTTGATTGTGCATGCACAGCTTGAATAATCCCCATAGCAAAGCACTACCAAGCTGGAGCGGCCAGACATCAGCCTGTAAGATCACTTGCGCATTGGATACAAGGGTATAGAGACCTCCAGCATTAGGGCCTGTAGCGGCGGGACTGTATTCTCTGGATTGATGAAGCTTCAGCACCTTTGCGACGAGCGATCCGGACCTAATCATCTAATGTTAGTTGGATCACCTTTTATCTGCTTGTTTTCAGTAAAGCCAGGCATCTATAGTCTGGCTTGACTGAAAAACACCATGCTGCTGTTAATCTCCAAGATGATATTAAACTTGCAGTGCCCTGCAGGTGGCCAGGTGGTGTTTGCCAGCGGTTATGTAAAATGAATTACAGTGTACAGGTCGATATGTGATCCATCAAGGAGTTAAGTGCTGTGCTGTGGCAGGTGGCTCTGTCCCAGAATGCACTCATCAGGGCATGGAGGGGAAAAAAACGACCAGGCATAAATAAGGACCAAAGTAAATCAGCTGAAGGTTCATCCTCCCATTATTATTAGTATTGTGTTTTTTGTTGTTATTACAGTGCAGAAGCAGATAAGGCTTCAACTAGACAGCTGAAAATGACCTTTTAATCGTCATCATTACAGTTTTTATTACTTTGGCTAGAAAGACCACCAGGGAATAAGCCCACCCGGGGAAGATGCTGAAAATGCTTGGGCCTAACAATCTCTTTCCTCAAAGTCTCAGTTTTACCGACTAGTTAGCACTAGTGTTGTGTATTAGAGAGCATTCTCATTTGATGCTCACTAGAATGGATCAGGTCTTGCAGATGCACTATGTAGGCAATATGGTGTATGTGCACTGCTTTGAGTCACTATATTTTTGTTTGCTTGGGTTAGGGTTAGGGTTAAGGTTAGCCCATTGGGGTAACCATTGGGGTATTTAGGTGTGTGTAGCTTAGTAGCATTTCAGACTGCATTCTGGAACTTGAGCACTAAAACTACCATTACGTCTGGATTGGTCTGATGTCAGAAAGGAATGATACTCATTGTCAAAAGAATAGGTGCGTCCAGAAGGAAGTGTGGGATTGCAGTGCTACTGGGAAGGAAGATAAAGGTTACCAGGAACAATAAATGACGATAAATCTAGCCTAATATGGACAATATTTATTGAGCTGCATACAGAAGCAGTGTCTGTCAGTATGGTGTCAGGCCGCCATGTTTGCTAACACAACATGCCAGACGTCTCTGCATGGAGTTATAGAGGTTCCTAATGGTGTCCTGTGATAGTCCATCCCATGCAGCTTGAATATTCTCACACAGTTCCTGCAGATTTTGTGGTAGGGGTGGAGGTGGAGTGACACCAGGCCTTCTGGACGTGTGACACGTGACGACAAACTGTTCATCTTGGCGCTGACCACGGTGCTGCATGCATGTAGTCCTGCATTGTGCAGCCGTCTGCCAATGGTGCTGGCACTGACAGGATGACTTATGGGGGGTGTCACTGCTCAGTGTCCACAATCGTGGGCACAGTCAGGTACAGCAATAAGGCCCATGCTTACGTCACATGAGTGGCTGAGCATGAAATATGAACTATCTGCATGTCTCACAATGTCAAACCTACCCACCAAGTTTCCTTCTTGCCGGATGATTCCTTTTGTGTGCAACTATTTGTGCAGCTTGATGATTAGAAGTGTTAAATGGGTTGGAATAGACCTTTTAGGTTGGTATATCGTAGTGGGTAACATCTCTGCCTCCCATGCTGTAGAATGGGGTTTGATCCCCTACTTGGACTAGCACCCTCCACTATACTAAAGAGTCCTTGGGCAAGACTCCTAACACTACCTTTGCCTGCCTGTGTAAGAAATGACCAAATTCAAAGTGGTCCTGGATAACGGTATCTGCTAAATACCATAAATGTATAAGTAAAAACAAGCTTTTGAAATTAGCTGGTTTTGTCTCGTGCGCTAACCAAGCCCATCGCCATTTTTTTAAATGAGGTCACATGTTCACAGATTCATAAACATTCAGTCATGTGACTACATCCAGAATGCTCAGTCTATGACACTTAGGGACTCCATGAGTTTAAGTGAAAGAGAAATCGATATAAGAAGCTTTACAGACTTTTTAAGGGCTTGTGACGCATCACGATGTCACGATGGGCTCTTATGGGTTGAACTCCTATTTGTGCTTGCTCATCCACTGGTATGGAAGAATCTCCTCTGGTTTAGCTGCAGAGCCTCTGCTCACAGGCCGCATGTTTGGAGTTTGGCTAATGAAAATTTCATCAAAGCGGGTTTGGGTCAGCTTTGAACAGCGGCCAAGTCAGGGTGCCGGGGCGGCCAGATCAGAATCGCACAGTTTGCTACTTTTAGTGCCTTCCTCCGATGTCCATCCCCTCTGACCTGTCCAGCTAAGTTATAGCTGCGTGGGCTGTGTGCTCTCATTGTAAGCAGTGTGTGAAATATGACTAGTTTTTCTCTGCTCCAATACCCTCTCTGAGCTCCAGAGGCTTTCTTCGTGACTCAGCAGAGCTGTAAGGTCACTCAGAAATCTCGCCTCCAAGACCAGAACCAGAAACAACCATGCAGAAACCCTGACACAGTTATAGCTGGTGTAACATACCCGAGTGCAAGTCTCTCCTAGCAGCTCTTCACAATTTAATGCTGGTTAAAATGGCTTTTAGTTCATTTTCTGAACTTTTGAACCCTTTCATATTTAGACCCAGGCTCATTATTGTGAGATAATAATCTTTTGGCTTTAGTCTTTAGCTGTTGCGGTTGTTGGCAGTGTCGACAAAAGCAGTCATGACTCACTGAAAAAAGCTGAGAAATCCTGCCCCGTTTTGTCAAGTTGTCATCTGCCTTGAACTGTTATGAATGTTAATTGTATTATTTTATTAATAACTTAATTATCTGCATCGTATCTTTCTCAGTCTTTTTAGAATCTTCCACGGCCCCATTCGTCATTCAGGACATGTCTACACTATGTGGACAAAAGTATGTGGACACCCCTCCTAATTACTGAGTCACATCCACCACTAACAGCTGTATAAAATCAAGCACATGGCCATTCAATCTCCATAGACAAACACTGACAGCAATCTCGTAGTGTGCCATCTTTGCCA
Source organism: Semaprochilodus insignis (assembly GCA_034552555.1). NCBI lineage: Eukaryota > Metazoa > Chordata > Actinopteri > Characiformes > Prochilodontidae > Semaprochilodus > Semaprochilodus insignis. Next base: position 32,122,955 of record CM067481.1, on the reverse strand, counting down.
AGTGAAATTTCTGCCCTGCTAGGTCTGCCCCAGCCAACTGTGAAATGGGAGCAAACTGAGAACAAACCCGAGAGCATGGTTTGATACCTCTTTTCCACCAACAAAGTGCCGGTGCCTGTGATATAACTGGTGCTGGTTCCCATCATTTTGTCAAACCCTTTAAGAATTAAATCCCCTTTTCCACTGGAGTGATTGTGTCTGGATGCAGCCGTTCCTTAGTCCAGAAGTTGAAGTTGGCACGCAACGCATAAAAACATGGTGGCACGTGTTCATTCTTCTGCAGAGCGTTGATGGGTCCTTTTGCTGTTGCATTCATTGTTTTCACTAATTCTCATGCTTCTTGGGAAATGACGGCATCAACAACTTTTATGGTGACAGCAATGCCATGGCCTTTTGCCACTTGCATCAGGGATTCCACGGTTTCAGCAAGTTCATGGGCCTGGAACACCACAGACTTTGCCAGCTGATTTTTGGGTTGGGAACGTGCAGAACGGTTTGAGGTTTTGGCACCGGGCAAACATGTCTCTAGAAAAGAGCTATGTGAGAGCTGACATGCATAAAAAGCTCCTTTACTCTGCATAACTCTGCGTAACTTACTATAGAGTTCCAAACTAGCTTTGGAAGCAACATCAGCACAAGAACTGTGCATTGGCTGCACTCAAGCTTAAGCTTAATGTTCTCATGCTTGCATTGAAAAAAACCATCATTCCACACCTCACCATGCTACACAGCCAGCAGTGGTCTGGAAGAGAGCTTAATCAGTGTTGGTTGTTTTTAAGGCGGAAAAAGACTTTTTGTCGGATAATAGGTTTGTCTAGAAGTTTAGCAGTGTAAATTTAGGTGTCTATGCCTCCCCAAATATCAGCATCTGGATTATTTCACTGCTGAGGAAAGTGGCAAAAGATGGGAAAATTTAATTGAAAATGATGGAACGTTCCGCTTACCACTGCAGTCTGCAGAATGCTTCCAATTTTCCATAGCAGCTCCTCTGAAAAGGTCGTCCATCTAGCGGCAAACATATGAATGACAAATATCGGCTGGAGTGTCTCCATATTAAGTCAACAGTTTTGGAATGGGATGTCCAACAAGCCCGTATGGGTATGAAGGTCAGGTGTCCACATACTCTTGGCCATAACAGGGTATTTGAATAGACTGAACACTCTTTGTATGATCTAAAACAGTGACTCCAAACTTTGAACAATAGTGCACGAGTGAAAGATAACAAGCATCCGTGTGGTTTTTACGGTGGCAGTGATGCATCAGTGTCATCTCACTTTGTGGGGATGAAGCGTGCCGTTGCAAACTACAAACATGTATAATGCTTCTCTGAACGTTTTCCATCATCTTTGCATCTTTCAAGTGCCGCCAGATAGATGATATTGAAATAGTTCAGAAGACTTTTTTCCTCTGCAAAACATCCTGGTTGAAAATGGCTTTGCACTGCCTTTGTATTCTCTTGTCATGCATCTTTTAAGCCGGGTAGAATAGGCAGCGCCACAAGAGGATTACACTGTCTGTTCTCACCATCAACGATGGATAAAATCTGTAAATGTCTAATTTCTCTGCTGCACCTTTGCTCAGCACTGCTGCTGTTTTCTTTTTTTTTTTCTCTGCCAATGTGATTTATGCTTTGCAATCTCATCAGTGTTGTATTTCAGCTCTGGGAGGGGGGGAAAAATATCATAGATGAAGAAGGAAATAGGAGAACTGTCAATAAACTCCTTCATGCGGAATGCCTGGCTCTGCTGTAGCATAGCGTCTGCATGCTAAATGGAAAACAACACAGCAATCTTGGTCCTCAGACACCAGAGACCGGCATGGCCAGCCTTTTAATAGTAAGCCGCTGAAAAGCTCCCCTATGCTTTTAGCGTTGAGAGGATTGCGCCTGGTCGTTAGTATGTATAACTAAGTAGGCCTGACCAAGTCTTTATTGGACATACGACTGCACTGGCATTAATTCCCAGATGATTGTAATGCTTGGACTGATGGCAGCGTCGATCTGGCTGCAACATGCTTCCCGGGAGAAGTTGGAGGACGTTCCAAATGGATTCGGCTGTGTGTGAGGACTTAATGATTTTTTTTTTTTGCCATAGTGTGAAGGACAGAAACACATTTGGATGCTGTTGATAAGAATTAATGAGAGCGTGCTCTTGTATGCGCTCCGGACATCTGTATTGAGTGTTTGTGGCTGAAGCCTACAATAGATTGGTTTAATTACTCCTTCTCATAGGTGAGTCCTTGTTGAGAGACTAAAAGCCTCAGTGTAACACTAGATACTACTCTCTAGATGCATCATATATGCTTACCTGGCCATTAAACGTTCAACTACATTGCCTGGCCTAAAACAAGTTTGCACACTCTGATATTTCGTCGGCTGCCTTTAGCTTTGATTATGGCATGTTTTCGTAACATTATGCAACATCACAGCATTTATTTCTGTCAAAAGTTGCATTTATTTTGGGGCAGGATCTTGTATTGAGGACGGGAGAGTCGAACCGCTCTGTGACGTTTTCTTCCATCTTAAAGACTTGGGGTTAAGGTCAGGACTCTGTGATGGCCTGTTCATGTGTGAAATCGATTCCTCATGTTTCCTGAACCACTCTTTCACAGTCTGAGTCCAGCATTGTTGTCGTGGAATATGGTCGTGATATCAGGGGTAAAAAAATGCTGGTCATTCAGGTGGTCAGCTGACTTCAATTCATTGCTACATAAGGCTGCTGAGCCTAGACCTGATCAACTGAAGCAACCCCAGATCCTAACACCTGCCTCCAGAGGCTTGTACAGTAACCACTATGCATGATGGGTGCATCACTTCATGTGCGTCCCTTCTTACTATGACACTCTTACTGAAGCCATTGTTTATGATTAGCGTCACCAACTAGTAGTTTTCTTATGGCCCCACAGCTGTTTAGTCCTAGTCCTGTGTTCAGGTAGTGTGGAAATGCTCTTACTTTCACTATTAAACACTGCTGTGAGTTCTACTGTACTTATTACCATTCATCTTTACCAAGTATTTAAGTGATCTATGATCATGCTCATTCAAGGTTTTTGTGCCAATTTAAAATAAGACTACCCTTATAAAGAGCTTATGATTGGTTCAAAATGCCTTAAATATTATTAAATGGTCATAAACACCTTAATATCATTAATAAGCAGTTACAACACATGAACAGACAGATCAGCGCTGACCTACTGTGAACCCACATTCTTTTATGCTTTTAAAGTTCAGTTTGTGATGCTTACTGATTCTGATCAATCAGCATTAAACATGTCGGTGTAATCACATATACGTATTCATCAGATAGAACTGCCCCTTTAATTAATGTGTTATAACTGCTTATTTATACTTTGTAAAGTGTTTATGACCTAACTAATAACATTAATAAACTAATTTTAGTAATTTTCCAGCATCATGGTATACATCTTCCCACACGGCTGTTTAAGAAATGAGAAGCTACTTGGCTGCGTTGGTTAAATTTAATGAATGCAGGAGGGGCAAGAATTGTTGCCAGCTGAAAGATACACAGTTGCGTCACATTATGACTACTTCCTACTTTCAGTGGTGGCAGCGCGTAGTTCATGAAGGAAGCCACGTTTTCATTGCATTCTCTGGGCTCATCCCTGTGGAAGGTACTTAACCGATTTGGGTATGAATCCAACCTTGCAGATCACACACATGCTGATTGTCATCCCTGGGGTGGATGGGACCTTCCAGCAAGACTATGTCACATGGCATACGGCTAAAAATGTCTAACATTGATTGGAAGAGCATGACCAAGACTTCCAAGTCCTGCCCCCTAATTCCCCAGACTTAAACCAATTTGAGCATCTGTGGGACCACCTCGATCTTTGTGTTCGCTCTATGGATCGTCCACCACACACCCTCTAGCAGCTGTGGGAAGCTCTGCAGCTCCAGATACCTGTGACAACTTACCAGAACCTTATTGAGTCACTCCCAGCCTGTCTAGCTGCTGTCTGTGCTGCACATGCTCTTAAGCATTTGCTTATTATCATTAATAAATGAAATGTCTGTGTTTGTGTTGTAGACAGCGTGATCCCTAGTTCCCATCACCACCACTGTAAAGCAAGCAGTCTGTACAGTTCTCTACAATGAACCATTTCACACCAAACCGCTCAGAATGACTGAAAAATTGAATCTTTGGTGAAAAAGTCCTCCAAGTTGTTGTTTCATGTCTGCCCACAGTGTTGCAATAAAGCTCTGCTGTTCACTTGCGCTGCTGTCAGTGTTCCTGGACCCCTGCTTGGTGCCTAAGTGAGAGTTTTCTGTCTACTAGCTCACTATAATAACCTTGCACACTCTTGTTGATTGACCTCTGATTAAGTTGTTCTCTCACACCTTCTTCACCAACTGGTTCCTGTCTTTCACACCGCTCTACCACATAGAACTCCAAGCCAAAGCACGCCTGAGTTTTTCACCCCCATCCACCTGTTGCTCCATGCTGTTTGGAACTGATATCTAGTTTTCCAATGATCTCCAAATGGATGTTTGATGTAGTATGGCATATTAAATTATATCTCAATTAGCTGCTGTTATCACCCATATTAGACAAAGACCATAGCTTGGTTTTCCCCACAGCTTCATAATGTCACTGCATCCGTGGAATAAGGGGTGAAAGTATTAATAACTCCTTTTATTGAATTCTCACAGAAGCTTAATGAATAAGACCCTACGGTTCTCAAGTTTATTGGGAATATGAATGGAAATGAGGACATAAGAGGCGACAACCTCAGGGAAATTTACTTCATTATGTGATATCAATTGCATACCCCTAAAATCACCGGCTTATTATATCTTAAGGCTTACTATTCAGTAACTACTTGTAAAAGTGTGCAAACTGGCAAAGCTCTTTCTGTGTTCGTTTCTGTACTTAAGGTATTAAAGTTGGTAATAGCCTTTGGCAAAATTGTGGTAATTTGGGGGGAAAAAGGTAAATATTTTGCCTTGGTGGACCCTAATGTATCCCTGGAATTAAAGCAACCTACATTCCTAATCAAAAGAATTCAGTGAGCAGTGATGGAGATTCAGTGAGCAGTGATGCCCTCCATGAGTCATCCTGTTAGTGCCAGCACCATTGGCAGACGGCTGCACGACACAGGAGTACAAGCACGCAGAGGGTTATGATGACTTCCCCTAACACCACGTCAAAATTGCAGTGGTGTTGTGCCAGGCTCTCATGGAGTGACTCAGAATGGCAGCGGGTCATCTTCAGTGATGAGTCCCACTTTTGTCTTGGTGGAGACGACCAATGAATCCGTGTGGAGGCACCGTGATCAGCAACAAAATGAACGGGTTGTTGTCACGTGTCACACGTCTAGAAGGCCTGGTGTCACTCCACCTCCACCCCTACTGCACAATCTGCAGGAACTGTGTGAGAATATTCAAGCTGCATGGGATGGATTATCACAGGACACCATTAGGAACCTCTACAACTCCATGCCAGACACGATGGCCTGACGCCATACTGAGAGACACTACTTCTGTATGTGTGGCTCAATAAATATTGCCCATATCAGTCTAAATTTATTATTTATTGTTCCCGGTAACCTTTATCTTCCTACCCAGTAGCACTGCAATCCCACACTTCTTTTGATGATGAGTGTATTTTAGGCCAAAACCTTCACAAAACTATGGTACGACAAAGCATCAGGTTGTGTATTCATAACCATTTTGTGTAATATGTTTCTGTCAGGGAGCTTCTGGAGACTTTTAACAGCAATATGTTACATTTTTGTTAAAACTGAACCGAAATCTTTACTATGGAGTATGGAGGGGGGAAAGAACACTAAAATAAGGTACCTGGAGTTTTTCAGATCAATTAATGGGTCTTTATCTATTAACATCACATACACTCAAACTCAAAAAGGTCCCACTCAATGTTTGGGTCTCAAATGCAAAATCAACATCATCCTGATGAAGAAATGAAGACAACAGTAGATAATTCACTCACATCCTCAGAAGACACGTTCTTCACCAGGTTTTGACTGAGTTCTCTTTGAATTCTCTTGGAAAAGTTAGCAAAAAGAGCAGCAAAATATTCTTCTGCACATTCTGCATGTGTATTTACATATTGCCACCGCAGAGGTCTCCATATCCTCAAATCCCACATAGTGTTGCTTTAAAGGGGACCTATTGTGCTTTTTCTGCCCCCCCCCCCCTTTCTTTAGTGCATTGTATAGCTTTTTGTGCATGTAAATAGTTTGTAAACTTATAAAGCCTGGCTTGAGGCCCACCCTTTTTCTGTGGCACAAGGTGATGTCATCTCGTAACATAAATCCTTATTCCCCACCTACTGCTTGCCATGTCCTCACACAACACAGACAGCTTAAACAGTATTAAAAAAAGTACCACTCTGACACATCCTGCTCCAGTCTAGCTTGTGAAGGTTTATCAGGTCTACCAACTTGTTCTACCTGACTATCAGGGTCCGGCTCTGATGCTATTGTCAGTATAGCCACAGTGGAGTTGGGGCTAGTAGAAGGCTGCCGCTTTGTCTTCAGTAGGAGCCCATGCTTTATAATCTATCTGCCCGACTGGTCTTTCAGGTAGACGCTAAGAGAAAAGGGAAAGTAACCGCCTGTGCAATCAGACGATCATAAAATTCATGAGACCTCTACAGCAAGAGCGAGTCAAATTACTGTCCAGTGAAATGGCAAAGCCATTGCCCTGTGACTTCCTGCCCCCCACTTGCAAAGCAATGTTAGAAAATGATAATACGGCAATAATATATTATGACATTCTAAGACAACTTCATTCAATTTAATAAGTAATTTTCAGACGAACGACTATTGCATAATACCTAACAAAGACCGTCTCTCTACAAGCCCTCTTTTCATTTCCAAGACAGTCAAGTTTCTGGAGACAAGGTGTTCCACGGAGATAGAGCACCTGTGTTTTATTGTACAAGATGTGCAAACAGGATCAGGGTGGAAATCGCACTACAGAGTCATATAATTAAAATGGCTGTTTGAGTAGCTGGAGGGCCTTTCATATAAAGCCTTCAGAACACAGAGTCTGAATCATAAAGATAAATCATTACCAAAGCAGTCTATTAAACAACCAGAAGGCTCGAGTCATATTTGAGGGTGTGCAATTTGCTGTACAAATACAACAGCTGTTTCAATTTCTTCATCACTGACTTATAATCCAATATAAAGTGTGCATTTAGGCCTCCATGTGATGTGCTTTAATAAAGACAACTCTGAGTTTATCGCATAAGCTTTGTGAACTAGTGCACTTTTCTCCTCTCACTCTCTCTCTCTGTCTCTGTCTCTCTCTCTCTCTCTCTGTCTCATCCCAAGGCTTCAATTCCAAGCTCGTTTAACTATAAAAGCTTCAGAGGCCTAGGCGTCATGAACGGTGAAGGCTGTGCTGATGGGTTCAAGGTTATTTGTCATTTATAACCACAGGTGCGATGGAATCAATACCGACAGTATGTATTAAAACCATATATGACCTTGAGAGCTCCATCTTTCATGCTCTTTTCCATCATTAGCTTTACCTGCATTGACATTCCCAGCGACTATCTGTTGAAGTTGCAGAAGAGAGCCCTGCTGACTCTAGGCCAAAACCATCTCAGGGCAAGTTATTTTAAACTTGACTCGTATGTAGGTTTGCTAATACATTTTGCAGAAGGCCAAAGCGCTGCCCTGAAACGTTCGATAATCTTTGACAGTGAAGGCTGGCGGAGATAAGGAATTAATGAATCTTCGAAGCTTGCATCGTGTATTAGTAGAGATGGGTTATCTGTATAGGAAAACACGACAAGTTGTTCCTCTAAATCATCATCTGGAGCTCACACGGGGAAAGCATGCAAGGGGTCAGAAGTTATGGGAGGTTAATGCAGTATGCATGTGCTCCCATTGACTCTATGAAGCCGTAATTATTTAAAACCCTGAACAGCTGGGCCAGCGCTCTACCTGAATAGCAATGCACAGGCTTATCAATGGTCCCGGGATCAGGAGAGTTTATGCACTTACATACAGACCCAGTGGAGAGGTCTTTTAATGCGAAATTGAAAGCAGCTTTGACCCAGGATATTACAAATCAGACTGCAGTAAATTAGTAGGAGCTGCAATCAGCAACATCAGATATGGTGGAGGTCCTGCTCCAGCACATTACACCATGGCTATGACTCAAAACTGTCTACAGGGGCAGCATTTAAGCTATCAAGCATTTAAGCTCTGAGGTGCAAGTGAGTCTTGAGGGGTGTTTCATTATTGGCTACAGTCACGGCATTGTACAAAAGTAAATGCATTCCACTTTCCATCAATTTTGTCACAGCTAAAAGGCTAAACTTGGCTAGCTAGCATCATAGCTAATGTGTTCTTGTGCAGTGTGTCGTAACGTTGACAAAACACAAATTTAAACCTTAGTCAATGAAGACTGAGTCGTTGTAAGATTGACCATTCACTGTCACTCTTCCTCGTGAAAACCGAAAACAAACAATGCAAAATATTCAGTGTCTGTGTGCTTATATGTTTCATTGTACATAGACGGAAACGTTACTGTAAACATTGCTGTTCTGTACTGTAGGTAACAGTAACCATAGTAACCAATATTCACTACAACTTGTGAACAACTTTAAATAAACTGCTTTTTATCTATTTATTTTTAGCTATCTTAACAAACTTTAATATGTTTAATGCCAGATGAACTCCTGGCATTACCTCTATGATGCTTCACACGGGTGCCAGAAAGCTTTCAGAGCATGAACTGCACATTTGCCGCGTTTTGCTTTGCTGCCGAAATTGGCAAAAAACGGAAGTAATAAAAACGGAAGTGACGTCATCGCATAACGTGAATAGACAATAAAGGTTGTCAAAATAAAAGTTAATTAAAAAGGAAAAGAGAGAAACTGTTAAGTGTATGCCTTAGGGGCAAAGTTTTAGTGGATTTGAAAGGAAGGCAAACTGGAGTTTATAACAGTTTCAACTTGCCACCTAGATTACCTTGCAACATCAGCTGTGATGACTTTCCAGGTAGTCAGTCCAGCTTATACGCTCATCATCAAAAAATAGTGGCACCCAGAAGGAATCATGCAAGGGGAATGAAACTTGGTGGGCAGGTTTGACATCGTGAGACATGAGAATGATTGAAGTTTCACGTTCAGCCGCGCACGTGGCGCAAGCAAGGACAGGCCTTATCGCTGATGGGCTCACGTTTGATCAGGTGTTGTCTAGGGATGTAACAGTACTGTATTCGTCTCTAACCGTCACTGTAGGGACATTATAGTTTGGTGCATACAGTCGAATGGGAAATATGCGGTAGCCATGTGCGAAGAGTGACGAAAATAAGGTGGACTAAACCTAACAAGGGTAAGTTCCACCTATTTGAAGTCTTTAGTAGAGAATTTTAGTTCGTCTCGTTATTGGCTACAGTCATGGCATTGTGCAAAAGTAAATGCATGCTTACTTCCCCTTTCCATCAAATATGTCATGCCTAAAAGGCTAAACCTGGCTAACTAGCATCATAGCTAATATAGCTGATGTTTTAGTGGATTTAAAAGGAATGCAAACTGTAATTTACAATAACTTGCCACCTAGATTACCTTGCAACTTAACTTCCCAGGTAGGAAGCATATACACTCATCATCACAAATAATGGTATTCACACTCAAATGGTGTGCACATTCATTCAAACTTATTTTTGGGTAGGGTTGACTTTGAGACATGCAAATGATTCAAATTTCACACTTGGTGACAAGCAAGAACGGGCTCATGTTTGATCAGGTGTTGTCTAAGGATGTAACGGTGTTCGTCTCTAATAGTCGCTGTAGGGACCTTACAGTTCAGTGCATGCAGTCGTATGGAAAGTATGTGGTAGCCTATGTGCGAAGATTAACAAAAATAAGTTGAACTAAATCTAACATGGGTGAGTTCCACCTAGGAACCTTAAACTGTAAGCCGTTAGCATGATGCCATGCTGAGCTTAGCAGGTGGGAGCCAGATAGGGCGGCAGGTGGGAGCCAGATAGGGCGGCCACACGTCCGGTTTTAGGCTTGACCGTCCGTTTTTTCAACTCCCAGTCCTCCATCCGGTGCAATACCTGGACGGATGCCTATAAGTCCTCTTTTCAGTATGAACTACTCATAATGTTCACTCGCCAATAATATTGCCTGTGCCATTGGCTCACGTCCATGCCAAAAGACATGCCTTGCATTTCATTGGTTAAACAAGGCCATGCGACATCGCTCACCTACCGGCTAAGGGCAGGTCAGCCCCCTAAATGATAGTCAATAAGTAAGCTTCCGTCTGACTCAGGAATGTCATCCTTTCCACCCAATTAGGTGAGTAAAGCAATCATTTGTGTGTTATACAGGTGACTTTAATTCTGTTCTAGTATCGTGCCCGCACCCCTTTATGATGTCCTCCTTTTGGGGGTGGGATTGTCCTCCTTTTTGGGGTTATGAAAGTGGCCGCCCTAGATCTAGAAGACCCACTTGCTGCTTTCAAATCTGCTGTGTGGGTGAATTTCGGGTTCCCAGTGAACTACAGTTGTTTGATGATTGTAGAGGATGTGTGCGGAAACGTACTAACAGCAGCATCACCCAGATGTGCTAATCACCAGGGCTTAAACAATATGTTCAACTACATATCATCTACTTATCTTCACTGCAGTTCAGCAGACTCTATATGCAAAAGCAGACAGAGCCGTTTACATTTCACTGGCTATGCTCCCCTATGCGGTGGTAAAGGACCCCATTGTAACAAAATTGTACCGACCCATGATGTCCAACCCATGGTGTGAAAAGAACCATGACTTCTGTGTACTGTCACACCCTAGTGTTGTCTGAATGCAAGTTCAAGCTGGCTAAACTGGCTGAGCTGGTTAGCTAGCTTAGATAGCTTGACTAGCTAGCACTAGGTTTTATTAACACAGTGACTTTAGCTAATCAGTGTTTAAGCTATGTGAAGTAGTTTTGGACAGTTAGCTAGAATTATAGCACTTATCTGTAGCTAGCTAGCTTAACACTGAAATTGCACTATAGTGATGTTGAGTAGATTAAACCCAGGTCAGTGTTTATTGTTCTAATTATTTTCTGAATAGAACTCCAACTTTTCTGATTTTAATGTTCTGTAATTTGGTTATAGTGCTGCCAGTTTCCTATGAATTCAGTGAAGGAGCAAAGCAGCTCACCAACTATTGAGACATCCAGTATCTCAGTCTAATGCTGTCATAAGGTTTCAGTAAAGTAGCCCTCTATTCACATCCTCCTTTGGTTGGTCTGTACTGCACATCCGCTGGCAGGAAGAATGTCTCTCTGATGTAGCACCGAAAGGTTATCTCGCTCAGGTTTGTGTCCAGTCACTCATTACAGTACAGCTGCCTTTGCTCTGACAGGGACTAGTAATAAATTCAGCTGCAGCCTTTTGTTCCCTCAGTTCCAGGGCCCCTAGATAAGACATTATTCTCAGGTCACACAATGAGGTAAAAGAAGCTCTAGTTCCTTCAACGCTGGACGGATGAGAACCTGTTAACCAACATATTCAAGCACATCCAAAATCAAAGCCCACCCTATTGCCTGCACATATTAGCTAGCTATTAGCTGACTCCACTGTAGATCTTTCAGCATTATACAGTACTGTATGTTAGAGGCATGAAACAACATTTGTGGAATTACAATTAACAGCAAATAAATACATGCATCGATATCTGTACTGTTTAAGGTGGTAGTAACTTCTGGCTCCTGCTGATGGAGCTTCACGAGGATGATGGGGCTATGTATACCTGCAGGGTGTGAGTGACGGGATCCATAGATTGAGAAGAGGTGGGACGGTGCAGTGAATGTTTTGTTCCATGTGTGGAAAATGGCTCCAAAGCAAATGTTAATGATTGGCTAAAAGGAGTGATTGTATTTGGGTGTGCCAAAGACCATAGTGTGAAGGAAGTAGCTGAATCTACAGGAAACTGTCCTCAGAATTATGCCAGGGAAGACATCCACCAAATGGTAGAAAAGCAGTAGTTCATGGACCTTAATTTGGCTAATCTATAATAATTCTAATAAGTGTTTTATTTTTGCTGGCAGAATTGAGATCTGCAACATCCTGTCAATATTTGAATCAGGCATTTATTGATCAGGAGTTAAACTGGATAAATTTTACTCTTTGACTAGCTATAAATCTTACCTTTGCTAATGTGCCGAACTGAGTTTACTTTAACTAAGAAGAACTGCAAAACCACAAAAGAGTCCTTAATAGTCTTTCTTCAACAGTTTTCAAATGACGGGTAAAAAATTCTACTTATTGGTGGTTATAAAAGATGGTGTCTGTTAGATGTTCTATAATCAGGGGTGCCGTAAGGGAGTGGATGGTAGGGATGATTCGAAGGGCCCCAAAAAAACAGGTGTAATGCGAATTCATGTAAATTTTGTTTGGACATGTTGCTTTTATATGGATACATAAGCTAAAAGGAAGGACACATACACCAACACACTACTTAGTACACTAACACATTACACTTACTGAGTTACTGTACACCAACACACTCCTTACAGTACACTAACATGTTACACTTACTGAGTTACTGTACACCAATACGCTACTTACAGCACGCCAACGCATTACACTTACCGAGTTACTGTACACCAACATGCTACTTACAGCACACTAACGCATTACACTTACTGAGTTACTGTCCACCAACACGCTACTTACAGTACACTAACGCATTACACTTACTGAGTTACTGTACACCAACACGCTACTTACAGCACGCCAACGCATTACACTTACTGAGTTACTGTACACCACTATGAATTCAGCTACTATAAGGTGCACCCATTGCTGAAACAGGTGTTCAACTGCACATTTACAGCTTGTATAAACCCCATAAAAAAAGCAATGACCAGTCAAACGGAGCAGTCGCACAAGCCTAAAGTCACCATACTCAGAGCCGAACACTAGCTGCCCTCAGAACTGGGCTGTGTAGCAGCGGAACCCCGTTCTCGGGAGTGATGGAGCTTTATCCAATACCTCTGGCATGAGCTTGAGTGGAGTTTGTGATCCAGAACTAATTATCCAACATCAGTGCCTGAAGCAAATCCTCACAGCAATGTTCCAACAGGGTAAAGACTTTCCATAAGAATGAAAGCTGTTCCTGCAGGGAAGAACTCCCTAGTAATACCCTTGACTTCTGGACATATAATTTCCACCACTGCCTGTGTTTGCCTGTGATTATTAGACCCCACGTCATGAATCTACTCGGTGCAAGTAGATTGCTGCCTCCTGGTAAAGAGCCAGGGCTTTTTGGAAGGTCTTTATTGTTGATATCTTTGCAGGATAGTGACAAGACAGTAAAGGCTTTAAGCTTTAATCGTCTTCATTACGTGTCCTGATCATTAAGGGTTTCATGGAAGAGTGGGACTAGAACTGGCTGCGATCCACAGAGACTGAGTAATGAATATGGCTTCGCAATATGAAGAGGATCAGAGATGCAGTGAAGGTGTGAATGTGCTGCTTTCAGCTCTCCCAAAAAAGGGTTCACTTCTGTCGTCTCATTTCTAATTAAACTTTCTTTTGACACTCATTTCACAGATTGCTGCGAGTAACGGCATTCAGAAGTGATTCTGGGGTGCATTACCGTGACTCGTATTTTATTTGACCACTTAGGCTTCGCAGCACTTACCTTCGCTAACTATCTCGGCCCTGCCGTTTCTGCCATGGACAGTGGAGATATGTAATGCTCCAGTGATTTTCATTTTCAGATCTTATTAACTGCAGGTTAGCGATTTCACACACTGTCCAGAACACACTGTCCGCAGAGCGATTTCGTTTGTCCGTAAAAGTTTTGGAGAGTTTGCTTGCATGCGTGTGTGCATACCAGTAATCGCATTTGGTCTTGACTGCTCCAATCAATGCACAGGACCTAAAAAGTATCAAAGGCTTTATTGCAATTAGGCAATCGAAGGTTCCCATCCAGTAGTCTTGTTGGGCCAGGCCTGATGTCATAACAAGGATGTTTGAGGTCAACTACGAGCAATTCTGGGCTAACGGTGAGAGAGTATAGAGTTAGCCCATGGATGTAATGTAAGTCTGCATGGCTGAAAAGTGCCCCCAACAGACTCCAAGTATGTATGTACATATTCCCATGCGTGCCGAGCACATTAAATGCACATTATTCCAATGGAAAACTGTTTTGGTACAAGATAGCTTGTTATGCTTGCATTCTCATTTCTCATATAGAGGGCATACCTACAGATTTCTCACTTTCACTATCCAACACCAAAACACATGTTTTCTCCATACACATACTCTTAAGTGTTAACATATGGCCCCTGGAGAGTATCCACCTACCAGAGAAGTGATGCTCAACTTGGTTTGAACCTGAACTTTTAATTAACATTGCCTCCTATATAAATGCAACAATGTCTATAACATGGTTAGCATTCTGGTGACGCTTCTTTACAGGGGGCACTTTGTAAGGCGAGGCAACATGTCAAATTCAAATGGCAAACAATAGGGGGGCAACACATCACCGGAACAAGGTAATGTCCACCCCTATTGTAAGAAACAATGAAATGCATAGTCCCTTTTCTTCCCTCTTTACTCCTTACCAGAGTAAAAAACATCAAATTGATCCCTTCACTTGGCAAGAACGTCTCCAGTGGTGAAAAGCAGGGCCAATGTTGTCCCTTGTTTTGCTTTTTTTGTTTGACCAGGTGGTGGTGGTCATAATGAGTGCTTGCCTAAAACTTTAGCCATCTTCCTTGCATTGGCTACCGGTCCTTAAATGATCTAACCTGCAGGAGCACCTTCAGCATGGATGACAAGAGGTTCCAATATGCCCTCAGGGCAGCAGTGCTACTTCTGCATCCTCTCATGTTGGACAGATTTGACTCAATGCTACAGTAACTCACTGTGGCCTCTTGAGGTATGTGCAAGACGCTAGTTCATTAGCATGCTATCTTCAGTAGATCGCTCTGGAACACGATACATGGGCATCTTAAAAGAACATCAAAATGCTGGAATGATGCCAATGTTTCCATGTTCTGTTGAGAATTTGGTTCATTTGGGAAGGTTTTCAGCTAAACACTTTACAGTGCCTAGTTATGTTCCAGGTGTGGTTGTAATTTTTTCTTTTGATGTCAGTTGAAGAGAGGAGACCACTCTGGATATGATGTTAGTTTATTGAGCTCTGGTTCCAGAATACAGTCCAGAGTGCAGTCTAGAATACAGTGCAGATTGCTGTCTTGAGCAATCCAGAGCCAGTTTCAAGCCAGTCTAGCTAAATTACACTGACATACCTGACAGGTTATAGGTATTAACTGAGTAATAACATAGTAATAACACTGTTAAAAGTGCCAGACAGTTATATTATGTCAAAAGATGATACACAAGTAAAATTCAAAGAGTATTATATAGTTTATACATGCCTCGGATATAAATAACACTGAGTCTGGGCTGTAAAAAAAAAAAAAAAAAGCAGTGATTTTATCAGAAGGCTGTCTATACTTCTTGCTGTCATTTTCCAGAGCTAAATGTGGCCTTCGCCTGCTAAACTTGGTACATAATTTCTATTTATATGCTGTGTTTAACGTTTTAAGTTTTGCATATGACTGTATGCCATAATCACTTTCCTCAGTGGATGGAGTGCTTCCACCTTTTTTTCAGGTTCGATTTATTGCTAACGACTCATCTCAAGCTGCTTTGGATATAGTCAGCCTTACATTTCACCATCCAGCCAAACACTCCACCCACATCTCATCATTAGAGCCAACTGACTGACAAGATAGATGAAATGAGATTGCCCAGCCCCCGAGAAAATGAGCAGCGGGGAGGTAGTAATTAAATTAAAGTGGCTTTTGCCAACAGTTTTAACTGGACATGAACTGCATGGAACCGCTGTGCTGATTAATTTAAAAACATCTCTCATTATGTCCGAATACCTCATTTCCTCCTGAATTGCAACCATAATAGTGACAAAAACCTTGAAAGCTTTAATTTATTAAAGTTGAGGACTTTTTTTATTCATTTATTTTTCCTCTGCTCAGTGATTCCCCCCCACCCCACCTCTTATCACAGGGTGCTCGAGGCCCAGACAGCGTCAGCTTTTTCTTCAGCTCCACAGTGTCCAGACTGATGCACACTAACTCCCAAAAAGATTTCTGCATCGTTAAAGTTTTCAGACTAGTTTTAGCCTCCGGCTAGGAGCCTCATTAGCCTGAGGTTAAGAAGGCGGTTAACCCTGAGATAGCCAACTTTTCACACATTAGAGTGTGAGGCCTACGCTCTGCTTTTTATTATAACGATTGCTCTGAGGGCAGGAACAAGAAGCTGTCGGAAAAGATAGTGTGGACCGAGAGGCATCTAAAAGCACTTAAGACCAAAAAAACTTCAGCAGATGATGATAGAAATAGGACTTACATATAAGTAATAGGATACATATATGTATGTGTGTGTAGCTGGGAGCTAGCAAAATTGCACTCATTAGTTCTGACTACAATTTGTAACTATGACCAATTACATGTGAATGATTTCTGTTAATATATTTGACATACAGAACTTCCCACTACCTACTCTCTAGTATAACTATACTGTTTATAGTAAATGCTAGGTTGACGCAGCTGCATACAAATCAATACCATACACCATGCCAACTATCTGCTTTTGTTTGTTGTGCAACACTGTGCTGTCATGAGTGTATAATTATGTTCACGTTTCTGTTTCTGTTGTTTATGACTAGTCAGTTAGCCACCTTGCTAACTGCACCAAAATATTTGGCATTGCAAATAATCTCATCTCCTCCACAAGCACCAATAACAGCTGTGATTGGATTTGGCATGGACTGGACAAGTTTTTAGATGTAGGCCACATCAATGTTCAGACCCTTTTTTTTTTTTTTTTTTTGGGCTCCTTGTGCCTTCCCTGGCACAATTCTGTGGAGAGTTTCCTGCAGACTGGGATTTTAGCCACTGCTGGTAGACCCGTATGTCCGTACTTCCTTCACACTATGGTCTTTGGCACACCCAAATGCAGTCACTCCTTTTAGCCAATCATTAACATCTGCTTTGAACCAATTTTCCACACATGGAACGAGACATTCAGTGCACTGTACCACCTCTTCTCAGTCTATGAATCCCGTCACTCACACCCTGCAGGTATTTATAGCCCCATCATCCTCGTGCAGCGCCATCTGCAGGAGCCTGAAGTTACTACTACCTTAAACATGCAAAGTGACTTTTTTTTTTTTTGTCCAGGAGCTTTTATAGTGTGACTGCAGCTTAAGAAAGCAACAGCGCCCAAATACCATTCCAAATTACCATTCATTGTTTGCATGTGTGCTGTCAAAAGTTGTTCTAAGGTCACCTTTAATCCCCTGTGTGACATCACTCATATATGTCTTTTTCCTAATAAATGTGCCCATGAAACACAATGTTGCTTTAGACGAATAGATTGGATCTGGAACTGTTACACAGATACAGCTGTAGAACCTAAGTGTTTAATTTGCCTTATCAGACGTGGTTAATGATAATGCAGACTAATTCATGTTAATAAACTAAAAGAGACATCATTACGCACAAATGCTGATGTGCTAATCTGAGGCATGCAGCATGGGGCGAAGCATCTAGGATTTAATTTAATTCTTGATATGACTACTGTTGAGAATATGCTTCCGTTTGGAAGAGTTTAAATTAAAAGGGAGCGCATCAGAAGGATCAGAGCTGTGAGCGCGCACTCATTGCAAATTGTGGGATTTCAGTTAATCAGGAGCCTACAGGAATGAATTAATCAGGCTATGCTTCCGTCACACTTTCCTATTCTGAAATTCAATAGAGGGATTCAGTGGAGCCAGACTTGGGGTCTGGCTTACAAAACCAATTTGTGAACTTGGTGCAAAACTAATGTTGTCTTTCTGTGGAAGATGGAATTGTATATAGGAGCTTTTTGGCAAAAGCTTTTGGCGGGGTGAGGTGGAAGCATTAGAGGTGACATATTATAGCCCTGAGGGTAATGAAATGTCTGACATGCTTTGGTGAAAATACCACAAAGGTCAAACTCCACAGCTCTCTAAAACAGCCCTGTTCAGCCCTGTCGCCAGTACACATTCTCTCATCTTAGTCTCTTAGTTATTCCTGTGTTGATCAGACGAAGTTCATCTTACAGATGGTCAACCAACAAACTATAATAGTGTTTACTTTATTGTGGATCCTGCAGTGAGTAACACCTGTTAATACACTCGTCATCAAAATCATTGTTGTTGCACAAATAGCTGCACCCAGATGGAATCAACCAACAGGAATGAAACTTGGTGTGTAGGTGAGAATCACATGAGACGTGCGATTGATTGATTCAACTTTCATGCTCCACCGTGCATGTGACATAGGCAAGGATGGGCCTTATCGCTGCACCTGACTGACCCAACAGCCACGATTGCGGACATTCAGCGAGCAGTGATGCTCTTCACGAGTCATCCTGTTAGTGCCAGCACCATTGGCAGACGACTGCACAGCACAGGACTACATACACGCAGACAGTTACGACGACTGCCCTTAACACCATGTCAACATCATCAAAGGCTGCAGTGGTGTCGTGCCAGACTGCCATGGAGTGACCCAGAATGGCAGCGGGTCATCTTCAGTGACGAGTCCCGCTTTTGTCTAACCTTTATCCTCCTTCCAAATAGCACTGCAGTCAGATGCTTCCTTCTGGGTGCAGCTATTCTTTTGATGATGAGTGTATATCACCTTATCTATTAGCATGAGTTAGTGCTAAGCAGCCACAGAAACACAGTGTGTACCAGCAGTGGCAAAAATACCAGTCTACAGGAAATTCCCCATAGAACTGTGCCAGGGAAGGCGTCCACCAAATCTGACCCAACTGCACAATTCTCTGATGCAAGAGTGTCTGAACATTGATGTGGCCTACATCCAGAACTTTGTCCAGTCCGTGCCAAATCCAATCACAGCTGTTATTGGTGCTTGTGGAGGTATTACACACTATTGGGTACGTTTTAGTCACAGGTGACTGACCAGTGAGCTTACTTGGACAGGTAAATGCTTGTGACATGTAAAGAAGCATTGGAGGGTTCTTTAATCACCCAAAGGTGGCTCCTATGGCAGTGCTCCAAAAACATTTCATCATCTTCGCATTTTTGTGTGCCAGCTCTATGACAAGGGTCAAAATGGGACACCTATCAGTGACCATACAGTACCCAGTACACTGGTAACTATTCTTTCTCTATTCCTCTCTGACCAAAGTAGTATACCTTTTTTATATGGTGGTAATTTAGAGTCTTGGCAAGGTGGATGGTCACAAGGGAAATCTAAGTGAAACGCAGTGGTAAGAATTTGGACAGCAAAATTTGTTGCAGTTATTAGATGTGTTGGCTTGACTCTACTGGACGGGGAGGTTTGAGCTGTGAAATGCTAATGCTCTCTGCTGAAGTGTCCCACAGGGAGGGTGGAAAAAAGCATCTCGGCACTTGTTGATGGAGTGTGCATCCGATTTAAAAAATGAAGAATCGTTACAAATGTTAGTAAATGAAACCCCATGGGGGCAGGAGCTGTTGGAGCAATGACACAAATGATTTATTGTTTTAAACCCACTCTTCCCACAAAGAAGCAACAGAGTCACGCTTTAATACGGCTGTGGAATTGAGGAGCACAGCACCGTTGCTGGAAGAAAAGTGTGCTCAGAATCTAAAACATCACTAGCGAAGTCACTCCCTCCACGGGAGAGGTTGGAGAAATTCCGAATGGAAATTATTACACAGTTACAAGTTCAGTTTGCTCAACAAATCTTGCAAACTCAGTTTTGTACAGTCGATTTTTAAACCTGGTAACTTAAATATACAGATGCACAGGAGATATTGTTTGGGTTGTTCAAACGTAAAGAATTATAAAGAATTTTGTGTGTTAAATTGTAAAAAAAAGATGTGACAAGTAAAAATAGTTATTTCTAGGTTTCTATTTAAATCTAATCAATTTTTTGAAAAAATCGTATTCCTTCCAGTAAAGTGCATATTCAGGCAAGTGCACGCTATGATTTAAAGCAAAAATTATAATTTTTTTGTAATATGTAAAATATGTCAAAGATTCATTATTCTACCCAAATTCCTTTTCTAATAGCATCATGTATAATGAAAATATACATTTGAAAATGATGGAAAATAGAAGCATTACAACTAGTGATCTCAGATTTTGGACCCCACTATACATTTGTTGGTTGTGCATAAGAAATGTACATCATTTATTATCATAAATTATTATATAACTTATGCACATTTGTCCATGATAATAACTATAATTGTAACAACAACAACAACAACAACCATAACCAATTATTATAATCATGATGATAAAAATAATAATCATTATACAATTTCTTTTCCGTTTTAAAGAATTTTTTAATTTACTGTCTATTTTAATCATTGATTCTACCAACCAAGTCTACAGCATCATGTGTATTTGTCATATATTTATTGTTCTGTTCATTTATTGTGTTGTTTATTCTCTGGTGTGTTTCTGTATGTATGTCACCACAATCACATTTTGTTCAGATGTGTAAAAGTTATTGAAGATTGACAAGCACCACCTCCCTTCACTTCCTGATGTGTTTTTGACAGATCTGTGAATGTGACTGTGGGGAAGGTCTCTTATCCTTGCATCTTTTCCCTTCTTTCCCGAGAGGTAGTTAAGAAGCTTGGAAAGGAGACAAGGAAACAAAATGAGGTTAAATGTTTAACAGTGAGATGCACCCAGTACCTAAAATACATATAGACATGTTATGTAGTGTCCACAACAGCCAGTAAACCTTTTATATGTAATGTCATGGGGGTAGTTAATATGTAATGATGATCATGAACAGTACCCACACATCTGAAAGGTTTTCTTTACATATGATTGAGCCTTACAACATCCTACGTCCACCTCTCTGCTGTGAATGGACTGAAATAGAAATCCAAAATCTCTCCAAGTTAACATAACAGTGTCAAAGACCTTGGGCAAAATATTCCTAGCCATCTCATGTGAGGTAGCTTTTGGAGGCATTCAACTCAACTCAACCATCACCACTGCTGTGAACAGTTCTGACTCAATACGTTTCTCTGGAGTGGAGCCTTTCAGGTCTTTGTTTACATCTTAACGACTGTATTTAATAGAAATTCAGTAAAATCTGTGGAAGATTGAGTATTTTGCATACTCCAAACAATAGGGGCCTTTATATCACTAGAAAGTTGTGTTGTAGACCCCTATCGTGAGAAACACACAGCCCCTCCTCCTCAGCGTTAGCATTAACAGCTGTTTGTTTAGAAGAAACATTGCGAGTTCAGTATCAAACTCCATCCATTTACTCTCCAAGAGGAGCTCCAACTCCAGTGTTAACTCTTGTTTCAGTTTCTTAGCTTTGGTTTTTGCTAGAGCTGGTGATGGTGGGATCTGTCCCTAATGGATCTCACTGGGAGCAGCACCTTCAATGTGACTGATAAGTTATTAGAATACGCCGTCGGGGCAGCAGCGCTACTTCATCCTCTCATCTTAGTGAGTCACTGTAGCGTCGAGCTGAATCAGTCTATCACGTCTTCAGTTACAAGGTGGTATCACGAGACAGGACAGACCGGGGCTAGCTGGTCAGCATGCTAACCTCAGTAGATGTCTCTGCAGTACCATACATGGACGTCTTTGACAGATCATTTCTTTACATTCTAACAATGCAGCAAGTTTTGTGTCAAGAAAATGTTTGTACATTTGTGTGTCTATTAACAGTCATTTCCACATTAATATTTTCTTATCATGTTTTAAAGTGCGGTTAAGTCCTTTTGGACTCCTTGATGATCCTACAGCCAGCATTCACCTTGAATATCCTGTCCGTTTCCTTCTGTTTCTAATGGCTTGTTCATACCTTTTTTAAAGTCTTGGTTTATCTTATTACTGGCTGTCCTCACAGAGCAGGTATTATGTGGGTGGTGCACTGCTATGACACTGACGTGGTGGTGTGTTAGTGTGTGTTGTGCTGGTGTGAGTGGATCAGACACAGCAGTGCTGCTGGAGTGTTTAAACACTGTGTCCACTCACTGTCCACTCTATTAGACACTCCTACCTTGCTGCTCCACGTTGCCCTGCTGGATAGTTTTGGTTGGTGGACTATTCTCAGTCCAGCAGCACTGCTGTGTCTGATCCACTCACACCAGCACAACACACACTAACACATCACCACCATGTCAGTGTCACTGGAGTGCTGAGAATGATCCACCACCCAAATTAATGGTGATAACAAAGTGTACAGAGACTCAGATGGACTACAGTCTGTAACTGTAGAACTACAGAGTGCTCCTATATGGTAGGTGGAGCTGATAAAATGCACAATGTCGAGTGTAGATACAAGGAGGTGTACCTAATGAGGTGTATGTATGCTACAATATGGATTTCTGGGCTGTGTGTATTGTACATATTTGGTAATGTTGTTTGCCCTTTCGAGATTCAAGGCTGTTTTATTGCCATGTGTGTTCAGGGCAAACGGGGCATTCAGAAATACAGTGAAATACTTCCACCGCAGCAGCGTGCTCCCACATATACAATATAAATGTAAATAGAAATACACAGGGGACATTAGGGGAGGCAGGTACTCTGCATATTCCTGTCGAAGTCATATACACATACCTATTAAGAAAATACAGTGTGCTACTGTTGGAGCACCTAGCCAGCTATTTACATATACTCAGCATACAGTGCCTTGGTGTGCCTAGCCTGCTTAATTAAACCCAATCCTCAGAGCTAAAACCGTGTGAATTATTCTGAGGGAGACTGGCTAAGGTGGATAAAGGCACAGAGAGAGCCCCACAGTGCTCTGCTCTGGGACCTGTATGGCTGGAGGCCCAGGTGAGGGCAGGCGAGCGACTCATAAATCATTCAGAGAAAGAGAGTCAGGGAGGCTTAATGAAAGCACGAGGACACAAGGCCCAGACACGGTGCCTGGTTAGCCAACCATGTCGCCAAATCACCCTTCATCATGCCGCAGATTCTCACCTCTCTAATGCAAGCAGCCTCGCCTTAGGATCACTCCAGACACTGGAGGGGCCAGCAGATTATGGTTGGAGAGAAGGGAGCATTACTACTATCCAGAACATGCCAAAGTAACAAAACTACCAGTACTAGTACATTAAAATGTGCATGTGTTGATTCATTTTAGCATACTAACATACACTGATCAGCCATAATTTTAGAAGTACTTCCTTGTATCTACGCTCACTGTTCATTTTATCAGCTCCACTGACCATATAGTAGCACTCTGTAGTTCTACAGGTACAGACTTTAGTTCATCTGTTTCTCTGTATACTTTCTTACCCTGTTCTTCAATGGTCAGGACCACCACAGAGCAGGTATTATGTGGGTGGTCATTCTCAGCACTGCACTGCAGTGACCCTGATGTGGTGGTGGTGGTGGGTTAGTGTGTGTTATGCTGGTGTGAGTGGATCAGACACAGCAGTGCTGCCGGAGTGTTTAAACACTGTGTCCACTCGCTGTCCACTCCAAGACAACCAGCCACAGGAACACCTTCTTTCCTCAGGCCATCACCTTCATAAACAGCTGACCAGTCACATCATCTGCTGGGCCATAATTACTCCTGCTCTTCCATACGTGCCAGATTATACCCTACAGTCTCTTCCCCATACATGTGTACTATTACTGTTGCACTGCAATCCCACACTTCCTTCTGGGTGCAACTATTCCTCTGATGATGAGTGTATTACTCTTTTGTTTCTGCCTTGCTATTCAGTGTTGACCAGAGGAGGAGGATGGGTTTCCATTTTCAGTCTTGGCTCCTCTAGAGGTTTCTTCCTGTTTCTGTTAGGGAGGTTTCCTTGCCATTGTTGCCCTCAGATTGCTCCTTGGGGTCTAGATTTGGACTTTCTGTAAGGCTGCTTTGTGACACACTCTGTTGTAAAAAGCATTATAAAAGTATTGACTTGTCTTATTGTTCGCAGAAATGTAAATGACTGTATATGGATATTTGAAAAAGTAAAGTTTTCTTGGCATGTGGAGCTCTTTTGAGAAGTTCTCATCAAGAAGTAAAAAAAAAAAAAAAAAAAAAGCTTTTCAGCATTTTTGTGTGGACAGGACAAACATTTTTGAACAATATGGAAATCACACTATGTGGTTGTGCGTAATTGTTGTTTTGGTATATTAGGCATGCATCAAGAATCTGCGTCTTTGACATTGCCGGCAACTGGGTTGTTTTTGTGTGGTTGATAATATCCCTTGGGGCCTTTTAGGCCTTCACTGAAGGACTGTTGACTTCTGGGAACTAAACAAAACACAATTTTAGCATTATAGGTCAAGCCTTAACACTGAGCTATTGGCTAGAACACTGAGCTGTCACACAAATCCAAATAAAAACAAATTAATATGTATTCTCCATTTCACTGGGGAGGCCTAGCCAATCAAATCCGGTTCATATTTTAATTTGGGTTCTCTGTTTTTTGCCCCGGCCAGCCATGTCCCTGCTACAGACCGAATATCCAAACAAATAAAAACTGAGAGGCTTTAGTGTCTGGTAGGGCTCCAACAATCAGCTAACGCAGTTTAGTTAGTTGTCAGCAGCGTTTATTGTGGAAATGCATCTTTTTTTAAAAAAAGTGCTCTATAATGCTTATATGATGAGCACTGATTGCAATACACTACGGGAAGAGTAGGGGTGATGCGTCTTCTCTTGTTTAGTTGCACCATAAATTACACATTTATTCCACAGACAGAGATTATCTAATATAAGAGGAGATGCCATCAATCCTCTGCTGTTTATCACTGGGGGAAAAGCATAATGCCCAGCTTGTCCAATCCAATCGGACCTCTTGCTCTAAGCCAGTCATATATGACCTTTTGATCTCTATGAGGCGCTTCCAAGTGTTATGACAGTTCTGTTTAGCGATGACAGCACAATGACTCCTCAATGCTTATTACAAACCTCACAAAAGTTAGCTATGCATCATTACAGATCACTGATATTATAATGCACTGGGACACCGATGGTATCTTATGTATATACTCACAGTACAAAGGAGTATTTGTGCTGCTGCTGCTGTAGCTAATCTTACAAGCGTTTACAGCTGCTGGTAGAGACACTTTTCTGGGTTACTGCCTCTGATGTCTGAAACAAGCTGTTGTGTAATATGCGTTGTACTGAACAAAGATTGTGAAATCAAAGTGAACTAACAAGGAAACATAGTTTGGATGTTTCTGGCGTGCCAGTTAGTTAAATTAGTGCTAATGGTGTCCTGCTTTAGCTCGTTCCTCTGGTATAAAACAATAAAATCACTCTCAGTAAAGTAGATTTGTCATGTATAATCTCACTATGGCTAGTGAGAATTGTTTAAATTGTTGCTGAAGTGTTTATGATGGGCTAATGTCCAACACACTGCATACCATTTTCAGTCATTTTACTCTTTAATAGAAGAGTATATAGGGGAATATCATCTGTTTATCACAGACTTTTCTACTGTATTATTATTATTAGTGGGAGTAGTGGTAGTAGCAGTTTACCAGCGGAGGTTCAATAATGTAATAACCACATAATCTGACTGTCTGATTTGTACAGGATAAACAGCAAGCCTTTTGACTGGGCACATACATATGCCCCCTTATGTCCCATATGAATTATATACTCATTGACCACTTTAGGCTCACCTCCTTGTGTCTACACTTGTCTGTTATATCAGCTCCACTTACCATATAAGAGCACTTCGTAGTTCTACAATTACAGACTGTAGTCCATCTGTTTCTCTGTATACTTTGTTACCCTGTTCGTCAATGGTCAGAACCCTCACAGAACCACCACAGAGCAGCTGTTATGTGGGCAGTGGATTATTCTCAGCGCTGCAGTGACACTGACGTGGTGGTGGTGTGTTAGTGCGTGTTGGTGTGCTGGTGTGAGTGGATCAGACACAGCAGTGCTGCTGGACACCTCAGTGTCACTGCTGGACTGAGAATAGTCCACCAAAGCTATACAGCTCAACAGCGTCTTGTGGGAAGCGTCCTGTGACCGATGATGAAGGAATGGAGGATGGCCGACACAAACTGTGACGTGACAGATGAGCTATCGTCTCTGACTGTACATCTACAAGGTGGACCAGCAAAGTAGGAGTGTTTAATAGAGTGAGTGGACACAGTGTTTAAACACTCCAGTAGGGGGTGGGTGGGCTCTGATAACAGCTCAGAGCTGGGCACAGCTATAGTGCTGTATTTTCGAATACAACATTCCATCATCTCTCCATCATAGTGAAGGTCATTACGGTCCATGAAACTCAATTGGTTAACCTTCAGAGCTGTGAAAGTAGTGAAGGAGGTAAGCAGAATTGCAGTGAGAGAGTTCAGGCCTACTGGCTGGACTTGCAAAAACACTCTTTCTGCCAGCATCTTGTTTTATGGGAGCCGGTGTTGAAAGGTAATGTTTTTGTTCCTCTCAGCAGAGCTTGAGGTGTGAAGAACACAGATCTCCCAGGGGGATTGGTTTTGACAGCTGCCCTAGTCAATATTTTGCGGTAATACGTTCCAGTATGAGGCTGCTTCCCTGAAGGGAGGGAGAGAATGCGCATGCTGACTATCGGTACGACTGCTTACTTTTCATCGCTCGTGTGATGGCAAAGTGAGAATCAGCAAGAAGCTTCAGTATGTCCTCCGAGATTGCTAAACTGCAGGCCTGTCAGATGATGGATGTGCTGCGCTGCAAGAAAACTCAGGCAAGAAACTGTGAAGCAATCACTCGTTCGCTAAAGAAATAGGCAATCATGTGGAAAAATGTATTAGGTTAAGTATTCCCGTCTGTAATTAGAAGTGCCTCCAGCCACAGATAAATATAGCGCTCGATTCAGAGCGATGCAGCGATGATGCCATGGCTCTCTGGTGCGGCAAGGCTTTGTTAGCACATGGAAGTACTTGGAAAGCAAGGTTTTTATCAGAGATCCTTTGGGAATGCCATCATCTCTCCAGCCCCTTCTCCTCAATCGTTCATCCCTTCTGGACATCCACAGAGCTTCCTCTAGAAGCGATTAGGCTGATGATTTCAGTTGCAGCAGAAAAGCTTGTCTCGATCAGCCAGAAGCTGCTAGTAAGTACATCTTCAACACAGCAGCCAGCGGGACATCCTGGGAGCGCCCACACTATGTCAGGATGAGGGGTCATAAATATGCCCCCTTGATGTGAATAAAAAAGTCTCATATGAATTATATACACGCACTGGCCACTTCAGGCTGACCCCCTTGTATCTACACTTGTCTGTTATATCAGCTCCACTTACCATATAAGAGCACTTAGTAGGTCTACAGTCACAGGCTGGCAGTGCAGCAGTGCGGCTGGACACCTCAGTGTCACTGCTGGACTGAGAGCAGTCCACCAACCAAAACTATTCAGCCAACAGCATCCTGTGGGCAGCGTCCTGTGGGCTCTGATGAAGGACTAGAGGATGACAAACACAAATTGTGCAGCAGTCGATGAGCTACCGTCTCTGACTGTACATCTACAAGGTGGACCAGCAAGGTAGGAGTGTCTAATAGAGTGGACAGTGAGTGGACACAGTGTTTAAGCACTCCGATCACTCCAGCACAACCCACACTAACACACCACCGCCATGTCAGTGTCACTGCAATGATGAGAATGATCCACCACCCACATAATAGGGCAATAACAAAGGATGCAGAGAAACAGATGGACTACAGTCTGTAATAGTAGAACTTACGGCCATCTGAATTTTCATAATGAATAGACCAATAGAAATGGTCTGAAATTACTTTGTACTCCACCCTGTTGCATTAATTTGTATCAAGTAAGGTAATACTAGGTTTTGTTACGTTTATGAAGATACAAAACGCGTACAAGTGCGCACACACACATGCCCACACTTACATGCACAAACACACATGCCGGACATCAGTTCAGTTGGCGTTGGTGAGTAGTTGTAAGAGTGAGATCTTAAATCTAGCAGATAAAAGCACAGTGTTCTTAGTGAAACGTTAATGTGGATGCATGTGTAGGCTTTCCTACTCCACACTGTTCTTGTTATTGGGCTTCAGCAAGTCGGGCCCATGGAGCAGCTTGCACTTCACGGCCTGCACTATTGATGAAGGTTCTGGACCAAACCGACTAAAGTCTAAGGGGGTTTGGAGGCAGGAGTCAAACTCTAAAGGATTCTCGCTGCTCTGCTCTCTGCGTGGTTTTGTTGGGTCATTAATGTAAGTACAGCTACAGTGCACTGGAGTCACGCTCCAACAGTCAGAGTGCTAAATGAGCTCACAGGGGCTTAGACACTCTCTCTTTATCTCTATTGCTATCTCCTTTCTTCTCCTGTCTGTCTGTCTTTCTTTTCTCTCTGTCTGTGTCCCTTGTCTGTCTGTCTGTCTGTCTGTCTGTCTGTCTGTCTGTCTGTCTGTCTGTCTGTCTGTGTCTCTCTCTCTCTCTCTCTCTCTCTCGTCCCCCCCCCCCCCTCTCTCTCTCTCCCCCATATCATTCTTCTCAAATTGCTGGACAAAGATAAAACAGCCTTGTCCACATGTAGAGGAAGCTACTTTGAAGTCGAGCTGGGAGCGCATTTCCCATTGTGCATCAACAGACTTCAGAATGCAAAGGGCGTTAGGCTGCTGAGGAGTGGCCATCTTTGTATGTTCATTAGCAGAAGACTGCTTCTAACTCCCTGTTGGTTTATTATTTCCATCCTTTCAACTATTTCAATACATGGTGGAGAAGTGCAGTTAACAATCTGCCTGTGTACTGCAGTTCTTCCTCCTTTGATTGGTAGAGGTTACAAGAGTTCGTTTCTAGCGAATACTGCTGTGAAATGTGATGGAACAGTAGTTCTCCAGCTGCACAGTGTGTATGTGATGTGTTTAATTACGAAGGTGGGTTTTTGTGGTTCGCCTAGAATCTCTTCCAGCTCTTTCCATTGACCAAATTTTCCATGCACCCCAGTCACTGAGGAATGAAATCATTTCCGGGCCTGGTGGGAGATTGATGTTGTTGTGCATCAGTGCTGCTTTGATTCTCCCTGTTTACTAAAACAAGAGGCTCCATTAATTGTCACCTGCATAGATAATGGTGTAAGAATATTTTGGCTCAGGAAAAACATTCTCAGGCTTTCATTTATTTCATCTCCAGTCCAAACGGCTGTCAGTTTTCATGTCTGACGTCATGTTTACTAACTTCAGTACATGAATCAACGTATGACGTAGGCTGTAATGTCAGTTACTGTCATGGTAATGGTAATACTAAATGAAAACAGTTATGACATAGGACATCAGCCATGATTTCTTTATGGCATGATTATGTCAACATCATGTAGTAAGAGTCATGTAAAATGCTACCGATGTGCCATGGCAAGCCACAATTAGTCAGTGAAAACCAGTACTACTCTGACACCAATTCTTAAATGGTCACTACCAAAATATTGATGAGCTCCTGGACAAACAATGCTGCCATCATCATATTCACTCTTCGTCAAAAGAATGGCTGCACCCAGATAGAAGTGTCAGATTGCAGTGCTGTTGGGAAGGAAGATAAAGGTTACCAGGATCAATAAAAGATGATACATTTAGACTGATATGGGCAATATGTATTGAGCTACACATACAGAAGTAGTGTCTCTCAGTATGGCATCGGGCTGCCATGTTTGCTAAAGCCAGATGTCTCAGCATGGAGTTGTAGAGGTTCCTAATGGTGTCCTGTGATAATCCATCCCATGCAGCTTGAATATTCTCAAACAGTTCCTGCAGATTGTGCGGCAGGGGTGGAGG
Organism: Semaprochilodus insignis; assembly: GCA_034552555.1. Taxonomy (NCBI): domain Eukaryota; kingdom Metazoa; phylum Chordata; class Actinopteri; order Characiformes; family Prochilodontidae; genus Semaprochilodus; species Semaprochilodus insignis. Next base: position 32,093,224 of record CM067481.1, on the reverse strand, counting down.
TGTGTGCAGTTATGCTGAAATGTTTTAATAATCTATAGAATTCCTTTATTTGAATTGAGTTGATGCAAAATGGTGCTTTGTACAGAAACCGACTCATATTTCTTTACAGTGGTGGTGTTTGGAACCAATAAGTCTACAACACAGAAATGGCTATTTTGTCTAATGTCCAAAATGGCCAATGATCTGCACAAGTCTTTTATATAGTTGCTGTTAAATGAAAAACATGTATTTCCATTTTTGTTGATTTTGGACCAACCAGAATTGTTTGGAAAAAGGTCTGGTTCCATTGACTTACACCAAAGTTAAATTTGGTTCTTCCCCCTCTGCTGTAAAGTTGCCCTTTTGGAGATACTTGATTTTCTTTGGACAGCGACGATGTGTAATGTTGATAATGATAAAACAGTAAATGGTAAATCTAGAAAGATGTTTTCTTTGGGGTCTGTTTTTTGTCTGGTGCATGTACTTCAAGTTTTAGAAATTAGACCAAAATCTCATCTACAAACCATTGCACCACAATGTCTTGGGCGTCGGGCAAAGTCTTCATACCCATTTCATATAATAACCATCTGTGAGGCAACTTTTAGAGGCATTAAACACTGGACCTCTGGTTCCCATTACCACCACTATGAACAATTCAGACTGAGTGAGTTTCACTAGAACAGAGCGTTGTTTACATCCTATTAATTATACAGGAAATGTGGTGGTTGTATTCTCTTTGTAGAAATGCCTCTAGGACATGTTTGCTAGATTCGCTTGTCTTCTAGCTATGCCATGCTGGCAATGCCGCTATTCTGGCTGTGCCAATGAACAATCCTGCAGCGTCTTTTTGAGCTGAGGTGGGTCTGTTGGGTGGTTGGGCCCGATTCTTCTAAGGCACCGTTCACTGTCCCCACCGTGCCATTCTCAGAGTGCATGTGCGTATTAGGAATGAATGCCATCGTCGGTTCAGATTACTGGCCCCATTCCCAGGCTAAATGAAGGAAGTTAATCAAATTTGAGCTGTAAATCCCTGCTCTGTCCTGAGCCTGAGCCATCATTGGCTTGGAGCTTTATTACATACAGCGAAGCTCAAGCAGCCTGATGAATGTTTCATAAAGTCCATTTTCCATCCTCACCTTTGACCAAAGTCGTTTCCAGTTTGACGACCATATGATTCAGCATACCTCCTATTGGACTGTTTATCAGTAAATACAGACAGGGGAAGTTAGTTTATAGGATGCCTCATCAGGAAAGGTTGATGAATGGGAATGCCAAAAGGAACTTTGCACTCATTGCATAATCACCCAGGTCTCTCAATGAGCTGTGATAATCTAATACCGTCTACATCAATTATCTCAACAAAGGCGTGAATTTGGCCTGGCTCTCCGGAGCATTTTTGGACAGCTTAGTAAATCACGGTGAATGAAGGTTTGCTATGACGGCTTAATCACTCTCAGGTCCTTCCTGTTGCAGCTTTTTCAGTTCAGTCGGCTACAAGACAAATGAAAATGGTCACCCTTCTCCTGCAGCTTCTGAAGAGGTCATGAGCGCTCAAAGTGCCTGGCTCTGACTGACTTTGACTTGCCCTGGGGACTGACACAGTTAAGAACTTTGCACTATTAATGTAACCATGGTTTCAGTATGAATGATTTGTAGACATAGCAGCATTAGCATTCAAGGCTAATGCTTTTATGCGGGAATACTTTACTTGTACCTTCCTACGTAACATTGACGTATTCATGCCATAAACATGTTATGGCAGATGTTGTATGCAGTCATGAGTTATCATGACGTATGATATTCTTCAATATAACAGCATAATATTTGATGTCATGATGGCTGCCTAGAGAACAAAGCAGAGATTAGTATGTGACACAAGCTGATAACCAAACTTTATGGCATCTTTTATGATGGTTACTGAACGAGGAAAGACTTGAAGATTTCACGGTTTCAGGGTTGATATTGGTTTACAGCCGCAAACAGTATCAATTCAGGCCACCAGACACAGTAAAGCAGTAGCATAGCGTCAAGGACCACCACATTGGGCAAGGCTCCCCAGATGCTGTGGATAGGGCTGCCCCCTGCTCTGGGCATGTGTGCTCACTGCCCTTTAGTGTGTGGGTGTTTCATTGCATGGATGGGCTAAATGCGGAGGTTGAATTCCTCTATGTGCAAACACAATTGGCAAAAATGGTTGTAATTCTAAAGCTGACACAGAACGCAGAGAAAAGCTGGTTGTAAGTTACCCGTATATTCTGTCCAGAAATAAAGTTCAGCTTCACAGAACAGTGAAGTTATGTACAGCTTTGGCCTGTGTAGCGTGTGTAGCCACGGGATTATAATAACCTGGAACACTGCCTAATGTTTTGGCTAATGCTTGTAACACTGATGAGGGGGGAATTATGAACCGTTCCTCAACTATTGTGACTGAGGAACATAGACTGAACCTAAAGTTATTTTCGTCCTCTTTATCTTAAAATCCTACAATAAACATCAATAACAGAACTATGGTATAATTGCAATAATACCCTCGAGGTTTGGGCTGTAACTTAAGACACTGACACTGACACTGGTGTACTGATCTTCAGTACTTGGCTGCAGCCTCATGCCTACAACTGCAGTGCACCAGTGTCAATATCTCACTGTATAGTGTGAATCTCAAGTGTATTATTGCTTAAATCTGCACCAGAACACATTTCTAAAGTACCCCTCCCGACCCTGAGGAGGTTAAAGTTGAGCTTTCTAAAGAAAGGCAAACTGCACAACCGAACGACCCCCACAATGACCAATGTTAAGACTTGTTTGTGTTTGTGAACACCGATCAAATCGAAATCGGAAGTCGCTTGTTGACAGAAGAGATGCATCTCAGATCCTGAGCGGATTTTGCATTCCAAGGCTGTTTGAGAACCACTCCACAACCACCTAATAGCTCTGACGACGTGAACGGATATCTCACCAATCTGAGAAGCTGCCATCACTCAGCTCCCGCCTGTCAGCAGCTACAAGCCGAGAGATGTTTTATCTGCAGAGCACACACACATAAAGTGGAGACATCCTATTAGAGCTGAACAAATGTCCCCATTGTTTGAGTTTAATTAGGCTGCACAAAGAGCCTGAGCGAGTGCGAGCGAGAGGGGAGGGAGACGGGGAGGGGAGGGGAGGGGAGGGAGACGGAGACTGTAGCTTGACGCTGAACTCAACAATGCAAATCTCATTTTAATTAAATTCTTTCCGTTAAGAAAACACACTTACTTAGTGTCAAGTTTAGTATGGCCAAATCTTGGTGCTCCTCAAACTGTCATTACCTGCATTATGAATTCATCAGAAAGATATTTCAAAGGAGCCTCTGCAGAAATGGGTCAATTGTTTTCCGAAGGTCTGAAGCCAATTTCCGCAATTCAAAGTGGCATTCATTAAAAACGGAACTAAAAACATAATTATCATATTTAATGAATTCCTCCAGCAATATGGAATCCATCAAACTGCTGATGGGGCTGCAGAACTCTTCAGCACATTTGTCAGCTTACTGTTTGACTTCAGCTACGTGTTCTGGGCATCATTCAGGGATTTGAAAATAATAAATTAATAAATATATCACTCTTCTAAAGTTTTAATAGTTTGCAATTTGTTTGCATCACTTTATACACAATAACACGTATACAGTGAGCTCTAGCTAGAATATTAATCAAGGGAAGATTTTTTTTGAGACATTTAATTCAATATTTCAAGAAGTCAAGAAAGTTAATAAATTATACATTATTCTGAAATTAAGTTTTAGCTTTTTTTTCAGAAATTTCTTAATTTTTAATTACAGCTTCTGAGTACTTTACTAATTATGTGTTTGAAAGCCAGAAGTGCAGGACTAACATATAAAAATTAGAAATGAGCATTTTTAAGCTATTATATTATTAAAAACACTTATTCCAATTTTTTGAATAAATGAGAACATGGCTTTAAACAAAAATATCTTCTTGTCATAACGGTACTGTCCTTCTGTTGATGTGAAGATCTCTCTCCATCTCCAAATGCTGCCAGATCATTCCATTACAAACTACAGCCAGTCCAGTCCTGTCATGGATTTGCATTAAAAACATTGTTAAACTTTACTGTTGATTTTAACTTAAAAATGTAGTTTAACCACATACAGAGTGACTGAACTTACACTACTTACATTTAAACTGGATTCAAAAACAATACTAAGAATAATATTTGATTTGATTTGTTTTAAACTGATTTTCATCTTAATATAATCCCATAAGAGATTATATGGATGTAGATATTCCTACACCTCTCTGAAATCTATGTATTTTAAATTTGCATGCAGCTCTTGAAGCTACACCGTGACTACAAAATGTACAGAATATTAAGATGGAAAAATTGTTTCTGTACACATTTTTATTAGCAGGAAAAAATTGCAAGGTTTTTGATGGCTGAAATTGTACAGATGATGGTAGAAATATTTTTTATATGTTGTTTTTGATCTGTAACACATGCAGAAAAAATAAAGAAATAACAAAAAAAACAAAAACAATATATATATATATATATATATATATATATATATATATATATATATATATATATATATATTCTATATGATACACTGGTGTCTTAATAATATATGTTTTTAAAGCAGCAAAACTGTGGAGTGTTTCAATATGTGCCTGATGTTAATATGTGAACACTAGGGGTTTAATTCTAAACATGTTTTCAGGTTTGATTTAATTGTATATTCCGAGGTCAGATTTAATTCTGATATTTAATATTTATGTGTATAAAAACTGTCATGATTCTGCAGAGTTCTAATGTTGTAATTCAAACATCATAACCTCTAGAATTTTTTATAAACTCTCCAGAATTAGAATCCAGTCAGTGGAATGTAGGTGTGTCAGCAGCATAAGCCCCACCCGTCCACACCCACTTTAATCTGACTGGATGCCCCTGGAAGACTGTAAATGAAATTGAAAATGAAAGTTTTATGTTAGTACAGTGTGTGTTGGCTAAAAAGTGCTAAAAGCTAAATGAAAATAAATTTTGTTTTAACTTAGAGGTGATTTATGGTTTATATTTTTCACAGACATTTGCAAATCAGAGACTGAGATTTTCAGATTTAGAAGCTTAGTTTCAGCACAGAACTGGATAAAGCTTTGTTAAGGGGTACATAGGTAAAACAGTGTACTACTATACTGCACACTGTGCTCTGACTGGAGTAATACACCATTCGGGTATCTTCAGTGCACTACAGATTTAAATTTGTTTCCATACTACATACTTTTAGGTAGATTTAGTACATGAGTAGTATGTAGTATGCCATTTCGAATACAGTCTTAGTTTGTGTTGCATTGATGTTTTGGCTTTGATGTGAATGCCAGCTTTAATGATTCTGTCTTTATTCCAAAACGAAACCTCATACAGCAGATTAATCAGAATAAATATCTGTTTTATTCAGGAGTGTTTGCACATACAAGGACTTAGTCTTCAATTACACAGAAGCTCAGAGATACACAGTAACTTCACAGCTTTCACACTAATACTGTAGCATAGAAGATTTAAA
>CM067481.1:32039329-32069819 GCA_034552555.1 Semaprochilodus insignis | reverse complement strand
TATCCATTGATTAATATATATCATCATTATTATAGCTCAGCTAATATGTAAATACACTTTAAAGTTGCCACAGGTGGACTCTTCCAGTAGTGTGCCCAATCCTCTCAAGACGCTTTCACTAAAGTGGCTGAAAATGGGCAAATACAGAAGAGAAATGACTTGGGCTGTATTCATATTTGGAGTGATGGAGTGTGTCAACATTTGTATTTACTAGCATGGGAGCCAGGAGGAAGTTTTTCCGGGAGTTCTGCAGCAGCTGAGAATGATTCTGCAAGCGTTTGATTATTCAGTGCCGGTTAATTCTCCTTTATGGTGTAAACGAACAATCATTCCTTTTGAAATGTCTAATTTGTCAAATCGTGGAAGTGGAGGTGTTAAATGGTGCGTGTTTACATGGAGGGTAATTAGAGGGTTTAGCGAGCTCTAAACACCTGCTGGGATCTGAGCCCCAAGAAGGACCTTCTTGCTGGAAGCAGAAGTGTCTGCGAGCATCCGTGTGGTGTGATAACAAGACTGCTTAAAAACAGAACACTTGAAGGGGGAAGCGGAGGGAAGGCCTTTGTTAATGTGGAGGGCTCTGATGTAATATGAATAGAAGCTACACAAACACTGGTCAACCTGATGATGAAGTAAGAGATCAAAATCATATTTCATTGTTATTTAGGAAAACATCTGAGCTCCCATCAGTAAAAACACAGCGCTCCATTGGCAGATCGTGTGGTGTATCAGGAGCATGATAAAAGCATTATTTCTGGTTTTATGTTTGTTGTTCGTTATCTTTGATGGTGCATAAAATGGGGGGGAACTGGCATGATGAAAATTTAATCAGAGTGTAAATATTTAGTACGGGGCTCGGTGTTGCAGATGTGAATCTGAGAGGTTTCCAGAGAAGTGTGAGTACACACAGTCTCACTTTCTTAACCATAAAAGAGACACAGCAAAGGCAGCATGGCTGGCACTGAGTACCTCTCTTCCTGTAGTCACTCTAGTAGTCAAACCCTACTGTAGTAGGGTTTAATTGTGAACTGTTACTTAGAGTAAAATCTGATTGTTGTAAAAAACGTTGTTGATGGAACTGATGGCACACATGGCACATTAAAAATATATACCTCTATCTTTAATGGATTAATCTAAACACTAAACACGCTTTCCAAACACCCATCTCTGAATTCGTAACAAGTACGGGTTGTAAATATTCCTATTGGAATATCTAAACTATTATGATGCACTTGCTTAACATGCTGACTTCTACATAATGAATGAATACATTTATAATGAATGAATACATTTACGTGACGCTCTTATCCAAAGCGACTTACAAGGTTATTTGTATTACAGGTAGGCCAGTGCAGTGTTAGGAGTCTTGCCCAAGGACTCTTATTGGTGTAGCTCAGCATTTACTACCTAGACTGGGATTTGAACCCCCATCTCCCACATGAGGAAGTAGCTCCCTGGTGGGTAGAGGTGTTAACCGCTGAGCCACACCAACCACCTCTTCTTGCTGGAAGCAGAAGTGTCTGCGAGCATCCGTGTGGTGTGATAACAAGGACATGGATGTATACATATAACATGGATGTATACATACATAATAGCATGTAATACCGCCACAAGCAAAAATAACAGCTGTGCTTGGATTTGACATGGACAGACAAGTTTCTGGATGTAGGCCACATCAATGTTCAGACACTCTTGCATCAAAGAATTCTGAGGAGAATTCCCAGTAGACTGGGATTTTAGCCACTGCTGGTAGACACGTATGACCATTTGCTTCCGTACACCTGCAGATTCAGCTACTTCCTTCACGCTATGGTCTTTGGAACGCTCAAATGCAATCACTCCTTTTGGTCGAACATTGCTTTGCAACCCATTTCCACACATGGAACGAGACATTCACTGAGCTGTACCACCTCTTCTCAATCTATGAATCCCGTCACCCACACCCACATGTATTTATACCTTAAACATGCAAGATGACACATTTCTTGTCCGGTGAGCCAGTTTGTCCATTTTTGTTGTTTTTCAGGTTTTGACTAAAATTACCTGTTACCCTTCGGCTTTCTTTTGGGCAAAGCTGGAATAGCATGCTAATTGTTAGCCAATTACCTCCCCAGTCAAATGTGACCAATTTTAATATAATATAAAATATATATACTATTTAAAATATTAACATAAAACATAATAAACTTACATGAATAAAATTGGGATGTGGATCTTTTTTACAATCCAGCTTTTTTGATTGTATGCTTCCTACTTGCCAGTATTTAAATTGGCAAACATTTTTTTTCCCCACTGAAATTCTAAGAACAGTGCACAAAACTGCATATACACTGAAGTTTGACTAGCCAGTGAGGGCAAATCTGACAAGATTCTGAAAATTGTCAATTCAGACAGTCTGTGCAACTCTGTAGGCAGAGACTAAGACCAAGGACCAGTTAACCAGGACCAGTGGAGGAAAGTGTGTCTGGCAGAAACTCACAGCAGTCTTCTGCACAAACCTCTCACCACTAACCAATTATCCTGCACCTCCTGGTGGAAACAGTGGGGGCTGGAATCAAAGGACAGAGTGAAACGGGGTCACACCTGACAAGACAAGACCTAGAAAAGAAACTTAATCCTGTGGCCCTGCCAGTTCTGGCCGAGGTTCTGATTCAGACTCTCCATTTGGATGATTGCTTGTATATGGTTAGCCTCGTGTTAGCCTTGCTCTCACCTTCAAACTCCCATACCTTGGAGAAGAAGTGGGACACAGGTTGAACCGAACTGAACAAGGTCCTTGCAGCAGGCAGAAAGGGTTGAAGATGTGCTGAAAACTGCCTAACGATGGTCTCGTTATGGACACCAGGCAGGCGTGATTCACTACCACCAAGATAGCAATGTTGGAGAGGTCAGGCCTTAGATGTGTGTCTAGGGGAACTCTGGGTTAGGAAAGGTTCACTCTGCAGTTTTCTGAGGGTGAATTCACACTGAGGTATTTTTGTGTGCTGGGCTGCACTTCTCCCTGATCATAACTCAACTCTGCAAAGACAAAAGACACAATACAATATGTGCATAAACAGTAAGACATGCAGAATGTCCAAGAGCAGTAACTGCACGTCAGTATGTTAGAGTACTAGAACTGATGTGCAAACAGCAGTTAGCATATGCAGTAGAGCAAAATACAGCTTAGTGTAAGTGTCAGTGGTGGGCAGTGACAACGTAAATGTGATTAGTTACTGTACTTAAGTAGTTTTTCTGTGTATCTGTACTTTACTGAAGTATTTCCATTTTGGACGACTTTGTACTTTAACTCCACTACATTTAAAGGTCAAACATCTGACTGTTTACTCCACTAGATTACGTGAAATTTGTAGTTCCTTTTGGCTTATGTGCGCATAAAATGTAAGATGTCCATCCATGGAAATTTCCTTTTCAGGCCTGGACTACATCCAGGACCACCTGGAGGAAGGCAGGTAAAGCAGGACGGGGGTTAGTAAACAGATCAAACATGTTGTTCCTGACTTTATGGGTAAATAGACCACAATATAGAAATATGTACACATGCACTCGTGACTGGCGAGTGTCTTTTTCTACATTTATACAAAAACTACTTCCTTTTATAATAAATGAGTTTTGGCTAGTTTGTTTATGAACAGAGACCTACAGATGCAATATAACAAAGGAAAACTCATCTGTGATCCTGTTTAAAGCAAGTTTTTGTTGAACTTAAACTTGTAACTAAATTGCAAGTAAATCTTAAACCGAAACTTTACTTGTATGCAGAAAGTTATTTTATAGTTCTAGCTAATGGAACCCGTTCTCCTTCAGTGTTCTGTGCTTATGATCATTTGAATAGACATCAGTGTCAGACTAATTAATGACCTTCTATTGAAAGAGTCTTGTTGCAGAAATGATAATAGGACATTTGAGCCATAATAAATCATGGTACTGTTGCTTTCCATACTTAAGTGCATTTGAAGGTAAATACTTTAGTACTTTTACTCAAGTGGGGGTCTAAAAGGAGGACTTTTACCGGAGGAGTATTTTACCTTGGGGATCTCTACTTTAACTCAAGTACATGGTTTGCGTCGTCCACCACTGGTAAGTGTACATGTAGGAAAGTTCAGTATGTTGAGGAAGCCAGAGGTGCAGTTAAGGATGTGGTTGTAAACAGTAGATGTATATGTGATAGTGTTCAGTGCAGGTAGTGAGAATAGCAGCTCAGTGTTCATATGAACAGCTAAAGCAGCTTACAGTAGAGATGTTCAGTATATAGAATATACAGCTCAGATGTCGAAGTAAAGAGGTCTAGTTCAAGTGCATACTGTCCTATGGGCGAGCGGAGCCCAGCGTGGATGGGCTGGAGTGATCATGGCTAGATGTAGTCATGTTTTTGTAGGTGCTATCAGTGTGACCAGTTTGACGGCTCTTGGGTAAAATGTGGTTCTTGACCCTGGTGGTTCTGGCTCTGATGTTCCGATACCTCTTTCAGGTTGGAACAGGGGATGGCTGGGATGTATGGGGTCCGGGGATATGTTGACTGCTTTCCTCAGACATCTCCTGTCGTGAATATGTCCTGAATGGGTGGGTTTTTACCACCCTCTGCAGGGCCTTGGGTTCGACACCAGTGGCACTGCCATACCAGGCCGTGATGTGGCTCATCAGGATGCTCTCCACAGTGGATCTAGAGTAGTTGCAGAGGAACTGGTGTGGCAGGCTGACTCCCCTCAGCCTTCAGAGGAGGTGCAGGCATTGTTGGGCTTTCCTGACAATGTGCGATGTATTCAGTGACCAAGTAAGATCTTCAGCTAAGTGGACACTGAGAAACTTGAAGCTGCGAACCCCTTCCACCATCATGCCCCTGATGCTCAGCGGTTTGTGCATTCTTCCCCCACTCCTGAAGTCAATCAGCTCCTTGGTTTTGCTAACATTGAGGAAGAGGTTGTTAGCAGCACACCACTCTTGACCTCCTCTCTGTATGGGCCCTGGGGATAGCAATAACCAATTGGCTAGTTAAAATTAGCCACACGCCTTGCATGCTAATTATAGATGACATAATGAAACAATGAAAAACTTACCTGAATCTTAAGCACTGCACTGGTAAGAGCCCAGCTGTCTAGTCCCTCCAGTTAAGGTCAGCCCTACCATTGATCTGACTGGATAGCACAGAAGAAATGCCCACGGCGTAAGATTGTTAACCCTTTAGAGTTGAACTTTTTTCAACTCTGGGTGCTTAGAGCTCGAAATCAGACACGTCCAATGTGAATCCGTCCAGTGTGAATCCGTCCAGTGTGAATCTGTCCAGTGTGAACTCCACTGCCAAACTATGGTTTCTAGTGAGATGCAGAAGCTGTTGCTACTGTGCAGTTAGGAGCTGGTCTTTCTGGCTCTAGCCATGTTACACAGATCCACTCCCTCAGGTGCATTCATGAGTGTCAGACAAAATAAGGATGCAATCACATAAAGGACTTTACTGGGTATGCAGAAACATGATGGTAAATGACTCGAAACAAGACCAGTCATTAGAGCGATTTGAAACTAACACCAACTATATAGTCAAAAGCGATTAATGGGAAACATGAGGTGTTAGCATTCTGGTGAGGTGGAACGGAGCGGAGTAGCTTGGGGTGTGATGTGACAGGCGTGACACCTTCTGTGTTTGTTTCACTGCATTAGATTTTCTCCTTGGAACGTTTGAATCCTTCTTATATGCAAAAAAGGAAGAGAGTTAAACAGCAAACTCTTTGTCTGTGATGCGTATAGAAGTCAATTACCTGCAAAGAAGGAAGACAAGCTTCCTGGAGTAAGATGAGTACAACCAAGAAAACAATCTTTTAATGTCGCGTTACAGCACCGTGGACCCAGTGAGCCTCGGGCCTAATGAAACAAGATCTAGTGTAGTCAATGAGAGGATAAAGGCTTTACCCTCCCAGCTCCCTGAAACTGGAGCAGACACAGTCAGTATATATGTCTATGGGCATCTCCTAATTGTGTTTTTGCCCCCTGTCATTTACAGTTACATATATACTGCATATGTATGTAAAGGGCCATAACGCAACAGGTCCAGGTCCAGCCGACAGTATCCTGTGACTGCTGAAGAAGGACTAGAGGATAACCAACGCAAACTCTGCAGCAGCAGATGAGTTGTGGTCTCTGACTTTACATCTACAAGATGGACCAGCAAGGTAGGAGTGTCTAATAGAGTGGACAGTGAGTGGACACAGTGTTTAAACACTCCAGCAGCACTGCTGTGTCTGATCCACTCACACCAGCACGACACGCACTAACACACCACCATGTCAGTGTCACTGCAGTGCTGAGAATGACCCACAACCCACATAAATACATTATCTGTGGAGGTCCTGTGGGGGTCCTGACCATTGAAGAACAGGGTGAATGGAGACTAACAATGTATACAGAGAACCAGATGGGCTACAGTCTGTAATTGTAGACCTACATAATGCTCCTATATGGTCAGTGGAGCTGATGAAATGGACAATGAGTGTAGCTACAAGGAGGTATACATAATGAAGTGGCTGGTGTATATATGTTTATATACTGTATATGGATCTAGCAATGGATCAAAATTAGATTGAGTATAATGTGGTCAATACCAAGAATATCAGTTAGACTGTTCCTTGCCTTGTTTGGCTCAGATCTCGAACTTTCACAAGATCCATAATTGGTATGTTGCACATATGTGCATATTTTACATGGTCAAATGCCTTGTTATACTGACTATAAATTTATCTGGGTGCTTTTTAACAGTAGCCTGAGGATGGTATGTAACTGACATGAAAGCACTGTGTCCAGTTATACAATACTCACCCAGCTTCTGGCTGCCTGAGGTTCGGCTTTCTGTGTAATGACTCAATGACTCTCCTGCCTCAGCGGACAAGAACCATTGCAATACAGAGGTCTGAGACTTCAGGGGCTTTTATAAATAGCCTTCCTGTATCTGACAGGACACTCAGTTTTCATTGTCAGGCTGATGATACATCTGGATCTTTAATAACCAATAACATCATAGCTTTAATGCATCATAGCATACTATTATAATATGGACTTTGTACTTGTTTTGCATTCTGATTAGATGTGATAATGTGATAATAGTCATTCTATTTAATGCAGTCTTCTGATATTTCATTATTTCATTTTTTTTTCATGATTCAGTTATTGAGAGATAAACATTCCAAGTAATTTGATGTGAAATCATTCACTGTAGAGGAATTATCTACTGAGATTTCTTTGCAGTGGTAGTGATAGTAACTAGAAGTCATAATGTCTATATGTTTAATATAATGTCTATATAGATTGAATACAGCCACTTACACTGAAGAGCCACTTAAGGATACCTAATTGTTTCTACACTCGTTGTCCAGTTTATCAGCTCTACTTATCGTATAGGAGCAATTTGTAGTTCTACAGTTACAGACTGTAGTCCATCTGTTTCTCTGTATACTTTATTACGCTGTTCTTCAATGGTCAGGACCCCCACAGGACCACCACAGAGAAGGTATTATGTGGGTGGTGGATCATTCTCAGCACTGTAGTGACACTGACGTTGTGCTGGTGGGGGTAGTGTGTGTTGTGCTGGTGTGAGTGGATCAGACACAGCAGTGCTGCTGGAGTGTTTAAACACTGTGTCCACTCACTGTCCACTCTATTAGACACTCCTACCTTGCTGCCCCACCTTGTAGATGTACAGTCAGAGACGATAGATCATCTGCTGCTGCACAGTGCAGTGTTGGTCATCCTCTAGTCCTCTAGTCAGTAGTCACATGACGCTACCCCCAGGATGCTGTTGGCTGGATAGATTTGGTTGGAGGACTATTTGTCCTTAGAATGACCTACCCTACCACACAATCATCTCCAGACTATCATTAAACATTGTCTCAAACATCAAGCAACATATTAACAGCTATCATATGTAATAACCTTCAGTGTGGGAGCTATTAGAAGCACAAAACTCCTCAGATGTTTGGTTCCCATCACCACTTCTCTGAACATTGTCTCTAGAATGATGAAGCGTTTCCCATAAAAGGAATCTGAATTCTTTTGTTTACATTGAGTCAGTGAAATTCCCCTTGAGTCCCCTCCTCCCTAGCAGATTAGTAGCAGTCTGCCGGCGTAACACAGGGCAATACTATTGTATGAATTGTCAAAAGAGGTCACACCGAAACAGCTACCTAAAAGCAGTTTTGAAATCTGCCATTTGGTCTGGCTTCCCCTCAATGGCAGATGTGCTTTTATGTGTCCATATCATAAATTGTGAAAGCTCGAAAACGTCTCTACAGTGTTTACTGCACATCAGAGAGCAGTAGAGGACTGTGCACTTACCCATCAGCACTCACATTCACTTCAAAGAGCAGCCAGCCATGTGTTATCAACGTTCGAAATATAGCGATGCCGGCAAATGAGAAGCCTCTTGACCTCATTTTTTAATAGTCATATACTTGTGCGCCTCGGAACGTTCTTAGTTTGCATATCAGAGTCCGCCGATGGCTTCAGTTATGAGAATAACTTAGGGGCCAAATGATGAGAATTGTGGGCCTAATGTGTATAGATTGCTGATAAAGATGAAGGAGCTGGATCTGGCTTTGCACACTAATGAACTTCTCAAGTACCTTCAGCCTAGGGACTGCCATCAGGCATGACTGTCGCATGCAGTGAATTTGTAGCAAAAGACAAAAGGTCAAGGACTTTACAAAGGTCAGATAAAGAGTTCTGTCAGTTCCAGAGCTAAGAAACTAGTTTTAACTTGATGTGTGCAAGTTAATTATAACAAGTAATATAACTTCCAGAAAATTGCTGTTAACCCTTAATTATAAGCTCAGCAAACCAAAATTGAGCCATCTGTGAATGAAACGTACCTAAAAGTGTGCAGTCTCTCCACGAGCACCAATAACAGCTGTGGTTGGATTTGGCATGGACTGGACAAGTTTCTGGATGTAGGCCACATCAATGTTCAGACACTCTTGTAAATTGTGTAGTTGGGCCAGATTTGGTGGATGTCTTCCCTGGCACAATTCTGAGGACTGCCTGTAGACTGGGATTTTAGCCACTGCTGGTAGACCCGTATGACCCGTAGACCCATACACCTGCAAATTCAGCTACTTCCTTCACACTNATGGTCTTTGGCACGCCCAAATGCAATCACTCCTTTTAGCCAATCATTAACATCTGCTTTGGAGCCATTTTCCACACATGGAACCAGACATTCACTGCACTGTTTATTTATTTATAAATTTTTATTTTATTTTATTTTTTTAATGTATTTTCGTGCACCAACGAAAATACACTTACTGAGTTACTGTACACCAACACTACTCACAGTACACTAACACATTACACTTACTGAGTTACTGTACACCAACACACTACTTACGGTACACTAACGCATTACACTTACTGAGTTACTGTACACCAACACACTACTTACGGTACACTAACACATTACACTTACTGAGTTACTGTACACCAACACACTACTTACAGTACACTAACACGTTACACTTACTGACTTACTGTACACCACTGGCATCTAATTTCAATGTTTTAAAACGACTGGATGTGTTTTTACCTGCTTTGTTGCTGTTTCCTCTTAACGGCGTTGGAGTGTGAAAAGGATATTCTGGATAGTGAAAAGCAGAAAATGCTTTGGCGGTGTGGACAAATGTGTCTGCAGACTTTTTTGAAAAATGAAAGCGAATCTCCTGACTGAGACTAAATTAGTACTGAAAAGATTAATATTATATGTAGTTGTTGAGACTTCTGTGTAATTTTCTGTTAAATATGTTTCTCCTTTTTTCCCTCTGCTGAGAAATACATATCCTGTACTTTGTAGTTCTTTGACTAGGAATTAAATAAATGATGAGAGACTTCAGACTTATCACAGTAATGCATGCATGTTTTTAGAATACAGATGTAGTCAGAAAAAAAAAATACCATTTTGCACATCAAACCTTCACAACAAGTTTCATACAAGAATAAAAAAAGACTTTTATAATGTAAACAGCTTAGAAAATAAAGGACCATATGGGAACACAATTCAGTCAGAGTCCTGTTCCTGTGATGTATTTGTAATGTAAATGATGGAAAATATTAAGATATGGTAATAATGATGTTAAGAAATGGTCAAATCTGTATTTATTTAAAAGGTTATGATCACCCCGGTATTTGAAATACACTCATCAGCAAAATAGTTGCACCCAGAAGGAATTGCACTTCTATTGGGAAGGAAGATAAACGTTACCAGGAACAATAAATTACGATAAATTTAGACTGATATGGACAATATTTATTGAGCTACACATGAAGAAGTAGAGTCTCCCAGTATGGCGTTGAGCCGCTATGTTAGCTAACGTAACATGCCAGACGCCTCAGCATGGCATTGTAGAGGTTCCTAATGGTGTCCTGTGATAATCCATCCCACGCAGCTTGAATATTCTCACACAGTTCCTGCAGGTTGTGTAGTAGCGGTGGAGGTGGAGAGACACCAGGCCTTCTGTATATGTGACAACAAACTGTTCATCTTGGTGCTGACCACGGTGCCTTCGTTGGTCGTCTCCATCAAGACAAAGGCGGGACTAATCACTAAAGATGACCCACAGCCATTCTGAGTCACTCCATGACTGTCTG
Organism: Semaprochilodus insignis; assembly: GCA_034552555.1. Classification (NCBI taxonomy): domain Eukaryota; kingdom Metazoa; phylum Chordata; class Actinopteri; order Characiformes; family Prochilodontidae; genus Semaprochilodus; species Semaprochilodus insignis. The sequence goes on along the minus strand of CM067481.1, from coordinate 32,059,202 downwards.
GCATGACACCATTGCAGTCTTGGGCGACGTTGACATGGTGTTAAGGACAGTCATCGTAATGGTCTGCGTGCAAGCAGTTCTGCGTCATGCAGCCGTCTGCCAATGGTGCTGGCACTAACAGGATGACTCATGGAGAGCATCACTGCTCGCTGAATGTCATGGCTGTTGAGTATGAGTGGTGCTGTGGTCAGCATATTGTTAAAGGAATTCAGTCAAGTTTGCATCTGGAAGGTCTCTCACTTCATCAGTCAGCAATTGCTTCCTTATATTTCTCCTAACGCCCTGAAATGCTAGATTCAAGTGTGTGGTTCTATTGAGTCCTCTTGTAGTCATTTAAAGGTGTGAGGGTGGGGTTTACACATCGGAGGAAGAACATGCAAGTGTTGATTTGTGGAGTTTGTGAAAATGTAAGTGCCAACTATTCTGAGAAATGTCCCCGGTTAAAGGGAGGAAGTAAAGGAGAACATATCCAAATAAGGGGAGTAATCACTTATCTATTATATCTGTAATCTGATATACGGTTATCCATAGAAACTGACAACAGTGCAAACACCATTCAGGCTTCACGGTGGCTACTACTGATTTGTGACTATGCAGTATGCTGCCAGAAATAGTCATATGTCATAGAGTGCCTGTTTTGCTAACTTGTTATTGTGTCTATTTGGGTGATTAACACGGTTTAGAGGGACAGTTAAGTAAAAGGTTCTATTAAATGGCTTTCCATCTACAACGAATACAGTTCATCAGCTAATACATGTTTGGTATCCAGGTTTTGCTTCATTAGGTTAGCACCGCAGCTACAAGGCTAATGTTGTTAATAAATACAGGAAGTCAGTATTCACCAGACCGTTTCCCATAGTTTAGTTTATGATGTTCAGTCAAATGTTAGATGAATTTATATAGTTAATGTTACATAGTTGATGTGATGGTCCATGTGGTTGCTAAGCTTTTGCTACATGTTGCTTTAGTGGTTTTGCTAGGTGGTTGCTAGGGTATTCCAGGTGGCTGTTAGGGGGTTGCCAAATAGTTGCTACAGTATCTCAGGTGGTTCTTATGATACCCTAGCGATTGTTATGGTATTGCTAGACTGTTGCTATGTTAACACAGGTGGTTGTTAGGGTGCTGCTAGATGGTTGCTGTGGCATCTTAGGATGTTATTAGGGTGTTGCTAGATGGTTGCTCAGGTTGTCGTTAGAGTTTTTTCTGGGAGATTATGGTATCTCAGGTGGTTGGTATGGCATCACAAGTGGTTGTTAGGGTTTTGCTAGATGGTTGCTGTGGTATCTCAGGTTGTTGTTAGGGTGTTGCTGGGAGGTTATGGTATACCAGGTGTATCCCATGTGGTTGTTAGGGTATGGTTGGGAGATTATGGTATCTCAGATGTTTGCTGTGGTATCCCCGGTGGTTGTTAGGGTGTTGCTAGATGGTTGCAATAGTACCTCATAGTTTTTAGGGTGTTGCTAGGAGGTTATGGTATCACAGGTGGTTGATATGATATCCCATTTGGTTGTTAGGGTGTTGCTAGATGGTTGCTTTTGTATCTTAGGTTGTTGTTAGGGTGTTGCTGGGAGATTATGGTGTCCCAGGTAGTTGCTGTGGTATCTCAGGAGGTTTTTAGGGATTTGCTAGGTGGTTGCCGTGGTTTCTTAGGTTGTTGTTAGGTTGTTACCAAATGGTTGCTATGCTATCTCAGATTGACATTAGGGTTTTGCCAGGCAGTTAAAATGTGGACTAAAATCCAGCAAACTATGTATCCCACAGGTCATATACATTTGAGACCCCTGTTGTTTAGTGTATACCTGGGCCCTTGTTGCTTGGTACGTTAGCCTCACATCTCCAGTGCAAAACTAAAGAGGTGAATTTCAGGAAACTTGTCTGATTAAGTACGTTTAAGGTGAATAGAAAGTTGTTGCCTTCTTACTCTGGCTGAAGTATCCTAGAGAGGGTTGTAACAATGATTTTATAATTGAGTAAGCACTGTTTGGATGTAGGGTCACTAAAGTGAGGCTAGAGGTCAAGACCCAGAGATGGTGAGCATGTTGGTCAGTTTAGACTACATTAAAACAATGCCTTGATGCCTGTGCTGTTGCCTTAGAAGACAGCGTTGTCCACTGTTCAGTAGTCATATCTCCTGCTCTTTTTCCTAACCAAACCAGTGAAGGATACATCTAAGCTACCTTCATAAACTGGCCGATCGGAGGAACTTCAGCAGGCAGCGTTTTATACAGACATTAGATTCGGACCTGACTGGCTACCCTGCTGCCTCGGAATGTTGTATAAGTAGGCAGCATTTATGATGATTCAGACACAGCCAGGGTCTCGCACCCTCTTCCACCTCTTTTCCACCTCAGTGCTCCTCAGTGCAAAGTCTTGTTTACGAGTGGTAAAAAAAAAAAGGAGCAGTCGGGCTGAATTATTTAGAGTGTGTACATCATTTTCTTTTCCGTGGTAAATAAATGTGCACTAAGAGAGCTGCCAAACCCGTCCAAGGGCAAATGAAAAAAACACCCAGTGAAAATTAGAAGCACAAAACGAGGAAAGAACATAGCAAGAAATGTTTTGGCAGACCAATTTGATCTCTTCCGCGCATCCTACGAATCAAATTATATACTCCTCTTCAAAAACAAATCACCTAAGCTTCACAAAGCTATAATTTTGGTGCTTTCTCAGCCTGAAGCAGCCGCAATGCAGGGAAAACACACAGTTTGATAGAGTATTGACTGACAGCAGTCGGGTTTGATACATTTATAGCTAATTTCTGTCTGGAGTTAAAGAAGAAACCCCATGGGGCGGGTTTGTGTATTGATGTGTATGTTCCGTTAAGTGAGCAGGGAACATTAGATTGGCTTGGTTATATAAACAAAGAATCGAAATGGGTTTAATATGAAGCCATACCTTGCCTCCAGCAGACTGTAATCACCTATTCATCGAGACTCCATGCAGACAGGCATCTAACTGGAGTTTGGAGGAAGAGTTTTAAGCATTGGAGATTTAACACTTTAAAATCACTTTATTGTACTATATAAAACCAATATGCGTAACCCATAATCATTAATTGCATTTTCACATAATGAATCACATTTCACTTTAGTTTATATTAGGCATGGGCAGATGCAAGTCTGTGATTCTGACTTTGTTTGTATTGATATCAATAAATGAGTAAAATGTATAGGTTGTTTCACACAACTTGCGTACCTGGCAACCACGGGCGGGTAGTTACTAGTTACATTTTCTCAAGTACATGTACTTCAGTAAAATATTGATGGATTTGTACTCTGTAGAATGTTTCCTAATAGTTGTTACACAAGAAAAGAAATTTACTTTTACTAGATGCTATATTCCACATACTTTTGTGTTTTCATTTTTATGATTTGTTGCTGGCGCCATCTGTAGTGTGTTGTGATTGGTGTTGCTGTGTGTGTGTGTGTGTGTGTGTGTGTGTGTGTGTGTGTGTGTATGTAGTACTAACTTCAGCTCCTGTAAGCTCTATAAGTTACTCTGTTCTTAAGTACATTTTTTGGCCTGATACTTTTGTACTTTCACACGAGTTTCTTTATATGAAGGTGCTTTTTACTTTTACTTGTCAGTATTTTACCCAAGTATCAAGTAAGATGACCTCTTCTTCATCTAATGTCTTGTCTCGATTTCAGGGTAATTAGGTTTTGAGCTTGTCTTAGGTTTAGAGTAAGCTAGTTTCTGTCCTGATCTCTGGGTAAGATTGAATAGGCTTGTCTTGGTTATGGAGTAAGCTGGTCTCTGTCTTTGGGTAAGCTGGTCTCAGCCGTGCCTTGGTCTCAGAGTAAGGTGGTCTTGGCCTAGAGATAAGATGGTGTTAGGGTAATATGGACAAGTGTCAAGTCAAGTTTATGTATATAGCACCTTTTACAAAACAGCTTTACAGAGAATTTGAGTCAAAGTGAGCAAGCCAAGGGGGACAGTGGCAAGGAAAAATTATTATTATTATTATGATGATGATGATGATGCTACATTTGTGCTACAGCTAACCCAACTAACCATTACTAAATTCGGGTACATCAAATAATCTTTATAAGATATTTCATATTACAAATTGGAATTAGTCAGAAACAACAGACCGCAATTCACCTAATTAGATGGACTGAGAAATGCTTTATAGACTAGACTGACAAACAAAACAACATCTAGGTTAACCTGGCAAGCACTGAAAAAGCTATACCTGATACTGTTAGTTTTGGGCTCTGCACATATTTTGCTTGTATAAAAGTGCATTTGATGCAATATTCAGGGCATTTTTCTTTTTCTTTCTTTATTTTGGAGAATTGATGCATAACAGCAGTAGAACACTCAAGGTCATGAGTTATTGAGAATAACCTTATGGCTGACAGCTCTGCTAACTGCGTTCTTGTGCCCCACCAGCTTAACTGAAAAATGGAAATTATTTGTGAGAAAATTGGATCCCACCAAATTCTGGATGCAGAAGCTACATCTGAAAATTGTGAGTGTAAATGTGCTGTGTCTGGATTTGATAATGATGCAATCGCCACAAACACATAACGGTGATCAGATGTTAGCGCCAAGTGTAATCAGAGGTGGCTGTGGTCAAATGGACCATTTTGAACCACAGGGGATGACATGGCTTCAAATGTTTGTTTCATCAAAGCCATAAAAAAGAGAGAACAATCTTCTCAGTGTCCACGATTTCACTGACCAATCTTTCATGGAACTGACATTCAAAAGCTTCTTATTCCTATTTATCAATATCATATTTAAACACAAGCAGGGTATTTAATGGGCTCTATTTACATCACCTTTCTTTGGCGGAACTATTATGTGAAAAGGTCAGTGTGCACAGTGGGGCGAGTGAGTTGGGGGGGCTTGTGTTTTGTTTGTGTTGTGGAGGCACAGAAGAGGAACCCTGCAGAATCCAGCAGTGCCTGTTTGTTTCTGCCCTGCTGCTGATCAATGGGATTAGATTCTGTTCTCCACGCCAGGATCATCGCTCATGCCGGGCTGAGTGTGTTGTGTTGCTACACAAAGCCAGAGGGGTTGGGGGGCTTTCACACAACCGCAGCACCCTCTACCAGTCCATGCAACTACTGCATTATCAGGACTTTTTTTCTTTTTTTTTTTCTTTTTTTTTTCTTCTTCTTCATTTTCCACATCCTACAGGTGAGATGCTTTGTGAACAGGACAGACACACATGGTCAGCAAATACGAATGACCTGTGTTACAAATGAGTAAGGTAGCACTGTGGCCGGAGCATGAAGACCACAGGCCCGGCCCGGGTCATCAAACTGTAGGCCACTGGACGCCCCTATCTAGCTACTTTTGTGTTTCGGGTGGTCAGTGGTTGTTTTACGATACCACAGCGTCCAACGGAACCACCATTCAGTCCAACTGAGACAACTAACATAGCACGGGTTACCATAAACCCAACCTCCACTGCAGCACATCCTTATAAATCATGCAAAACATTTAAAATGACATGAATGAATAGAACGGAATAAGACAGCAAACGTAAAAAGCATCCTAGCTAAGCTAACCACGCAGCCTCAGAGGATGTGGAAAATTAAGTATTATTATTATTATTATTATTTTATTTATTTTATATATATATTTTTTATATATATTTTTTTATAAGATCTGATGACTGTCGCCAAAGGATGACACAACTTGTTCTCCCTGTGTCTGGAGATCCCTGTGTCTGGGGGGGGGCGGCGGGCTGTGCCACTAGTAAAGTCCCTACCGTGAGTCAAAACAGCAATTTAAATTTTCTCATAATTCCTTGCAGGACCCACATAGTGGCTCAGGACAATAGAACCCATTGGATGTTCTGGGGTTGTCCCAGATGGTGCTTTAGCAGTGGTCCATATGAATTTCCTACAGGAAGAATCTCTACTTCGTTCTCCCCAATAGAGGTTTTATATCATCTCCAATAGGTTTTATATAATTCGTTGATGTTGTCTTTAACAAGGGTTCCGTAAGGGGGTGGAAGGTTAAGGCGATTCCAAGGGCCCGAAGAGACAGAGGCCCACAAATCTTGTACTACTCCCAGTTAAACATACAAATCAGGCTTTCGAAAACAAAGAAACCAAGAAAACCATTCAAATGAATATAAAGTGATTTTATTCCAAGTAAGTTCGGGGTATTTTTGTCCATTCATTCATCATGTGAAGCGTAGCCACTATGTTCAAATGATTGATGTCAAAAATGAAAAATCCACTAAAATGGAGGTGTATTAGGACAGGGATGATGTACTGGAGCAGTTAATAGCAAGAACACTTATACTATAGAAACTGCAATTTAAAGTGGATGTGATTATGATGGACCTATGTAAACAAAACCTCCAAGGTCTTGTTGTTTCTTTTCTTGCTTGCACAGAAGGGTGGAGTCAGGAGAATGAAGGCTGGAGATGTTGGAGTAGTTTATTTCAAGGCGATCACAGTTGACTCACAGCTCTTGTTCAATCCAGTCCAAAGAAAGAAACTTGTCACAGGGTTTTTATACACCGTTTCACCACCCCTTAATGTACAAAGAGGATGTGTCCTTATCTGGTTTTACCAGATGGTCAGCTCTCCTCCAAACTGATGTTTGAACTATAGCCTGTGGAACCCTGAAGGCGACATTCTCCCAGGGACTCACCCCGTCATAAATGCCTAAAATTCAAGTTCTGTCCTGGTAATGCAGCTGTTCCCCACATGGTAAACTTGTACACACTTGTATACATACACACTACAAAAACAATGATATCCAACAGTCCCCTGCAAATGTACAATGTTTTTGAGTTTTCCCCTCATAAATCAATAGTGCAATGTAACTCTGTCACGTTCACTTAAACACTTAAAGTGAAGGCTAGACTTCTAATCTTCCAGTCTGGGTACAGTATAAATTAAAACCAGAATATCTTCCTTTGCCTTTGACTGAATTTAGTTTCAAGTTTCAGGTTTATTTGTCATTTGCACAACATGTCCTGCATATAATGCAGGGCAACATTATATACATACTAACTAAAATATTAAATAAAGAGATATAAAAGAGATATATTAAATAAATACAAAGTACACAATATACACAAAATACAGAATATACAAAATCTGTGGGAATTCTCTGATGTATACATTTTTTGACAAGGATAGTCTGAGAGAGATTGGAGACATATCTTTATATATATATATATGTATGTATGTGTGTGTGTGTGTGTGTGTGTGTGTGTGTGTGTGTGTGTGTGTGTGTGTATATATGTCCATTGTTTAAAGTGACTCAGTGATATTGTCCATAGTGGTAATATATTAATAATAATAATAATAATAATAAAGTGTCAGTAGAGTGCAGTGGTATTAGTGAAAGGCTCACAGCTTGTTCAGGAACCTGATGGCATGTGGGTAAAAACTGTTCCTTAGCCGGTTTGTTCTGGCCTGGATGCTGCGGTGCCTCCTGCCTGATGGCAGTACGGTGAACAGGCTGTGTGCTGGGTGGCTACTGTCCAACCGGATCTTTTGGATTTTCCTCAGGCAGCGGTAGATGTCCTGCAAGTCTGTAAGTTTGCTGCCTATGATGGATTTAATCATCTGTAGCTGAATAAAAGAGCATGTTTATGTGCATTTTAGTGGGTTTAGGAAATTGTATCACAGTAGCTCATCTCAGTAAACTTTGACAGCCAAGAGGCAATGCTTTTCAAAACTTTCAGCCAGTTGTGTACAGAATATTAATCTGCAGTCGTGTTATTTCAGGTTTTGCTCCATGGAAATGAGGTGAGGCGACATGCCCATGCAGCACATTTTCAAACTCTGTTTGACTGAATATAAAAGCATTATGTAAACATTATTGTAGTGATTTTAAAACAATCTTTGTAAAATAGGTTGTAGAGAGACTGACCTGTCCTGTAGAGAGGCTGTCCTGTCCTGCACTGGTTCTCCATCTTCATGCTGCATGTGGGGGTCACTCTCGTCTAGCGGAAACCTGCCGAGCTCACTAAAGTCCTGATGAGATTACTCACCTGACCTGCTCTCACACAGGATTGACTAGAGTTAAACACAGACTGTCCTCCATTTGTACTCTCAGCACTCTTCATAGTGTTTCTTGATGTTGAGTGTGAAAGCTGAGTATGAAAAAATCCGTCAGGTCTGCACAATAAATCATATTTGTATAATTATCATATGAGGTCCCACGTTAAGTGCTGAAGTGATGTAATTAGACTGGTGGTAAGCTTTAGCTTATTTTAAGCACAAGCAATAATTGCCATCTGATCCAATCTCAGGGTGAGAGTTCATTCACGAGACATCTAGTGATCTGCACGCTTGTCACAATATTGAGACATATATCCAAACTAGTTTTAATAAAAGCAGTTTATTGACAGGACAGTAATAACAAGGTAAATACAACATTGTATGATAAGTTGCATTAATATATGCATAACAGGAAGTCCAGATACATCACATTCACTTAGAGACTTCATGAGTGTGTTGAAACGCAGGGGAAGCTATTTTGTGGAGAATGAGCAGAGCTGGAACATAAATCTGAATACAACAATTACTCTAAAATCATATCAATAAGCACAGCACCAAGCACTGGACCATAGAAGTGCATTTTGGCTGTGTCACCTTGCTGGAAGTTCAGGGACCGCTGGTCTGAGTGCAGGATGGCCTGGTCTTTTAGCATGGGGTGTTCAGCAGGGATGGCACCTGGTACTGGCTTGGTTTCTGGTACTTGGTTTCTTGGTTTCTGGCACCTGGTACTCGGCAGGCTTCCTTATGAAGTGGGGCCGACAGGCAGGCTTCATTAGAGATGGCGTGGGCACTCACAGCTGGTCCTCTCCTGGCATCTGGCAGTTGGTGCTGACTGTCCGCAGCTCTGGATGCTTCAGCAGAAGCTGTATCTTGATTTCTTTCGAGGGCTCTTTTGAAAGGACTCTGCTTCTGGCTGTGTCTGCTTCTAGGGGACCCATCTTCCGCTGGTCATCTCGTCAGCACAAGAGCGTTGCATGAGACAGTGTGGTCTTCAGCTTTCCTGAGACCTGAGCGAGTCCCCTTAGGGGCCTTCAAGAGGCTTCTGAAAAAGACTCAGAGAGAACTCATAGAGAGAACTCCTGGATGAGAACTCAGAGAGAACTCAGAGAGAGCTTCTGGAGAGAACCCAAAGAGAACTTAGAGAGACCCCAGAGAGAGCTAACTTCTCGGTGTGTGACCTGTATTTATGTACAGGCCATGAAGGCGGAAATAAAGGAGTGCTCATTGGTCACTTCCTCATGCATATGCACTTAGTCTGCTCATTCTTCCACCAGTGAGTCTTTAATATCCTCATACATTTGAGAATTTCAAAGCATGGTTGTGTCACTAATATAAATCAAGCTTTTAGTGTGTAGAATGAATGCATTAATATGTTTCACCAAAATGCTGAACGAATATAAAATGAAAATCTAAAATCTTATACATTTTATATGTCCTCAGATTAATAAGTATATACACTTTGTATTAGGGTTTCAAACAACTAATTAACCTTTAACAATCCTACTGCTAAGAGGTTACATGGGAATAAAGAAGAGCATGGTTACGAAAAGAGAGAAAAGCACATTAAAATCCCCGAGGTTAAACATAATTCAGATGATTGTTCTAAAACATGATTCAGTTCACACAGTCCAAAAAACTGCAATTACATGTGCGATTCTAAACTACTTATAAAATGGCAAAAGCATAATGTATAAAAGGTTATTAATGATCTAGAATAAAGAAACTGGGTTGCATTTAAAGAATTATAGCCTATATAGAGAGAGATGGAAGAAGACAACATACTGAAATCTACAGTTCTAAAATGGATTCTGACTGGATCTGAATTATAAGCTGACATTTTAACAAAACATTAACAACTAACAGAACAATTCTAACACTGTTTGATTATGAAGGGGAAAATGCCGTTTCAGTGGGTTTCTTTAAGTGTCTGTTTCTACCGGCTTTGGGGAAGTCTTGTGTTGACAAACTGCTGAATTTGCAACCGAGTTGCAAGTCACGAGCGTATCTGTGGCAAGACCCCTTAGGAGGCAGGTGGTGGAGCAGGTGACCCCCGAGCCACTTTAGTAGATGACCTTTCCCCTGGTTCCTGTTTTCTAACTGACACCCGTTAGAACGAGAGAAGACGGTGGCCACTGTCTATGTGAATGATCTGTCTTCTGTATCAATAGTCTGTCTTATATATATGAATATAAGAACGGCCAACACCTTACAAAATCAAATTCATGTGATTAATCACTTACCCCAGATCAGCCAATACATGTTTAATATCTGACATCTCCTTTTCTAGTTTACAACAGGAAGTGCTAGGCTAGCATCATGAACAGATGCTGGTTTTACCTTGTCATCAAACCCATCTCCATAAAAATCATGCCCAGAACCATCTCAGCTCTCAGCCTATGAATTTTGATATTTGTAGGGGTCTGCCACATGTACTGTCAAGTGTTTTCAGATGTCACTCAACACAGCAGCATAGTAATTCAACATTTGTCCAAAAACACATGGCTATTATTTAGCACTGTCAGTAATGGGTTACCTAAGCTAATGTTGCAACTAGCTATGCTATATTATGTGAACTAGCTTTAGTATCAAGGTGCAGTCTAATTGACCTATAGACGTCCTTCAAACGAGACTGGCGTTCAGACATTATAAAAGAGATTTCAAATCATAGATGGTGAAATGGTGGAGTCTGAAGGGAACTTCACACTGTGTAAGGAGTAGACAGCAATGGTTCATCACTGGACACCAGAGTTAACTAGCAGTCTCTCCTCTAGTATAACTTGGTCCCACCCTGAAAGATTCCTTTCTTTTTTGAAGACAATTGCCACTTAGTGATGTCTGGATTGGTCAGACACTAGAGGGCACTCCTGGGAGAGTCCAAATGGTATTCTGATTACAGACAAATGATGTACTTTTCTCACAGAACACAGAATAACATGAGCTGTTTAAACACTGTGGTTATATTTGTGAACACCTTTCAACTCCCCATATTTGGAACTGTAGGTCTAAGCTAGATTTATTTATTGTCGAAATTAATGGGATTTTTGGAATAGGAAAAATCACCTCTATCGCAAATGCTTATGGCAGGATGTGACAGTGGAAATTTCCCAAAACTCCATACATCTGCCTCATAGATACATTCCTCTTATACCCGGATATGGGCGTAAGAGCATATCCTCAACTACAGTGGTCTGTTACAAGGTGAGGGTCAGTGCAAAAGCACATCATTTTACTTTGCAGTGCATATTTTACTTTACTTTACACTGCTACAATAATGCTATTTTATCAGTTAGAAGATCTCTGTCTACTGGTCATCACCTGCCCCTGTAATGATGGCAATGCAGAAAGTTCCAAATGGGAATTTAATCATCTGAAATTTCCTTAACCCACATGCTGTTATCACTAAGTAGGGTGATATAAGGGCTCTGTGTAGATTAGAATGAAACTTAAATTAACTTCCTACCCAACTGTTTTGTCTAGCTTTAGCTTTAAGACATTTAAATACCCCCTTTAAAGGTCTGGGATACTTAATTATTAAGTCCCATAATTAGCTTTTATTTGTTATATTAAGTGAAATATGAAAATACTTATATTAAGTTTATATATGAACTCACATGAATACATTAGGTTTTGTTGCAGGCACCAAATTGCCCCCACTGGACTAAAATAAGAAGGCACGTGACCACTTCAAGATAAACGGCTCAGCAGCACCATATTGTGAAGGCTGGCCAGCTGCCTTTATGCCATATCAATTATGATAAAAAAGAAATGATCATGCAGTGGCTTCTGTTCTCTCCTGGTGGGATGTTGTCGTGTCCAACTCTAAACCAACCAGGAAAAAACTGTGTTGATGCCAATGCATAATAAACGCTAAGACAAAGCTAGCAGTGTTATGCGAATTTGCATTACCGTTGACAGAAATTGTATTACAGCAAGGGCAGGGAATACAGGAGTCATACCTCATTACCTCAGCTGGCTGTCAGCCACGTTCTGCTCATGTGTGAATATACTGACTATTACATTATGGAGGCCTCACAATCAATATTACAGCTTTCAGGGTCATGAAAGCAACACAATTCATATTCTGTATGTTTTTTTTGTGTGTGTGTAGTTTCTATTCCGCAGCTGATGCTATAATAAATCTTTAATCTTTTAGCAATAGTTAATAATTCAGATTCAGAAGGACTGTTTTAATCTTTCGGTTACTGTGTGTAACTCAGTAGGTGTTTGTACACTGAATATTGCTGCTTCTATTTGAAGTAGCATATCAATTATTAAAATTGAACTCTAATATTCTTCAGTCAGCTTCTGCTGTGTGGAAACCGTACTTAGGCACACTTCTCTCTTATTTACATATCATTTGCAGATTGCACTCATATGCATGTAATTTATATGAAACGTGTCTTAGTTCATGCAGACTTGAGTAGTTAAAAGGACAACGTTCAGAGCCACTGGGTGATCATGAAAAAATGGGCCCAGTGTGGCCCAAAATGGAATACTCTTTCATGCACAAGCAGAGTATTGATCTTATCTAGGGCTGCTATATTTGATTTTCAAGTATTTGTGTATACTTACAAAGTGTGGACGCCTGACCATAACACCTATATTGGACATCGCCATTTCAAACCCATGGGCAATAATAAGGAGTTGAACCACGACCTGCACGGTGGTTATAACAGCCTCCAAGGAATGGACTGATGGCAGACTAGACGCTACAGTGACTAGCTGGTTAGCATCCCTTTTTTTTTTTAGGTATCTCTGCAACAAGATACATAAAAACTGTAATTTTTTAGTTTATTTTGGAATGTTTAAAATTAAAAATCTTACAAATTGCATGTTTAAAGTTAAGTAATTAAATAAAAACACTTTTATCAAGAATCTTACTTACTTTAACATGTAATGCTGAAATTATAGAGCACTTAATTGTGCACGCTTTGTGTGTGCTATGTGTACGTCCATTCAAAAATCAGGTATTTAAATAAGGTGTAATCATAGGCAGCTGATATTAAGCCTCAGACAAACCAATAATCTCACGTTTAGTGAAATGACTGAATCTAAGTGGTACTGTATATGGAAATGTATTAATTCAAACATCAAGCTAACTATCATGTCCAGTGTAGCTTGTGTGAGTTTGGACATGTATACAAGTTCAGAGAGAGAGTGCGTGTGTGCGCGTGTGCGTGTGTGTGTATATATATATATATATATATATATATATATAAGTCTGGTGAATAAGGGCCATTGTATTGAAGGGGCTCTTTTAAAGCTTTTCCCTCCAACACAGATGTCAATGCATGTAGAACGGTCCCATAAAGTGCTAAAGGACCATGTGCCTTTTTAGTCACGCTTTATCTCACAGGTGTGTGTGTGTGTGTGTGTGTGTGTGTGTGTGTGTGTGTGTGTGTGTGCGCGTGCATGCATGGGTGCGTGTGTGTGTGTGTGTAGGTCTGTGCTCAGCATGTAGTCCACTCAGCAGGTGCACCTGCAGCAGAGCCCCACCTGCCGCGCTGTCAGCTCCCGGCTCCGCTCCGGCTGATTTATCATCACCAATTAGACCCCATCATTCCCCATTTACACTTCACATGCCATTATCAACTACTGGGGAGAAGCTTCTTTTCACACATCTGTATATGACATTCAGAGAACCTCTGCAGAACCATTTAACTGTCTTTAAGTAAAGGAAGCCTCCTGTGGAGTTGACGACACATTTCACATTTTCATACGATTACTGTAATATATGGCTTTGTCTGCAATGAGACCTGTTTTGAAAAGACTGTGTAAAGCAGTGCTGGCTTAGATTCCGCGCTAAGAGGCTACTAGCCCAGGAGCGGCTGCTCATTGAGGCTCTTCTCTGAGGTACATCCTGCAGTGAAAGGCAGAGGTGATGAAGAGGAAGTGGTTGAGCGCCTGCACAGTGGCCTGTGAGATAACCACACCACTAGCTTGCTTTAAATGACAAATGAAAAAGTGTCAAGGCTGTGCCAAATGAGCCAAATGAGCCAGAACCCATTCCTCAGCACTCCAATGATATATGATGTCAAAAACTGTGAACATACGTATATCAGAAGATATTCATGCGTTATCCTACTGTATCACATTATCTGTAAACATGTTTCAACCCAATATACTTTATTTGCAGGTTAATGGATGTCTCACGAAAATGATGCACTTGGAATTGACTTTACTTGATTTAGTAACTTATAATAACACAGAGCAGTTATAAATGCTTATAAAGTATAAAAGTCGCACTCTTTATCATTCATTCTATATCGTTATTTTTGTCCTGATTTAGAATTTTGACTTGATACTATCAGGTGCGTGCCAAATACACCATATCTGCATCTCATGATAGTATCTGGTTCTCACCACATAGTATTTTGTCCTCACCTGATAGTATCTGGTTCTCAGTACATAGTAACTGGTTATCACCTGAAAGTATCTGGTTATCACCACATTGTATATGGTGCTCACCTGATAGTATCTGGTTCTCAATACATGGTATCTGGTGCTCACCTGAAAGTATGTGGTTTTCACCAAATAGTATTTTGGTGCTCTTTTGAGAGTATCTGGTTCTCACCACATAGTATTTTGGTTTTCACCACATAGTATCTGATGCTCACCTGATGTTATGGGATGAAGTTTGACGCTGAACTCACAATGTTTATTCTAATGTGGTGAGTAAAAGTTATTAATGCTATTGTTGTAGAAGAGGCACCGTGCTTTTCCTTGTTTCTTATGTTAGGGGTGGAACATTCTGGTTATATATTGCTCCTTATTTGTTTGGGATACGAATTTGACAGGTTGCATCCTCTTATAAATTGCCTCTTCAACACTTAGTAGTTCTTAAAAAGAAAACAGCACTGCGTTGGCATAGGCAGATGACCAAGGTTTTAACATCGTTCTCATTATTCCTTAATGTGTTTTGTCTACACTCTTAAATTAAAGGTGGTAATGAACACCTGGTGTTTTCAAAACATTGATTCCAAAACTCAGTTGAAAGGCTCTACGGGGAACCCTTTTTTGGCACCTCTAATTTTAAGAATGTACACTTGGCAGGGTGGTGATACTGTTGGTGGTGGAGTTGCTCGATAAACAGCATGGAGACAAGTCTACTATCCAGTATATCCTTTCATTATGGCGATGGGAGGATAGCGCAGACTCAGCAGGGTTTACTCAATAAACATTTACTAAGAAACCCTGCAGCGTCTTAGTCAGCACAATCACTGCGGACCCCTTTGCGAGTCTGCATATTGACTCTAACTGACCCATCGTACTCCACTGGAGGCAAATTTGCACTTCATTTTATTGGCACCTACAACAACCACACGATCCACAGTTTCTCCTTTATAGATTGCTCTGTTGCTTTACATAATGATCTGTAATTATGGGGAGAAGAACACGGACGCTTTCTCATCTGCCTTGCTTGGTGAGTTATGTTTCATGTCAACAAAATCAATTAGAACAGTCCTCTCTTCCTCTGTATATTGTCTTTATTACTCCTTGGGGGGGCTTCTGTAGTTCTGTCAACACAGAGTATATCAAGTGATATATAGCCATAATTAATCTCTACACATATAATCGGTAAGAACTAAACACTTAAACATTTCTTCTTGTGCCGCACACTCTTAACAACTATAGGAACTCACTGCAGCCAGTCTAAACTGAATATACCTGTTGACCTACTCACTGCAATCAGACTAAACTAAATATACCTGCTGACCTACTCACTGTAATCAGACTAAACTAAATATGCCTGCTGACCTACTCACTGTAATCAGACTAAACTAAATATGCCTGCTGACCTGCTCACTGTAATCAGACTAAACTAAATATACCTGCTGACCTACTCACTGTAATCAGACTAAACTAAATATGCCTGCTGACCTACTCACTGCAGTCAGACTAAACTGAATATGCTGTTAATCAATACTCAGTGTTGCTTTAACTGTGAAATTAAATATTAATACCTGTGACGCAAGTTGTGATGTATGTGACCTTCAAGTAAAGTGTTAACTTGTTTCTGGAAGTTTTAAGGCCTGCTCATTCTCAAATACTGTGTCAATGGCTGAGCTGTAAAACATGCTGAAAGTGAAGATTCCTTAAGTTACCTCATTGTCGGAAGCCTATATGGACAGTGGGTGAAAACTCTGCGGTATCAAATAACCTCTGCTTATGTCTGCTTACTTGGCTGTCACCATCTTTTAGATTAGAGTGGCAATTCAGCGTGTACACAAAATAAAGTTAAATTGAGTTTGGGGCTGTTAGATTGGAGGTCGATATGGAGAGCTGTCAAATATGCCTGAGCTAGAAATGCTTTCTTTTTTACAACTGCCTGATTACCATGATGTCCTTGAGACTTGGAGCCCACTGAAAGGCATTTTCAGTATATTTTTTTATTATTTTACCAGCATATTTCATCAAAACACTGAATTTAATAATAATAAATAAAGTGAATTCACACATTTACACTCCAAAAAACCTACCAATGTACTTACAAGCTAGAAGTGGCCAAAAGTATGTGGACAATCCTTCTAATTAGTCAGTTTGTTTATTTCAGCCACACCCTTCGCTAACAGGAGCATAAATATTACTCATACAGCCATACAGCTTCAGTAGACAACACTGTCAGTAGAATGGGTCATACTGAAGTAGTGACTTTAAATTTAGCAATGTCATAGGATGCTGCATTTGCCCCTTGTTAGTTTGTCATATTTTCTGCCCTGCTAGAGCTGCCCCAGTCGACTGTAAGTGCTGAAGCATCTAGAAGCAACAACAACTAAGATGCAAAGTGGTAGGACACACAGGCTCACATAATTGGACTGCCAAGTGCTGAAGGACGTAACATCGTCTGTCCTCAACTCAGCTTCACAGATTGGACATCACCACTGGACTCAGGAGATATAATAACACATTTCACCATCTACCTGATGGATGAATCTGTCTAGGAGATGCCAGGAAACCAACTGTCCACCTGAATGCAGAATGCCAAATGTAAAGTTTGGTGAAGGAGGACTAATGGTTTAAGGCTGTATTTCATAGTTTTCATAGTACTCACTGCAATCTGACTAAACTGATCATTCTTGCTGACCTACTCACTGTAATCAGACTAAACTGATCATACCTGCTGGCATACTCACTGCAATCAGACTAAACTGATTATACCTGCTGGCCTACTCACTGCAATCAGACTAAACTGAATATACCTGTTGACCTACTCACTGCAGTCAGACTAAACTGAATACACCTGTTGACCTACTCACTGCAATCTGACTAAACTGAATATACCTGTTGACCTACTCACTGCAATCAGACTAAACTGAATATACCTGTTGACCTACTCACTGCAATCAGACTAAACTGAATATACCTGTTGACCTACTCACTGCAATCTGACTAAACTGATTATACCTGCTGGCATACTCACTGCAATCAGACTAAACTGAATATACCTGTTGACCTACTCACTGCAATCAGACTAAACTGAATATACCTGTTGACCTACTCACTGCAATCTGACTAAACTGAATATACCTGTTGACCTACTCACTGCAATCAGACTAAACTGATTATACCTGCTGATGTACTCACTGCAGTCAGACTAAACTGAATATACCTGCTGACATACTCACTGCTTTCAGACTAAACTGAATACACCTGCTGCCATACTCACTGCAATCAGACTAAACTGATTATACCTGCTGATATACTCACTGCAGTCAGACTAAACTGAATACACCTGCTGGCATACTCACTGCAATCAGACTAAACTGATTATAACTACTGATATACTCACTGCAGTCAGACTAAACTGAATATACCTGCTGATATACTCACTGCAGTCAGACTAAACTTGCACCACAGTGAGCAGTGAGGGAAGTAGGGGTGGGTGTGTGTGTGTGTGTGTGTCTGTGTGTGTGTACGTGTGTCTGAGTGTGTGTCTGAGTGTGTGTCTGAGTGTGTGTCTGTCTGTGTGTGTGTGTGTGTGTGTGTGTGTGTGTGTGGGAGAGGGAGAGGGAGAGGGGTGGGTGTTGTCTTTAATAACAACACGACTGAAAAAATGTGCTACTTTATTGACTTAACTAGCCATTATAGTATATAGCCATGTTATGAATTTCCATCAATTATGTATAGTAATCAAGTTATTTGACTTTCTCAAGGAATTATTTTAACCCTATTCATATGAGTGCATTGTCTCTTCTGTAGTTAGAACACTATTGAACCGAGAGTATCAATGACGGTGACATTCAGTGGAATTGTCATCAGTTGCGCTGGCTAGAGTGAAATGTATCAGCAAGTAGAATCAGCTCTACAATCACTGCATCCTATCATTAAACAGAATTAACAGATTAATCTGATTTACCAACAATACAGATTAAGCAACAGAAATATCTGGGTTTTTACCTCATCCCTGAAAAGTTGATTTTATACTGATATGTTGATATGTTAATTTTCTGAAGTTGTAGTGTTATGGGACGGTGAGACACACGGTGTCCACAACAAGTCATCCTGTTGGTGCCAGCACCATTGGCACGCGGCTGCATGATGCAGGACTACATGCACCACGTCAATGTTGTTAAAGACTGCAATGGCGTCGTGCCAAACTGTCATGGTGTGATTTGAATGGCAGCGGGTCATCTTCAGTGACGAGTCCCTCTTTTGTCTTGGTGGAGATGACCACCGAATCCGTGTGTGGAGGCACCGTGGTCAGCGCCAAGATGAACCTCTACAACTCCATGCTGAGACGTCTGGCATGTTGCATTAGCAAATGTGGTGGCCTGATGCCATACTGAGAGACACTACTTCTGTATGTGTAACTGAATAAATATTGCCAAGTATTCTTTTGAAGAAGAGTGTACTTTAGCTGTTCATCTTTCCCATTGGAAGGGGGCGTGGGATGACCATGACGCCAACTTCATCTTGAAACTTGTAATCCTTTGAGCTCTCTACACTGCCTATATGACCTATTGAGCTCCTGCAGGCTGGCCTATGCTATTATGATCTTGAATGGGCTGATTATATATCTGCTATCCACACTTGCTCATTTTTTCAACTCTTAACTTGTTTCTATACACTCAGTAAAACCCCCAGTGTTGAATTCACAAATGCTGTAGCTGTTAATTCAACACTGGGGATTGGCAGTAGTCAGTGAAAGAAGGATTCATGTCATGTACCTTTCTGTTTAATATTACAATATGATAACTCCTGGCATGCTTGGTATATTGGCTATCGCCACCTGATCTTGGTCCCCCCAGCTTGTCAGACCAAATTTGCACTCTGTTGCTGATGGTAATACATGCAGACACAGCGTATCCAATCTAGGAGCAAATGTGAAAGTGGCTGGTATTGTGAATGTAGTAGGTATCAGTTCTCTGATATGCCTCAAAAGCAATGGTTTGGGTTCCCTTACTTCCAAATATAACTTCCAACAGACATTCTCTGCTACACCATATGGATATAAGTATTGGGACACCTTTCACATCTACAAGAGCTTTTATGACATCCCGTTCTAAACTCATAGGCGTTAATATGGAGTTGTCCCCTTGCAGCTATAACAGATCCCTCTCCTCTGGGCAACCTTTCTACCACAGTGTATCTGTGGAAATGTTGCCCATCCATCCAGAAGAGCATTTCTGAGGCCAAACGCTGATGTTGAATGAGAGGGCCTGGCTTGCAATCTCCACTCTAGTTCATCCCAAAGGTGTTCGTTGGGGTTGATGTGAGGGCTCTGAGTAGGTCAGTCAAGTTCTTCCACACAAAACCCACTCGACCATGCCCTTATGGACCTTGCTTTGTGCTCTGGGGGCCAGTCATGCTGGAACAGTAAAGGGGCTTCTCCAAACTGTTCCCACAAAATTGGAAACATGCAATTGTATGATGGTAGTTTTATAGTT
>CM067481.1:31972553-32039279 GCA_034552555.1 Semaprochilodus insignis | reverse complement strand
ATTATAATTCATTTTTGGTGTGTGGGGGGGGGGGGTACATGCAGGGTATTGTAAGGCAAAACAGTCCCCAATGAAAATGTTTTTTTTGTTTGTTTGTTTTTGTTTGTTTGTTTTTTTGTTTTTTTTTGTTTGGTTTTGTTTTCATTACCTACACATTGCATATAAAAAAAAAAAAACTCAAAATAATGATTAAAAAATTAGGCTAGGTTTGTGTTGTAGACGCCCGGTTCCCATCACCACCACTGTAAAGGCATTAAAGTCTAACTTTCTCTACAATAAACCATTTCACACCAAACCATTTAGAATGAAATCTCAAGGACGGATTTATTCAGAGGTGTAAAACAAATTGGTGGAATTCCTTTTTAAGGGGCTCATAACTGAATATCAGGCCAAGAAGTTAAGAGGAGAAACTGAACCTGTAGTTACCACACGCAATAGCTATGACCCGAACATCTTTCAATACTCACTATTGAAAACTGACCTCTTATTGAACTCTGTTTTACGATGTTTCAAAGCTCAGCCACATAAAGTGGTCACTTTTCTCATGGTCACAGTGTCAGGAAAGGTTCTCAGTGTGCTTGAAAACACTTTGTGATCTTATGTAACACACTTAAGTTTACATTACCTTAAAAGGTAAAGTAACGTTTGCACTTTACATTAGTTAACTAATTAACATGAAGTAATGCATAAGTTAACATGACACCATGGTTAACTAGTGTTAAGTAACAACTGTTACATATTCACTTAACATGTAAACTTGTAGTTGTTACATGTTTACTTAACATTAGTTAAGCATTGTAACCATGGCTTTTGTATTGCTTTATGTTAACTAATGTATTAAATCATGTTAGTTGGTCAACACTTGACCAACAGTGCTCTCGCTGTTCCATATTTTACTGTGCAGTTGAATAAGAGCTACTTCAAAGGTTGAGAACAACCAAGGGAGGACAATTCTTATGGACAATATAAGCAATTCTATTCATTAGATATAACATAAGCCACTTGCAAAAAGGAGAAGAAAGTCAAAGGAAAATGTGTGGGGGAAAAACTGATTATGAAACTGATTAAAAGCTACAGAGAAAATTAACTCTTAACAATCTTAACAAGACCTGGTAGACCCACCAAAACCGCTCCCATCAGATAAACAACATTTAAAGCATCAACATCAAGCTCCACTTTTGATCCAGATCTGAGAACATCCACAGGTGTTTCCGTCCATCCTTCCACTGTGAGAAGACACCAACACTATACAGTAGATGTGTAGCTGTTCAGGAAGCTCCTCACTGAGAAACAGAGACACACACATCAAACAAAGCAGCTGCTGGTGTTTTCAAAACAATGGACTGACCACTCCAGAGCCCAAACTTCAGCATCACTGTATGCATTTGGGATATATTAGGTGGTCAGAAGCAGAAAATGCTAAACCAACTTCTGAGACTGAACTTTGGACTTGTGGAGAAATATCTCTGCAGATGTCCTAAAGCAAGCCGCAAGAAAAGGATGGAAAAGAATGGAAAAGAATAGAATCTGTATCAGATCACAGTGACCTATGACAAAGCTGAACATCTGGAATGGCTGTGTGTCTGAAACTGTGATCTTATTTAATGAAGATTTCACTTTAGAGAGCACTATTTTTCTGCTGTGCTAAAATTTGTAAACTTAATTGGGTTTAATAATTCCATTTTTGGAAGCTAATTCTGGAAGTTCAGGCCCAAATAATAAGCAATGCTTTCTGCAGCTTTGACTCTAAAATTGTGGTGTCATGTTTTATCTGCCCGACACAGCCGGAGTTTCCTCCAGTTTCCGCCGTTCCCTCAGGTGGCAACATTCTCCTAGACGAACTGTGAAAAAACATTATTAAGAGCACAGAGTCTGTTCAAAGAGCAATTAAACCCAAATTAAAGCTAATACATAAACACATTTTCACCTCCACCGTACCAATGGAAAAGCAAAGTATTTATAGTTTATATTTAGAGTGAAGAACACAAAGGGGTCGGTTACTACTGTATAGATGTGTGTGTGTGTGTGTGTGTGTGTGTGTGTGTGTGTACACTCAAAAGCAACCACTCCTTTTAGTCAATCATTAACATCTGCTTTGGAGCCATTTTCCACACATGGAACGAGACATTCACTCGACTGTACCACCCCTTCTTAATCTATGAATTCTGTCACTCACACCCCGCAGGTATTTATAGCCCCATCATCCTTGTGGAGCACCATCTGCAGGAGCCTGAAGCTACTACCACCTTAAACACGCAATGTGGCAAAAGCCTGTTCATACAAATGTTAAAACCTAATGATATACTGTCTGGAGAGCTTATGTATATATAAAGACCATAGTGTGAAGGAAGTAGCTGAATTTGCAGGTGTATGGAAGTGTACAGTCATACGGGTCTACCAGCAGTGGCTAAAATCCCAGTCTACAGGAAACTCTCCTCAGAATTGTACCAGGGAAGGCATCCACCAAATCTGGCCCAACTGACCAATTCTTTGATGCAAGAGTGTCTGAACATTGATGTGGCCTACATCCAGAAATCCAGCCACACCTGTTATTGGTGCTCACAGGGGTTTACACACCATTAGGTAAATTTCAGTCACAGGCGACAATTTTTTTGTCCGGTGACTTTATAACATGTCAGTCTTGATCAAAAGTGACATTGAAAGTAACGTTTCTGGGAGTGTCCCACTTCAGCACTTGTCCTTGTAAAAGTTGCTTAAGTACACTAAGGGAACAGATGTACCCTGTATCTCAGGCAGCTGAACTACTTAGGAGCTGCTGCATGTGTTCTGCATGGTGTCATCACACCGAGTCACTAGCGTACGTATTCCACCGAGACTACGCCGAGCTCGTAGCTTGAGGTTGGTGCCAGTGTGACACCGGTACAGAGGTGGTAACTGCCATGTTCTTTCAAGAACAGACAGATCCAAAACATATTTATGTAAATGCAGCCCCAGTGTGCACTGCAGGGAGGGACTGTGTTTCTCCACACACGGAATGTTAAATGAGATACTAAAAGGAGGAGGATGAAATTTAACTGGCTGCCATGGTCTCGCCTCACTCCTTTACGCTCTTTATTTATACCAGGTCCTCAAAGCAGCCAGCCCTGCAACCAACAGGGTACTTATATTAAATATTAAATATCATCTAAATGAATCTAGATCTCACAACACAAGCTTGGATGTTCCAGCACAATACACTGTGCTAATTATGCAGGAAATGGAAGACCCCAGAGTTTCCCCACCAAGAAACTCATTGGATCCTATGGTAGTGAAAAATGAAACCTTCAAATATTGAGTAGAGGTAGAAAACCAATCAAGCTTGGTGTTCAGCTCCAGGTGACAGGCTAGAGGGGTATAAAGCCCCCTAACATCAGTCTGCGTAGCAGTGAAACTGTTACTATTTTCTCCATCCAATACCTTTGGCACGAGCTGGAGTGTTCCCGAACTGATCATCCAACATCAGTACCTGATCCCACTCATGCTTTTCTGTCTAAACGCAATCAAATCCTCACAGCTATGTTCCAACATTTGGTTTAAATCCTTCCCAGAAGAGTAGAGGCTTATACTGCAGCAAATGGCTGTACCTGACTGACCCAAAGCCACGACTGCGGACATTCAGTCAGCAGTGATGTCCTCCATGAGTCATCCTGTTAGTGCCAGCACCATTGGCAGACGACTGCACAACATAGGACTATAAGTTACGTTGACTGCCCTTAACACCACGTCAGCATCACTGAAGACTGCAATGGTGTCATGCCAGACTGTCATAGAGTGACTCAGAATGGCAGCAGGTCATCTTCAGTGACGAGTCCCGCTTTTGTCTTGTTAGAGACGACTAATGAATCCGTGTGTGGAGGCACCGTGGTCAGCACCAAGATGAACCGTTTGTTGTCATGCATCACACGTCCAGAAGGCGTGGTGTCCCTCCACCTCCACACCTACTGCAAAATCTCCAGGAACTGTGTGAGAATGTTCAAGCTGCATGGGATGGATTATAGCAGGACAACATTAGGAACCTCTACAACTCCATACCGAGACGTCTGGCATGTTGCATTAGCAAACATGGCGGCCCGACTCGATACTGAGAGACACTACTTCTGTATGTGTAGCTCAATAAATATTGTTCATATCAGTCTAAATTTATCATAATTTATTGTTCCCGGTAACCTTTATCTTCCTTCCCAATAGCACTGCAATCCCACACTTCCTTCTGGGTGCAGCTATTCTTATGATGATGAGTGTATTTTGCAGTTCTACTTTAGGATAAAGCTGTTACTTATTGGACAGGTCATATACTAACACTAATGAGCTTCTGATTGCTGTAAAAAAGGAGTTTAACTTAAAAAATACCTTTAAATTCAGCAAAATATGGCTGTTTACTTTAAACACAGAAAAAGCTTCATGGTCAAGACAGTCCATTTCAGCACCACAGACAGCACTTTGTGTGCACGCAGCGTACAGAAACGTAGTCAAGCTCTCTGCAAATGTTTTTAAAAGGGTGTGCTGGAGCATTGCCATCGGCTTAGTCTGATGCGCTCTCTGGTTCACTTAAAATATCCTTTGCTTACCACTTAGTGTGCTATTTTGGCATCTGCCGTCTCTGGGGGTTCACTAAGATCACCTTTTATCTCCTCATGCCCTAAAACACCTTTCCTTTTGGATTTCATGGACGACCAACTTTGTGTTGCTTTCATTTTATTCGTTACTTTATTTTATTGAGTCAAAGATATTCCAAAAGTCTATACATATGTTTCATCTTCTTGTTTTGGGCCTTTTTGTTTTCCTGTTTTATTCCCAATCTGCCCTAGTACAAGTATGTAAAATACTTAAAAATCCTAGTTATGCAATCATATTTTCCTTCCTTTATGTGACATACACTCATCATCAAAAAATAGTTACTACTAAAAATAGAAAGTTGGTGAGTAGGTTTGTCATGCTTGGTCCTGCTTTTGTCTTGGTGGAGACAACCAACAAATCCACGTGTGGGGGGTACCGTGAAACCGTATCACTCCTGTTTTAAAGAACTGCACTGGCTGCCTGTATCTTTTGGAATCGATTTAAAGTTGCTGCTGCTGGTCTATAATGCTCTAAATAATCTAGCACCTTGTCTTTCTGTTTATGTTCCAAGTTACTGACAGTACAGTAAACATAGAGAGACAGTATCAGTTATTCTGCTTCCAAACCCAGGGGACAAAAAAAAATCCAACTTCTGTTAGAGAGTCAAGCTCAGTATGCTCTTTGAAGAAACATTTAAAATCATCTGTCCTTAAATTTTGAAACTCTGTATTTTTGTGATATTTATAAATTTGATTTGTGTCTGACACACAGCTTTTAAGTCTTTCTACTGAGTCTAGATTATCCAAAGGAATGAAAATGTATAATTGTGTGTGATCAACAAAGCCATGAACGTTTACTTCATGTTTCTTAATGACATCACTTAGAGGAAACATGGACAAAGAGAAAAGCAAAGGCCCTAAAATTGACCCTTGTGGTACTCCACAAGAAAAACTACATTTCCCCAGGGAAACCAGCAACAGCCTGTTTGTTAAATATGATTTTAAACTAATCTAAAACTGTGCCTGTGAGCCCGAGCCAGTGTTCAAGATGGTGGATAATTTATTTATTTTTTGATCAACAGTATCAAAAGTGTCAGGGAGGGTTTCTGAGGGTCCCTGGCTCATTAAATCATATAATTTCTGCTATTATAGATGACAACTGTCTGTAAAGCACTTAATGACAACTATGAAAAGTGACTTCATTATTATTAATCTGTCCAAGAAATCGACAGAATGAGTCCTGCTTTCATTATGCTTTATAAATGAATGTATAATGTGTTGTATGCCATAAATAATATCTCATACTGCTTAGCATGCATTTTAATAATTACTTCCAAGCAGTTACAGCTACATGCATAACATGCATAAAGCAAACGTATATAGTTTTATCACGTTTTATAATTTAATCAAGATTACAATTCCAGCTGTTTATTTTAGAACACATTATAACAAGGTATATATTCTGCCTCACAACAGACTCGCATTCAGGTAAACATTTGTTGGGTACAATCACTTTCACCCTCAACAGCTACAGAAGACACACCTTAACATATAAAGTCATATGCTCTTCATTCATAAAGTCTTATGCATGTAATTCTGTCAGCTTAAGAGCAAATATACAAGTTTATGCCCAGTATTATAATGGTGCATAAATGTATTTATAATGAGTACAGAATTCATAGGAACTGTTAGCAAAAACTCAATTTGACAGCATCTGAGTGAAAAACCCTGAGTGGTCGGGGCACCTAGTGATGGGAGATGTGAGTCAGCAACCAGGGTGCAAGTCCCAGGACTGACTGGGTATACCTAAACAAGGCTGTTAGCTGCCCCACTGCACAAAGCAGCACTACTCTGCTGTGTTGCTCCCAGACTCGACAGCGAAATGACAAATTTCTACTGTATGATCAATAACTATTGGCTGACTCCACTGATCAAGGGACTGTTAGCTGAAATATTGGCGATGCAACAGCAGGCTGTAGCTGGGAGACAAAGCAGCCATTTTATTTGTGTTTATTTATTTTGTCCCTCTACATATTCACCATTCACTGGGACTCTGTTGACGGCATTTAATCATTTCAGTGTCTGAATCTACAGAAGTTGTGAGTGAAGAGACTGAAATGCATATTGATCTCCTGGATCCTAACAGTGCTACTTTGAGCTCCACCTACACAAAGCATAAGATTGGTTTACAATAAAACTACCACTCATATTTAACCACATTTATGGTTGACACCTGCATTTATGGTTGTCCCCAGAGATTTTTATTCCATGATCACCTCAGGCCCAATAAGACTAGGTCTCATCCCATCCAGCAGCTTGTCCTCAGTCTTCCAAAGGTTCCTCATGTTGTCCACTACTTTGAGCTCCACCTACACAAACCATTAGATTGGTTTACAATCAAGCTACCACCCACATTTAGCAACACTTATGGTTGCTGCCTACATTTATGGCTGTGCCCAGACATTTTCATTCACGTCAGGCCCCATAGGACTAGATCTCGTACCATTTACAAGCTCGTCTTCGGTCTTCCAAAGTTCCCTCATCACTCTACTGCTGTATTTCCTTCAGTGGCTTACATTCATTTCAAACTCTTAAACATGCCTACTTATATTCCTGTGAGCTTCAAGTATGGCTCCTCTTGGCCGGTCATTCTTCAAGGTGCACAAAAGACGACCATTAAGAGTTACCCCTTGTCCTGGCACCCAGTCGGCAGAACAGCAGAGCCCCTCGCCGTCTGAAAACCCATCTCTCATGCTAATGTCTTATTATGTATCTTTCTTCCTAGGTATCAGAAATGACTTTTGTTTCTGGCTGTGTCTTAGCTCAAAGGTAGCTTGGCCGCTGGTCCATTGGTACTAGCTACGACACATTCTCTGAGTGGGCAACAAAGCACTTCTGTAAGTCACTCTTAATAAGCACGTCTGCTATATGTAAAGGGAAAGGTTTGGTGCCCCATAGGTTATTGAGGCACATGACAGTTTGAATAAGTGCTTGGGAATTGAGTTCTCTTCTAACATACTTCAACCGAGAGGTCTTACGGGGGCAAGGAACAAAGGCTGTAGAACCGCTGGGACCATGTTATCAGGATGGTTTTGAAGCTGGTTGAGTTTTCCAATCTGTCTCTGATCTTGGTTTATTAAAGATGGATGAGGAACAGTGAAAAGTCAGCAGAGGAACAGAGAAGTCTATTGTATTGTACAGGAGCCTTCTGGAACTGGATATCAGTCACAGTCATTAGAAGCAGATAGAGCTAACAGCAGCAGCTTCACGGTGTGTTCTAAATCTCCATCACCATACCCAATCTTTGGTTTTAGTACCACAATCATCACCAAAAAAATAGTCTCACAAATAGTTGCGTGCAGAAGGAACGCGAATGATTCAACATTCATGCTCGGCCGCACATGTGAGTACGGACCTTACGGACCTTGACCCAGCAGCCACGATTGCAGACATTCAGCGAACAGTGATGTCAATGAGTCATCCTGTTAGTGCCAGCACCATTGGCAGACAGCTGCACGACGCAGGACAACATGCACGTAGACCATTACGACGACTGCCCTTAACACCACATCATTGCAGTCTTTAGCAACGTTGGTGTCGTGACACGTCACATGTTCAGAAGGCCTGGTATCAATCCACCTCTACCTCTACCGCACAATCTGCAGGAACTGTGTGTGGATATTCAAACTGCACGGGGTGGATTATCACAGGACACCATTAGGAACCTCTACAACTCCATGCCGAGATGTATGCATGTTGCATAAGCGCCTGACCCCATACTGAGAGACACTACTTCTGTATGTGTAGCTCAATAAATATTGCCCATATCAGTCTAAATCTATCAACATTTATTGTTCCTGGTAACCTTTATCTTCCTTCCCAATAGCACTGCAATCAGACACTTCCTACTGGGTGCAACTATATTTTTGACCAAGAGTGTATTTGCAAGCCTGATTTTTGGTACTGCTGTATTGATAGCACTGTATTTGTAAAGTTACAGCTTCTCTAAATACGTTCAGAAATTTACAGAAAGGGGTTGGGCAACTTCCCTGGTGGTCCCAGGAACAAGAAGAGAGGATTAGAGAAACTGGGCCAGCGCTTCGAGTGCTCCTTTTTGATAGGACCGTGTCTGTTCTACAGAAGCAGGCTGAGTGACAGCAGGTTTTGATCTCTGAGGCCATTTTGACTGATGAGCTGAAATGAGGCTAATTGAAAAGAGGCAAAAATCAGCAGGCTGCTGAAGTGGGGCTGGAGCTTTGAGTTTGGGCTGAGCTTTGACTCGTGAAGGAGAATGCTGGCTCCAAACTCATCTGGAGGCCAAAATGAAATGAGAGCAAAGCTTCAGCAGACTGCATCGCACATTGTTCTGTCAAATCACTTTTGGCTCACGTTTGGGCTCTCCAGCCATGGATGACTTCACTGAGCTGATGTAGCAGTGCAGAACTTGGTTCCAGGTCCACTTGAGATCCCTCATGTGCTTCTGTAGGGTCAAGTTTGGCTTGTCTTTGGTAGATAAGAGGTTTTTGTTCTTTGTCCTCAATGGCATCAGACGGCCTCCATTTCTGTTATGTTCCAGTTCCAAATACACCTGAATTATGTATTAGGCACTCAGCAGGTTTTGATAACCTGATAGAGGTCTTAAACAGAATTAATATATTAATTGATGAGGAGTCTGCAAGGACTGAACTGAAAACCCCGGCTGTGGATGACATCAATGAGCTGACATACCGGTGTACCACTTGGCTCCAGTCTTGGTCCACTAGAGCACTCCCATGTAATTCTTTTGAGTCAAATGTGGGTGCTTCTAGTGTACATGATGTCACTGCACTTACATATTAGGGTACCATTTGGTTCCAGTCTAAGTCCACTTGAAGTCTGCAGTTTACTTCCCATGGGTCAAGTTAGACCAGGGGTTTTCCATTTTTGTCCTTAAGGGCCTCAACCAGTCCAATTCCAAGCACATCTGAACTATGTATTCAGCACCTGACTCCTTTTGATGACCTGAATGAGTCCAAAAACCAAAATAAATAGTTAGTGTTTGTATATTGAATGGCTGGAGTTCTGCAAGGACTGAACAAAAAAGCCCTGCTCTAGGTGGCATCACTGAGCTGACACGTTGGTGTACCTCCTGATTCCAGTTCTTTGTGTCTTTGTGTTGATGATCCCACTAGGGTGACATATTGATGGACTACTTGGTTCCAGTTTAGGTCCACTTGAGCCCTTATATGTGCTTCCTTTGGGCAAACTTGTGTCTTTGTGTTGATGATGCCACTGTGGTTCCAACCTAGGTCCACTTGAGGTCCAGAATATACTTCTTTTGGGCAAAGATTGAGTGCTCCCTGTGTAAATGATGTCACCGAGCTGACATATTGGTGTACCACTTGGTTCCAGTTTAGGTCTACTTGACAGGTACTTGTGTTGGGGGGAAGTTTGGCTAGTCTTCTATAGATAATGGGTTTTCCATTTTTGTCCTCAGGGGCCTCATCAAGTCCACTTTTTTGTTCCGGTCCCTAACACACCTGAACTACATATCCTGCACTCGAAAGTTGTTGATGACCTGGATGGATTCTAAAACATTGGTGTATAACTTGGTTCCAGGCCAAATTCACTTGAGGTTCCTTATATACTGCTTTTGGGCCAGGTTTAGGTGCACCTTGTGTAAATGATATCAGTGAGCTGACATATTGTGGTACCACTTGGTTCCAGCCTAGGACTGCTCAATATTCCCCGTGTTCTTCATGCTGCCAAGTCCATCTTTATACTTGAAGAATGACGCACATTGACAGATGGCAGGCACCCCTGGCCTGCAGCTTTGGCTGAAGGATTCTTATGTCCAGCTGCCTAAAGCCCCACTCCAGTTCCTGTGGTGCAGTCAGGCCGTGGTGCCCAATTTGCTTTCTGCCCTCATCATGGGCTACTCTTCCTCTCCTTCCTTCATTTCCCCTTTCATGATTAGTCCCAGAGGTTATGAGGATCAGTGTGTTACTGACCCATGTTAATGCCAACACTAATCTGAATCGTAGACCTCCAAGTTTATCCTTTGACAGAGCTGGTTTTGATTGTACCATCACCTTGCAAAAGAGGTCTGCTAGTCACCTGCATGTGTTTAATCATTACATAAGCCAGTTTTACAGACATAAAGCATGAAATGATAAACAAAAAGGAATGGAAATCTTTTTTTTTTTTGGTGTTAGGCAGGACAGATCCGTATACAGTGACGGGTAATAATTGCCTTGTCAACACAGCAATGAATAGCTTTAAAAACAGGCCAAATGGCATAACTACTTGATGGCACAGTAAGAGTTCTGCCATGCATTTTAAATTAGCATTTCTTTCCTCTTCACAGATTCATAAGGCAGTGGCACTGAGTTCAGAAGCATTTTCTGTTACTTGTGATTAAGACTTCAGTGGATTTTTTTTTTTTTACGACATCTTCGCGGACCAAAGGTACATGGATGGTCACAGTCACAGCCATTGCATCACTCTTACAGAGAGTTTAGAGAGGATTTATCAGAGAAATCTGATCTCAGTTCCACCCTCTTGCTTTTTTATAGTTCACTCAGCCAACAAACAGCACTAACAGTACTAGCTAACTCTGTCCAGGCAATCATATCTGTATTTCCCCACAACGTCTAAATGGAAAACAGGTCTTATCAGTCTAACCAGGTCTTTTGAGACCCATATAGCAACCATATTGAGTGTGACCTTCAGTTGCTAAACTGGAAATAACAAGCAAAGTTTCTCTGATTTGTTGTGAAACAAAATGTAGTATATTAAAAATGTGTTGAAATGACAACTATTACATAGAACATACACGATCAGCCATAACATTAAAACCACCTCCATTTTATCAGCTCCACTTACTATTTAGGTGCACTTTGTACTTAGATTTTATGCATAGATTTTAGCCCCCTTTCATCCAATTCTTTAATGGTCAGGACCCCCACAGGACCACCACAGAGCAGGAATCATGTGGGTGGTGGATCATTCTCAGCACTGCAGTAACACTGATGTGGTGGTGTGTTAGTGTGTGTTGTGCTGGTGTGAGTGGATCAGACACAGCAGTGCTGCTGAACACCTCAGCATCAGTGCTGGACTGAGGATAGTCCACTAATCAAAACTACCCAGCCGGTAGCGTCCTGTGACCAGCGTCCTGTGGGCAGCGTCCTGTGACCAATGATGAAGGACCAGAAGACGACCAACACTGCACTGTGCAGCAGCAGATGAGCTATCGTCTCTGACTGTACATCTACAAGGTGGACCAGCAAGGTAGGAGTGTCTAATAGAGTGGACAGTGAGTGGACACAGTGTTTAAACACTCCAGCAGCACTGCTGTGTCTGATCCACTCACAGCAGCACCACGTCAGTGCTGAGAATGATCCACCGCCCCCATAATACCTGCTCTGTGGTGGTCCTGTGGGGGTCCTGACCATTGAAGAACAGGTTAATAAAGTATACAGAGAAACAGATGGACTACAGTCTGTACCTGTAGAACTACAAGGCGCTTCTGTATGGTCAGTGGAGCTGATATAACAGACAAATAGTGTAGAAACTAGGAGGGGGTTTTAATGTATTGGCTGATCAGTGTATGTTCACTGATTCTTAATAATGCAAAACGTCTGAAATTACTTGTCATAATTATTTGCTGTTATATTATTCAGTGATAACTTACACAGTGTAAATGAAGGCTAGAGGCACTTAATATTTTATGTTTTCAAGCAAGGTTATTAAATGATAAGGAATATACAGTAATTCTCTATTTACAGCAATTGCTTCATAAGTTAGAGCCTGAAGTTTGATCACCACATTCTGAAACTATGGGGCAATTTGGACTTCACCCTCGATCATTATACAGTCATCTACAGCTCAGAAATAAAGTCAGGATGTCTGGAGAATGACAATTCTGCTTTTTATTTGCTATATTAAATGTACCTAAATCATAAATCTATGCATTATTTATATTTATTAATGTTAACCTCCAAGATTAAATGCAAGAGGCTAAATAGTTATGTATCATGTATCATTGTATATCTGGTAAAGTCATGTATCATCTAAAAACCCAGGTTTCCCACTTGGAAACACGATTATTTGAGACCAATATGGAGAAATGGTACTTCCCAGTTTTTGCGACATTACTGGAATGCAGAATCACTTGGTTTTTCAGACTGCCTGGAGCATAACACAATTCATCTGACAAACACTGATAAAGCTGTACTGAAATTGATGTTATATATTTTATTGCCAATATTAAAGCCTATTTGATGTAATGTTTCAGGGGCTTCTTTACTCGTTTGCCACTGTATAAAAGCAACGGAGCACTCAAGGTCAGTAATAACATCATGACGTGTGATGATCTCTGGTCTGCGCCTTTGGCTGGTGCCTCTGAACAAACCACAGCCATGATGTTATTTTTCAGTACCACACTCCCTCGTGTGTTCTATTGAGTAGTACCATCATCCTCAAATCATTTTCTTCAGTCAGCCAATCAGTCAGCCTGATCTGCTGGTTACAGTGCAAGCATGGAAGAGTTGACGATATTGTGGTGCTAGCAGGAAAAGCCCCCTCGTTGATCTACAGAAGTGGAGTATTCTAACATGATGGAACAATAATTCTGTATTACTGAGCCAAACATTATAGACCATTTATATGCTGCTGCTGCTGTTTTTATGTCAAATTTTGTCAGTGATTTCAAATATGTTTCAATAACTTGACCTTCAGTTTTGAGTATTTATGTATGCCTATTCTTAGAGGAACCTGGTCTTGGGTGGCTGAAAATACCTACCCAGCCTTCCTTCATTTTACATGACTTACTTTCAGTTTGTCAAAGAAATCTGAAGGGAGCTCCATAAAGCCTTACTCGACATCTCAGATGTCTAGTTTCAGTGTTCTAATGCAAATGCTCTTCTTCATGGTCTTGTCTTTTCTCAGTAATGGCTTCCTTTTGCCAGTGTCAGAGACAATGAGTGACTTGTACTTTATAATTGTTCTGGCTGTAAACAAAAGGGTGCTCTCTGCACAGTACTGCACATGCACCTGCAATGGATTTGGCTTCATATTGAGATTTCAATTGTTTGAATGACGATTCCAAACTTTCGAAGGGTAGCTAGGCACCATTTTCCTTTAAGGTATTGGTTCTTATGGGAAGGTCACTTCTTGGTCCATCTTCTCTCCATTTCGACTGGTTCAGGTTGGCACAGATATTACAGCTTGGATAATAGAAAAAAATGTGCTTTCAAAGTGTATATTAATTCTTTATGGAAAAATTTGATAACACTTTACAATAAGGGTATATTAACGGTACTTAAATTAATAAGCATTCCTAAATAGTTACATAATGTAGCAGTTATTCATTAACGAAGGATAAAAATAAGGACTAACATTATTTTACATTTAATGAAGTAGTTTATAATCCTTACTAAATGCTAAGAGGCGTCTCAATTAATCATGAAATAATCATAATAATGATAACTGTGTGACCCAACAACTGGAACAGTAAGAAGGAAGCACTAATAATTATTATTAGTGCTAAATAATAATTCTTCTTCTTCTTCTTATTATTATTATTATTATTATTATTATTATTATTGAAGATGCTTTTGGAAAACCTTGCCATGATCAGTTGGAACAGTGGATCACAAACATGGAGGGTACTTCAGTAGCAGATTAGACAACCGAATTATACATTAATTATTTATTGACTTTTTGAGATGTTACTTAAGCACTTAGTAAGGATTATAAACTACTTAATAAAATGTAAAATGTGAGTTTTTATTTTAGTTGGTTGTGGTCTAGTTGATTTAGTAGTCTAATTCTAATAGAGACTCCACCGTTTTGAGCCTTGACTCCATGAAGGAGAGATGCAGAGTACATCAGAAGACAAAACTTGTTGTTTTCAGCTGCAGAACTGCTAATGTGCATTTGTCAGTATCAATGTAGGATAAGCAGCTCTACTATGGGGAAGACCGTAGAGTCTACTCAGTCAGACTCCATTTAAGTGCTATGCTCTACCATGGAGCTGCATGTGTGAGTTGTTGTTGTTTTACTCTTCATTTGTGTTTTCATTATCCCTAATTGCCACCTGCATTCATTACAGCAACAACAAAGCAGGAAGCCGAGCTGCATACAGCGCTTCTCTTTAGATACTCTTCAAAGAAACATGCTTTGTAAGTCTCTAATCAGGCTCTAAATGTGAGGAGACTCAACATGCTATTGCAAAAACTCAATACAGCACAAAAAAACCTCATCACGGAACACTTTTCTTAGGCTTAAAAGAGGCACCCTATATTAGTATAGTATATTAACCTCTCTCCCTTAAACAACGAAAATCAGCTGACCTCCACCAATTAAATAAAAGCTTTTGGATGAGATACCATTACTCGAATCAATGAATGAATGATTGTACCATCCTAATTCTCCTACAGGCCGTCCTCTGACAGTATAGTAAACCATTTGATTATTGACATTGTAAGCTGTTGGGGAGTTTAATTGGACGTCAGGGGAATTTGAGTGCTAATTAGTTGGGAGAGCGCTAAGCTCAATAAAGCCTCAATGCTAACAGAATAGCTACTGGGAGAGCAACTTTCACACTGAGTGAAAAACGCACCCAATTATCATGTGCAAAAAGTAAGACTGATTGTATGTTTCAAGAACACAAGGCGTTTGAGCAGTATTGAAGGACAAGCCATTGGATACAACCATTGCCTCATTAAGACTGAGTGGGAGAAGTCTTAAAGGGGGCACTGAGGCCTAAAAGAAGTGATTTTAATGTAGTTCTCCATTTACAGTCTTTCATACTGTTTTCATGCCTTCCTGTAGTGTTCTCTCACTACAATACCCAACAAGCATCATACAACCATTGGGAATCCAAATGGTGTCAACCAGTGCTAGCTACTAGCCTCGCCACTAATCTGTAGGCCTTAGTCGTCAAACAGGATGCCGATTTTTTTCAGCAAAGACATGATTCAACTGAACAATACCAGAGAGAACAAAGCAAACTGAGAAGATATCTAGAAAGCCAGGCAGCTAGCTTGGATAACTTTAACTTTTGGCTAGCTGTGCTCATCATCTGAAGATTCGTTCCTGAGTAATCCATTCTCTTCAGTGTAATGATGATTTGAAGACACTTACCTCAGATATTTGGGTGCAATGAGATATTTAGCTTCCTGAGCCCAGCTACCACAAATGAATGCCTCTTGATGCCTCAGATGCAGTGGTGGACCGTACTTCTTAGATTCAGGCCTTCACTGAATTGCACAATTAAAAATCACCATAACAACAGCAGCATACCATAGGCACCATTGTTGCATGAACTGCACACAGCGTAGCTACAACCTAAACCACTGCACAACATTTTAATGATGAATGTCACATGATTTAGAATGTTAAGCTGCACACAAAGAACGACTTTAACAAGTGTTAACACATCGTTCATAGTTTGGCAATCCTCTATCTAGACGTCATTCTGCAACGCCTGCAAACTCAGCTCGCCTGAGTCCCATTACTTGAATACAAAATCCGCCTCCTTTCCTTCTGAACAAACTGTTCTCTTTAAGCAGTTGAACTGTCAAGTCCTGTACTACTCCACATATTGGTGTCAGTGGAAATCAGCAATCGGTCCTAAGAGAACAACTTTTAATGCTGTAGCCAACCAGTTAGCCAAGGGTAACGCTCCTAGTGGCTAGCTTGACTACCCTTTGAGCTACCCTTTTCTCTGCCTGAGTAAGAAGCTCAAGATGAAGTGGTCAGTCTTTTCTCACAATGTCCAGTTGTCCAGTTTTTGTTTTTGTTAAATGGTGTTGTTAACAATGTGTTGACTATGTTGGGAGATTCCATCAGTTCAGACAATAACCCTCATACAGTACTTGTTGGTAGTTAGCTCCTAGCTAGCTAAAACACTAAATGCTCACAATGTACTCAGGTATGTAGTGCTGACATACAACTAGAATACCCTGAAGAAGTTGGGGCCATCTCATATGATTCCGGATCAGGTTTTGATTGGTTGATTTAACTGTCACTTCATGATGATAGTCTTGCTTGTTGTTAAGGACAGGGGTATGCTATCCAGAAACCGAAGGTCTTCGGGGGAGGGCCGTTCTATGTATTCCCTAGTGGCAGTTGTGTAAAAAAAATCCTGATTGGTTCGTTGTAAACTACAAGTACGGAGTTGTACAACACCATGGCGAAAGTGGAACTGAAAACAGATTTAGCCGAAAATGCGAACCATCGCAAACATAATACTAATGTGAATCACTTCAGATACAGTTTATGATTTTTGTCCCTTTTTCTCCAACATATTAGGTCTTCACAGAAAGCCATGAAGGCCCTGGTGGTTCGCCACTGCTCAGATGCTACTGCATTAAAAGCTGCCATGTTTCTGTGATGGATCACCATATAGGCTGAGGAATACTTTGTTGTCAGTAAACATTGTTCTTCGCTCCATCCACAAATGCACAGTGGAACTCGTATATCAATGTCCAGAAACGCTGCCAACCTCTCATCTGAAATGGACTGATGCACAGTGGAAACATGTACTGTGGTCTGATGAGTCAACCTTTTGGGCTATTTATGGAAATAAGAGAAGCTGTGTGTTCTCCGGGCCAAAGGAGAAAAGGACCATTAATGCTGAAAGATATATGCACATTTTGGAGCAACATATGCTGCATATTTTTGAGCTGCCTTTTAGGGACGTCCAAGTTTATTTCAACATGCAACAGCAAGGAACATTCTGTATGTGTTACAACAGCGTGGCTGTGAGTGCAGTATCTGGCCTGACCTGACTGTCTCCTATTAAATGCGTGTGGCGCGTTATGAAATGCAAAATATAACAACAATGGGACAATTTGAATGGATCATTCAATCGAATGGGTTCAAAGTCAGTTCAAAACCCTTAGACTTTAGACTAAAATCGTTTTGCTCTGAGTGGCCATATACTTTTATTCTGTTTATTTCATTAAAACTAATGACTGGATATTCCTTTTTATCTCTAACAAAAACAATTATAGCAGTACTGGAATTTTACCCAATTTGTGACGGTGACCATTATAGCTGCGCCCAGAAGGAAGTGTGGGACTGCAGTGCTATTGGGAAGGAAGATAAAGGTTACCAGCAACAATAAATGATGATAGATTTAGATTGATATGGGCAATATTTATTGAGCTACACATACAGAAGTAGTGTCTCTCAGTATGGCGTCGGGCCGCCATGTTTGCTAATGCAACACGTCAGACACGTCTCAGCATGGAGTTGTAGAGGTTCCTAATGGAGGCCTGTGATAATCCATCCCATGCATCTTGAATATCCTCACACAGTTCCTGCAGATTGTGCGGTAGGGGTGGAGGTGGAGTAACACCAGGCTTTCTGGACATGTGACACGTGACAACAACTATTCACCTTGGCACTGACCACAATGCCTCCACACACAGATTCGTTGGTTGTTTCCACCAAGATACAAGTCTGGCGACGTTGACGTGGTGTTAAGGGCAGTTGTCATAACTGTCTGTGTGCATGTGATCCTGCATCGTACAATGTCAGCGTCTGCCAGTGGTGCTGGTACTAATAGGATGACTCATCGAGGCCACCACTGCTCGCCGAATGTCGTGGCTGTTGGGTCAGTCAGGTACAGCAATAAGGCCCATCCTTGCTTACGTCACATGCACAGCTGAGCGTGAAACTTCATTTGCATACCAAACCTACCCACCAAGTTTCATTCCTTCTTTACAGACTTTAAGCGTAGTGGTGTTATTGATCAGCTCTATGAAATTAATGCATTATGTGAATGAATGTATGAGGCTTTATGATACAGGTCTCAACAATATTAAGAACAGGAAAAATCTTTATGTACAAGCCTTTATGTACAGTTGCAAAAGCTCATGTCAAGCATTATAAAACATTATAAAGGCTTTATAGATGTTTACTTATGATGTATTACAGATACCTGATTCATAGAAAGTGTTACTGAATATTTTTCTCATTTGCTTAACTGCGTTTTCTTCAGTTTTCGGTCAGAAATTTTTGCAATTCTATATTTATGCAGAAATATAGAAAGATCAAAATTGTGCACACATTTGTAAACACCACTGTAACTCTGATTTTACTAATAGAGTGTAATGAAGGTATAAGATCTGGTTGTACTGTTGTTGCATTTTGAACCTTCCGACTGCCTGTATTGCAGAATAGAAAGGATTGTCACTCACATCTTTAGTTCTGGCACATTTACAGTTGTTTGGATTGAGCCAGCCCAAGACCTCACCGGTTTTAACAAATGCCCTTGTGTCCCCATTCCAAGTTTTTACAGCAGCAGAGTGGAACTAAAGGGAATTATTCGAATGCCATTCCCGCTAGAGAAGAGAAGCAATGCTTTTGAGACTTTTTTTTTTATCACTGAAATGACGATGTTATGAATATGCATGAACATTGGCCTTAGCTCACTAAAATCCCTGGACATTTGCCTAAAACACTGCTGCAGATTTTAATTGAGCTCCATTCTTGAGGGCAGCATTGGCTGCCAGTTCAGTCCTTCAGCCACCACTGGGCAGATGATGCATTAATGAGGGCGGTTCTGAGTGACTGGCTTTCAGTCATGCATGAATATGCAAGTGTTGCTGCTGTAAGGTCAGTAATCAATGCATATCAAAGATCCCCTTGCTGGTTTGTCCGACTAATTGGGATGGGATAAGGGACATATGGCTCCCAGTAGCATTTCTGGCCCTGGCTCATTTTCACAAACCCAACGTTTCTTTCCTCCATACCAATTAGAAACGGGCGAGGTGAAATGAGAATTGCCTTTTTTTTTTTTGGTTTGGTGATGCCAGCACCCAGCGTAAGAACTTCAAAGCGCCCTGAGAAAAGCATGATGCAACCCAAGAATAAGGCATGATAATATAGATTTATATGTCTTCAGAGATGCTGCGGCCTTTGTATCTCCTGCAGTGATTAAAAAAACATGATTGATTTCTCTAGAACCACATGACTCCAGCTGGTCTACAGTCTACAGAGTCATCAGGGCTAAAATTTCATTAGCTCTCTCACGCCTCATTGACATCATTTCATATTCACAAGGTTCCTCTGCAGGGGAAGATGCTACCTCTCTGGCAGATGTTAGCCCCAGCATGCTTCTCTATGCAGCCAGTCACAACACTCAGCAGGTGAGTGTGTTAAACAGCATAGGCCACAGTGCACCTTTGGCAGGTTAACAAGGGCCGACTTAAAACTAGATGTTATTTGCCATGTTAACAGTATTCCGTAGCTGAGCATTGTGAAGTACTTCTATTCGGTTCGACTGATTCCAAAGTTTTTCAAGTTGTTGTGCATTTATGTTCACCACAGTACCCAGCACTGGGAATGCCCCAGGTGTCAACCAACACTTCTACTAGTCCCACCATTCATCTATAGGCTAATAAATACAACCAGATTGCATTCTAGCAAATACAGGTAGTGCATTCCCTGAGCTTCCCCAGGCAGCCACCCCTTTCTCAGGTGACTGGACGTGTCAGGGAGAGGGCAGGCATAGTGCTTGGTACCACCTTCCTCCAGGCTATGGGCACATCCCAGTAGCACACTTAAAGTACTACTACCTGGTTTTGAGTATGAAGTATGTGGTGTAGTTACAAGTGTCAAAGTTGAGTATACCCAAATATCTACAGTGCACACCTAGAACCAGTCCGTCTTTAAAGATACTTTAAAGTATCTTTAAGTATCAAGTAGCAATGGACACAATTGTCCCACAATCCAATGGGAAATGGAAGGGGCAGAGCTACAGGGGCTGGACAATGAAACTGAAACACCTGTCATTTTAGTGTGGGAGGTTTCATGGCTAAATTGGACCAGCCTGGTGGCCAATCTTCATTAATTGCACATTGCACCAGTAAGAGCAGAGTGTGAAGGTTCAATTAGCAGGTAAGAGCACAGTTTTACAGTTTTGCTCAAAATATTGCAATGCACACAACATTATGGGTGACATACCAGAGTTCAAAAGAGGACAAATTGTTGGTGTACGTCTTGCTGGCGCATCTGTGGCCAAGACAGCAAGTCTTTGTGATGTATCAAGAGCCACGGTATCCAGGGTAATGTCAGCATACCACCAAGAAGGACGAACCACATCCAACAGGATTAACTGTGGACACAAGAGGAAGCTGTCTGAAAGGGATGTTCGGGTGCTAACCCGGATTGTATCCAAAAAAGGACTTGTATATGTCATTCCCAAGACGAACTGACGCTGTATTGGCCGCAAAAGGAGGAGGAGGCCCTACACCATACTAATAAATGATTGTGGTCTAAAACCAGGTGTTTCAGTTTCATTGTCCAACCCCTGTACATCTGGAAAGTGGGATAGGCAGAGCTTTTCACAAAACTTAAAAGGAGGAGCTTCTCATGTCTGGAAAACAGAAAGGGAGGAGCTTCTCATGTCTGGAAATTTCAAAAAATGTTGCATGGTGATGCGGCAGTAGCTGTCGTGGTGGTGAAACAACAGATCAGTCAAAACAGCATGGAAACAGAATCCAGTCTACTTTATAAAGCATTTATTTGTCAGCATGTTGTTAGAAAATCAATCAATATTTATTTGTATATCACTTTTTACAACTAACGTCTCAAAGCAGCTTCACAGAAGCAGTTTATATAATGGAAAAGATCCAAAGCAGCCTTCAGACTCCAGCTTGGTAAGTCGTAAGCTTTGACACTTCCTGTTAGTAAGAAATGATGTAGCATGTTAATATTTTTGTGTGCTAGCTAGCCTTCCTTGATGCACTGCTCAACTTCTCACAGCACTATACCACTTCTGACACCACTGTGGCATTGGCATAGAAAAATGGATGATGAAAGCAAACGTATACATAAACACTCATCTTCTAAACTGCAATAGCCTTCTGGGTTGCTAGGAGTCCTGGAGCCTATCCCAGAGTTCACTGGGTGTAAGACTGGAAACACCCTGGACAGGCCACCAGTCCATCACAGGGCAGTTGAACAGGCACATATATAATTCTCTTATAGTTTGAAAAGGCACTCCAACAGACAGCAAGAAATGCCCAGCCCAGTGCTAATCCAATACGGGGGGAGGCATGCATGAGGAGACAACATACGAGGATGGTAGACACTTCTAACACACTGTACACCCATGCCACACTCCTCAATCACAATTAAACCTAACAACACAACTACACTAACAATAATGGCAGAACCGCTCTGTCTTGTTTAACTCGGAAGTGCTGTGAGTCGCTTAGCATGACCCTTTATGGCAGCGTAGCCAATGGTGGACACTACAAGTGCTGGCTGGAATGTCCCTTTAAAGATTGATATGTTCTAGCTTCTTGAGGCAAACATTTCCAGCATCATTCTCGTTGTTGTTGCTGTTGTGGCTGCGTGAACCTGGAGGATTTATACATTAGAGCATTTACCTCTCTCTAATGCATAGTTGCTTGCTTTATATGTAAAGCCGGGGAATCTGCACCACCGCACGCTTTCATAGGACTCCTCCATTTCTTTATGGAATTCATTATTTTCCAAACTTGCCTCCTGTTTGTAAATGAACAGCTCTGTGTAGCTGTCTGACAGCTGGCCTCTGTCTCCGCCAAGCAAATCCACAAACCGTCGGAGCTGAATACAGACACACTCATAAAGCGTCTGTCTGCCTCTCCATTTGATTTCCCAAGAAAGAGCAGAAAGAGAGAAAGAAAACATACACACGCTCTCCATTCTAATGTAGACACTGTCAAACAGGTTTATTGTGTGCTGAGGTTTGTTGGCACCCATCATGCACATATCATGAGAAAAGTGCCCTGTAGAATATTGACTGGACGGCACTCTTGCATCCATTTTCATAAATTCTACTGATAGATCAAACCAAATGGCCTATACATTTGCCTTCAGCATCTATTAATCAGCCATTAGAAGTTGTGCATTGCTTTAATTGGGAGTCACCAAAAATGTCATCATCAGATAAACACAGTGGTGGATGAAGTACACAAACCATGTTGTTGAGTTAACATAGATACCCAAGGTAAAATACTCCTCCAGTAAAAGTAGAAGTTCCTCCTCTTAGAGCTCCACTTGAGTAAACGTACTAAAGTATTTACCTTCAAATGTACTTAAGTATGGAGAGTAACAGTAGTATGATTTATTATGGCTCTAATGTTCTATTATCATTTCTGGAACAAGACTCTTAATCAGCTCAGTTTAGGTGAAGAGACTCTAGTGTCTCTCAGTCCACCAGTCTTTAATAGAAGCTCATTAATTGGTCTGACACTGATGTCTATTACAATGATCATAAGCACAGAACACTGAAGGAGAACAGTTTCCATTAGCTAGAACCAAGCTCTGTCCAACAGGTCAAAACAAACTAAATACAAAGTGAACGCTGTACCCTGATTGGTGGACTCACTTCACACTTCTTTCGTTTGGACATGTTATGTTTTATGTTTACATAAGCCAAAAGGAAGGACACATACACCAACACACTACTTACAGTACACTAACACATTACACTTACTGAGTTACTGTACACCAACACACTACTTACAGTACACTAACACGTTACACTTACTCAGTTGCTGTACACCAACACACTACTTACAGTACACTAACACAATACACTTACTGAGTTACTGTACACCAACACACTACTTACAGTACACTAACACGTTACACTTACTGAGTTACTGTACACCAACACACTACTTACAGTACACTAACACGTTACTGTAATATGTAATATGTAAAGATATTACAGCCCACTATTTTATACCTCATTAAAATCTTGGGCAGTGAATTGCCCCGAGTTTAAAAGAGTGTTAATGTGGGTGATATACAGCGAGTGGTATAATTTGCGTCCCATAAATCTTCTGTGGGCATGAAATCCTGTGCTGCTGTAGGAGGTCTCCAGTCTAATGTCAGTGGGTGGTCTGGAAGGTTTTATGGATTCAGCTAATATTACACTACTCCAACCTCTGAGGGTCCCTGAACAACAGAGGTGCTGTAGCCTATTAACCAGCACACTGGAAGCAGCTTGCAATTTAGTTGTGTGTGACAGTTACGTGTGCTTGGATTACGCCCTCTGAGTGTTCACAGAAAGAGTTTTATTCATTCATTTTATTACAGCACAACTATGATTTATCAAACACACAGCCCAGGGTTTAAATACTTCATAACTAGTTAATTAGTCAGTAGAAAGTGTTATAGAGGCGGGGCTGTCTTCCTGTCTTTTGTGATCAATATTTTTATTAACAAATAAGCACGTGGAACACAAGAACTATGTTCACAGAGCCCAATATCACAGTAGGTATAGCATAGAGCCAATGGTTGAGAAGATAAGAAGACTTTTATTATCCCACATGGAGAAATTTGCATCATTACAACAGAATATACAGTGAACAGATACAGAGCAAAAGGTAGACTAAAGTGCAAGTTAAACAAAATATGAAATATAAGAAATTACAAAAAAAATATTCTCTGTTGTTAGGCAAAATATAAAATAAACTATATGAACAAATTACATGTGTGCTTGCACAGATATATATTGCACAGTTACTGAAAGATAGCACAGATATTTTATAGATATTGCACAGTTACGTCCAGTTGATGATCTTGGCAGTCACCTAAATACTGATGGTATAGGCAGTCAGAGTGCATGAATTATAGTGATGTTGGCAGTCAGTACAAGATGTATACAGGTGGTATACAGGTGATGAGGTGCATCAGCAAATATTGCACAGTAATTGAGTCACATTGAATATATAGATAGAAATGGGTCCATATAGTGTGTTACANATGGCCACATTTAAATCAAATGCATAATGCCTTTTACTCTGTTTAAGCTGCCTAAATCTGTAATATGTAAAGATATTACAGCCCACTATTTTATACCTCATTAAAATCTTGGGCAGTGAATTGCCCCGAGTTTAAAAGAGTGTTAATGTGGGTGATAT
Source organism: Semaprochilodus insignis (assembly GCA_034552555.1). Classification (NCBI taxonomy): domain Eukaryota; kingdom Metazoa; phylum Chordata; class Actinopteri; order Characiformes; family Prochilodontidae; genus Semaprochilodus; species Semaprochilodus insignis. The sequence goes on along the minus strand of CM067481.1, from coordinate 32,014,807 downwards.
ACAGCGAGTGGTATAATTTGCGTCCCATAAATCTTCTGTGGGCATGAAATCCTGTGCTGCTGTAGGAGGTCTCCAGTCTAATGTCAGTGGGTGGTCTGGAAGGTTTTATGGATTCAGCTAATATTACACTACTCCAACCTCTGAGGGTCCCTGAACAACAGAGGTGCTGTAGCCTATTAACCAGCACACTGGAAGCAGCTTGCAAATTAGTTGTGTGTGACAGTTACGTGTGCTTGGATTATGCCCTCTGAGTGTTCACAGAAAGAGTTTTATTCATTCATTTTATTACAGCACAACTATGATTTATCAAACACACAGCCCAGGGTTTAAATACTTCATAACTAGTTAATTAGTCAGTAGAAAGTGTTATAGAGGCGGGGCTGTCTTCCTGTCTTTTGTGATCAATATTTTTATTAACAAATAAGCACGTGGAACACAAGAACTATGTTCACAGAGCCCAATATCACAGTAGGTATAGCATAGAGCCAATGGTTGAGATAAGATAAGAAGACTTTTATTATCCCACATGGAGAAATTTGCATCATTACAACAGAATATACAGTGAACAGATACAGAGCAAAAGGTAGACTAGAGTGCAAGTTAAACAAAATATGAAATATAAGAAATTACCAAAAAAATATTCTCTGTTGTTAGGCAAAATATAAAATAAACTATATGAACAAATTACATGTGTGCTTGCACAGATATATATTGCACAGTTACTGAAAGATAGCACAGATATTTTATAGATATTGCACAGTTACGTCCAGTTGATGATCTTGGCAGTCACCTAAATACTGATGGTATAGGCAGTCAGAGTGCATGAATTATAGTGATGTTGGCAGTCAGTACAAGATGTATACAGGTGGTATACAGGTGATGAGGTGCATCAGCAAATATTGCACAGTAATTGAGTCACATTGAATATATAGATAGAAATGGGTCCATATAGTGTGTTACATAGTGAGTGTCTGATGCTCTGCTTGGGGAGGTGCCGGTTACAGTTAGATACCAGTAGTAGGACATTAATGACGCTATGGATGGTCAGTGGTATCTCTCATATGGGGAGAGGACATACATGTTGCTGTAAAACAGAGCAATAATAATGATAACAATAATAATAATAATAAGAATAATAATTAGTTAAATAAGTAAATAAATGAGTTTCACAGCGGTACTGGTTAACAAATGTCACTAAGCTCTCATTAATTTCAACAGTTTCTTCTCAATATGAGACCAGGACATTGTTCTCATTTCAGCCCTGTTTATTCTGCCTATTCAAACCATATTTTCAATATTGTCTTTTTGGCTGCTGTGAGGCCAACCAAAAAAAAAAAACAACTTTTTTTGACGAAGAGAGCGCAATTCTGAAGAGTCGTCAAGTAACAGTAAAGGCAATGGATCTTTAGGAGTGTCCCAGAATATTAGACAGAGTGTCTTGAACATATGACCAAAAAAAATCCACAGTCGGTCATACCGAAAACATATGTATACAGCTCTGGAAATAAATAAGAGACCACTCCTGTTTCTTCTTAAATCAGCATCTCCACATGTACAGCAGGTTCTTAGTGAGGAACAGAAGGTTCAGTTCTAGCTTTACTGGCAGATACAGTGAGCGTCTGGTTCGTAAGGTCAAGCAGCAAACACACAGGACAACACAGCTACACACGGGCGAAAACCACTCTCTACTGACCGTGATGAGCGCCACCTCATTCCAAATGTCATTTAACCACCGTAAGATGACCTCAAGTGACCTACAGAAAGACTGGTGAGCGGCGGCTGGGGTGAAATGCACAGCGAGCATCGTTCAAAAACCAGGCTTCTGGAGGCGTCATTAGTGATTTTCTAAATAAACAGATCTAACTACAATATTTGATCTGGAATTTCGGAGACATGTTTCCAGTAGTGTATAGAATAAAACAGAACTGCTCATTTTGGCCAAACACAAACCCAGAAACTGTACAACTAGAGAAAATTTAGAGAAAATAGAGAGAATTTTTCCAGAGCTGTATGCTTACCAAGTACAGTAGGATCTTGTCTAATTTTAAATTTATATAGTAAACTGGGTGTAAAATATGTTTTTTGTTTGAACTTAAAGTGAATCATTTGGTGTACTGGATTGTCATCCCGTCTTTGACTGAGTTTGACATTTATGGCCCAAACTGAAGGCCTGCCTCAACAGCTCATGGTTCTCCACTGTGTTACTGTACTTTTACCACTGGTAAGGGGTTACTCCAGTTTGCCTCCCTACATTCACACTAGCATGCAACAAGTCACTTACGCCCCCCTAATTGGTCTCTTGTGGGTGTGTTCGAGGCTGCTTGCGTTGTCCAGTGTGGACGTGTGCGAGGTCCAGGAAAGCTAGTTTTGAAAGCATGTGTTTGTATGGAATTGGTATGGAAACCTAACTGCTTACATTTGTGGCTAGCTTAATTGGCCAGTTAGCATGCTGGCTAACCTAGCCAGCTATTGAGTGACCTAACTCACTACAGACACCAACAATACCCCCCGTTACTTTCTTCCGCAGGACAAAAAGTTCAATCATTTACAATGTCGCTTCACCACGTCATAATTCATTTGCATAAAGATGAGAAAATCTCTGGATTTGTCGCTTGCCACGTATTGCTAAGTCATGGCTACAAATCACGTACTGCCATAGGAAATGTCTGGTCACCTGTCACTCTGTCGCCTGCTAGTGTGAACGTTGGGTAAGAACACTCAAAGTCAAAGACACATGTCCTCTCAAGTCTTATTGTTTTAATAATGTTGCATCAGTGCATTGTGAGGCATTAGTCTGGAAATAGTGATACAACTGCATTGCCTTTGGAATGTTAGCATCAGTGTTTCAATTCACTGTAATTACATTAGATAAAGTATGTGCTCACTTAATGACTAATCAAATCAATTCTTTACAAATTGTGATGACAATTTTGTGATGACATGTTTGTGTAAATTCAGTGAGTTGATTCGTGATGTGCAGAAATAATGCAGGAAACACTCAGTCATTCATAACTAAAGCACACCTCTATTACAAATGAAAGCGTACTGTGATGACAGTATGCATTATTGAGGGTCCCAGAGGAGCTGCAGGTCAGACCCCCTCAATTATTCAAGCAACTCATTTCACATTTACATTCATTCATTTTACAAACATTCGTGTCCAAATACGGCATGCAAAATGTGCCGGCGGTAGACGTTCTGCATAGTACCGTAAACTAAACACTACTGCTGGTTCTCCTTGGGGCGCATGCGCAAGCTATAGATCAGCAAACTAATTAGTGACAGCCATACGGTCGTGGTGGGAGTAGCAGTGCCCTCAAGGATGTTGGTCTCGTGGATGAAGACTGATGTTACCAAAGGGTCCCCTGTTATGTACCTACTCAATCACTCCCCATTCATGACACAACTATAATCAAAGCTTCATTGTGATTTCTCCTGATCCACAGCTGTGCAGATCCGGCTAGTCAATCTAGCATGCCTTTGTTTCATGCATCAGTTGCTTGTTGGATGACATAAACCGTTCGTTTGCAACCACAGAAAGAGATTGTTCCTCTGGCTTTGCAAGATGCAGGATATTGAAAAGGGAACTTTTTCAGGAGGCTGGGAAGCACCATAGTGTCATTATTCTCGCTTCTATCCATGTGTTTTTGACTCAGATGCTTCTGTTTCTTCATAGCCGTAAATGAAATACACTCATCTTCAAAAGAACAGTTGCACAAATAGCTGCACCCAGAAGGAATCAACCGACAGGAATGAAAGTTCGTGGGTAGGTTTGACACTGTGAGGCATGCCAATGATTCAAGCTTCACCCTCCGTCGTGCATGTGACATAAGCAAGGATGGGCCTCATCGCTGTACCTGACTGACCACGATTACGGACATTGAGTGGGTAATGATGCCCCCCATGAGTCATCCTGTTAATGCCAGCACCATTGGCAGATGGCTGCACAACACAGGACTGCATGCACACAGACCGTTACGACTGCCCTAGTGTTGTGCCAGACTGTCATGGAGTGAATCTGCTGATGTTATAGGATGCCTCATAGGATGTGCAACATCTGCCCAAGAACTGTCCCTCAAAAGCCTTATTAAATAGGTCTCCATGGTGGAGCACATGCACACAAGCCTGAGATTACTGTGAGCAATGCCAGGCATCAGCTGTATGGACTTAAAGAACACTGCCACTGGCCTCTAGAGAAGTGGAAGCGTGTTTTCTGGAGTAATGCATCATGCTTCACTATCTGGCAGTCAGATTGATGAATTTGAGTTTGGTGGACACCAGAAGAATGCTACCCACTGGAATGCATTAGACAGAACTTTGGTGGAGGAGGGATAATGGTCTGGAGCTGTTTGGCATCTTATTCCATTTATTTCAGACTGCAGGCCAACTGGATTTGTTTCTCAGGTCAGATCTTTTCAGTTATTTGGAAGTGATCAAATCAGATTTGTGTGTCCAGACATTACAAACCTATCTGCATAGGATGCTGTGGTAACGACGTAGGTATGAGCAACTACATAGTCACACTGGTGACGTGGCTTTCATAAGCGAAAATAGGAGAGACAGAGATTCATAAATTCGCCAATAAATTCTGTCAAGTTTACCTCATAGTTTTGTCAAGTCACGGTTCATAACTCTTTGGTGCTCTTCTTGAATCCCAGCACTTCTGTCACTCTGGATTTGACATTGTCATCATTGTTTGGTGCACTGAAAGGCACTCTGAAATCTGATTTGAGCGACCAGAGATCTGTAAAATCTGATTGGAATCACACTTCAAACCACTTTTAAATGTGGTTTGGATCAGATTTGCCAAAATCAGTGTTCATGTGGTTTTATGCTGTCCAGACTCAATAATCTGGATACAGTCTAGATAGCTCAAATATCTAGATATCTCAGATTTGGTCTACATAGCCGTAGTTCCAGTGAGGGGGTAACACTAATGCTACAGGATGTCAAGACATTTTAGACCGTTTCTCAACCCTGGTCCTGGAGACACCCTGTCCGGCACAGTTTAGAGGATTTCCAGCTTTAACATAAACCCTGCAGCTCTAAAAGGGCTTGTTAATTAGCTGATAAGTTCAGGTGTGTTGGTAGCAGGGAAAGCAGTAAAACGTGCAGGGCAAAGTGCCTCCAGAACCAGGGTTCAGAAACAATCATGAGCTCCCATCTGTGCGGCAGCAGTTTGGGGAAGACCCTTTCCTATTCCAGCATGACCTGTGTCCCTGTGCATAAAGAAAGTTTCATAAAGTCACGGTTTGATGATTTTATGAAAGAAATTTAGTTGTCTACACAGAGCCCTGACCTCAACCCCACTGAACACATTTGGAGTTCATTAAGAGGTTGATTGCGAACCAGGTCTTCTCGTCCAACATCAAGACCTGACCTCACAAAAGCTCTTTCAACTGAATGGGCACAAATTCCCAAAGAAACACTCCAAAATCTTGTGGTGGGACCTTCCTATGAGAGTGGAGGCTGTTAAGTCTGCAAAGTGGGGTTGTCTGTATTAGTGCCCAGTGTTTTGGTATAGGACGTCTAACATGCTCCTACAGGTGATATGGTCAGGGGTCCACATAATTCTGGCCATAGTGTATTACTCCATCTGTCAAGAGAAGTGTGCTTTACAGTTAAAAATAAATTAATGAATAAATAAATAAACATTTATGATGTTTTCTGATATTATCAGCAATATGCATTAATAACCTGTCTGTGTTGCTGCAAATGAAGCTGATAGAATATGACCCCCTGTTACCTTTCTACTGGAACACACTGTACCCACCATTTAGGCAAGAAACTAGACAGCAGCTCCACTTTGCCTTACTCAAACTGCATTCAGAGACCAGCTGGTTTGGAAACCATTGCTTGTCTTCTGTTATTTCTCGTCTGTTTTGATTTTGTCTAGACAGAAAGCTCTTGGTAATGGCTGCTCTGTGCTTTCATTCCAGTAAACCCATTAGCTTTCAGTGTTATTTATTTTGTTAGCCACCAGATGCTGAGGCCCCCTTTCCCAGCAGTAAGTGAAGCTTTCTCTTGCTCTGCGGTGTCTGTCCTCAGTGAGACACCAAACTCTGCTGTGATGTGCTGATAACAGCGATCAGTGATGTATTTGTTGTGGTTCGGTGGTATTAACCTGTAGCACAGAGCAGTGATCCAATCCCAGAATGCACCCAGGCTTTACTGGGTTTTACACTGTTGGTTGGAAACCTTTTAAAAGGCCTTTCTGGCCTAAATCTAACGTTTAATACATTTCTAGCGCTCATATGCAGTGCTTTATGGTTGACAGGATTCACAATTGTATATGGTTTTCATGTTTTTCTTCATTGGTTTTCATACCCAGCATGCATTAGTGACCAAACAGTCATGACTGCTATGTCAACCACTTATCTACAGGCTAATGAATACAACCAAGCTAGATAGCATCTTTTCCAACATAGCAAGAGGATAGCAGACCACTGTTGGCCCACTAACAGCAAAGATGGCGTGCCACTGGTGTTTTGCTTAGTGTTTTCTGGCTACCCTGCTGGAGATTAAGCAGCATATTAGACAAAAAAAAACAGTTTTCATCACTTGTTTTTCAAAGAGGAGTCCAATTTACTTATTTTTCATTCATTTCTTACTTTCATTATGCTGGAAATTAGTTAAGAAAATACTTTTAGTGTCAGCAACAACTATTGCCCTAAGTTAAAGGCTGTACACATTTAAACTCTGTTTAAGGAGATTAAAAAATAGTTCGATTTTGTATGCAGGACAGTAATCTGGGTGATCCGAGGGTGGACCAGCAGTGGCAAACAGTCAGTGGGGTGTCGACCTGATCAAGCCAGTGGGCCGATATACGCTTGCTGTACGGGTTACCTCAACCGTCAAACAAAATCTTGAAGAAAACAATCATTTTTCAGATCCTTATTCAGCAGAAAAGGGAATCCAGAGAGAGTTTTTGTTGTATTTCCAGCCAGACAAAACCAGCTACTTTGCTAACTGCTACTTTAGCTTGTCCTTCTCCTCTAATTTGTAATGATGTAATGATGTTGTAATGATGATTTGATACACTTCCTACAGATAAATGACTGCTATCAGATATTCGATTACCTAGCAATGCTGGCCTGCTGGAAAAAACAAACACAACACGAAGTCTGTCTGCTGGTCTGGCTGCTTACCCAGTATGGTTATGCCATTGTGTGCTGGGGTAGCAGCATTACAGTCAAGGACACCAATAGGCTCAACAAGATTATCAGGAAGGCCGGCTCAGTACTGGGGATGAAACTGGACACAGTGGAAATGGTGGCAGAGAGAAGATGCTGGCAAAGGTGTCAGCAATTATGAGGAACCCCTCTCACCCACTCCATAGCACACTACAGGGCCAGAGGAGCACACTGAGCAGCAGACTGCTTCTGTCCTGCTGCAGGAAGGAATGCCTTCCTCAGGTCATTTATCCCTGCAGCCATTACACTCTACAATTCTGTGCTCTAAAACATTCACCCGTCCTCCATCACCTGTTCTTTAGTCTGCACTAGAAGTCTTCTATGACGTTCTCTGTAATAGTGCACCAGCACTTTAGTACTAAGTATTAATGTAACACTACCTCATCCCATATATACATACTGGACATCTGTGTTACATCTTGCATCTTCTATTACATCTTTATATTTTATTTTATTTTTTTTACTTGTTTTGTTTGCGCATGTTGTGTTTTGAATGCTGTTATGCTGGTCACCAGCAACTAAAATCAAAACTGCTTGAAACATATGCTTGATGCTGAAAGGAAAGCTTCAACGGCTCTGATGTGAATTTTTGGTGGCAAACTGAAATGTTTTCGTTAGCTGGTGAAATTGGAAGGTTGCCAGCTAATTACCCTTGCTGGTCTAGAGTACAGCATGTGTTGTGTTGTGTTTCGCATGCTAGTATGCTGGTCAGTAGCAATTGAAATGAGTAGGCTGGTCACCAGCAAAACCAGCATATGTGGTGTTTTGAATGCTAGTAGGCTGGTCAGTAGTGCTCACTACCCCCTAGTGTGCGGGTGTTTCACTGAACAGTTGGGTTAATTGGAGGTTAAATTCAGTATAGATCAGCAAGACTGGCCACCATCAAAAGCAGCATGGGTTGTGTTATATTATTATATATTAGTGTATTATAAGACATGCTGTAAATTCATGTTCTTTAATTCTTACTTCTATCTTATTGAAACAATCTGTGAGTCATTGTTATCTTATCAATAACGTACTACTATAATCCCATACAGACACTAAGAGCGATTAAGATTAAGATTATCATGATTCTTGAGACTTTTATGTTTTTAAGTTACATTTAAACAGTATAACCATACAGCAAGAGTAAGTTAACTTAAACTGTCCTCCAGTAGGACTGATTGTGACATGGCACCACTGATAAGTCCAAGGACAGCCATCATGGGAAGTTCACCATTACCAAAAGCAATCACAGTGACAGGCATGACTGCACACACGTAAACACACAAATGAATTGCAGTGGAAGAGCTGTTGAGATTGTAAAGGTGCAGCCCATGTACTGACAGGCCTGAGAAAGATTGCAAGTGATGATAAGGTTAATCTGTAGCAGATCGATTTAAGACTGTGAAGGAAAATGCTTCCAAAAGCTTCTTCACTTCATAAACCCCTGACATAAAGACATTTTACACCCCACAGGTCAATCTGGACGTCTTCATACACGGGCCATATCATTCAGTTCAGTGGCAACAGCTGTAGAGTGCAGTGACATAAAGCAGTGTGGATCAACTCTGGCTGAAGAAACACCTACCTTGTACTTCCTCTCACTGGCCACTTTAGTAGAAACACCTACCTCATACGTACTCACTGGCCACTTTATTAGAAACACATACTTTGTACTTCACTTAATGGCCATTTTATTAGAAACACTTACCGTGTACTTCCACTCACTTGCCATTTTATTAGAAACACCCACTTTGTACTTCCTCTCACTGGCCACCTTGTTAGAAACACCTGCCCTGTACTTCACTTGCTATCCACTTAATTAGAAACAACAATCATATACCTTGCTAACCTCCCCCATCTACTTCATCTATCACTGGTCAGTTTTCTGCTGATGTCCAGATATTATTTGGGTGGTGGCCCATTGTGTGGTGGTGGAGTGTTGGTGTGTGTTGTGCTGGTGTGAGTGGATCAGACATAGCAGTGCTGCTGGAGTTTATGCACACCGTGTCCACTCACTGTCCAGTCTACGCTGTTAGCTGGATAGATTTGGTTGGTGGACTATTCTCTGTCCAGCAGTGACACTGAGGTGTCCAGCAGCACTGGTGTGTCTGATCCACTCACACCAGCACAACACTCACTAACACAGTGTCACTGCAGTGCTGAGAATGACCCACCACCCACACAGTACCTGCTCTGTGGTGGTCCTGTGGGGGTCCTGACCATTGAAGAACAGGATGAAAGGTGGTTAACGAAGTATGTCTGTAATTGTAGAACTACATTGTGCTCCTGATAGAAGTGTAGATACATACAGGTGTATACCTGATACCTACTACAGTTTTGTGCTCTGTTTCGAGGATCATGTTTTGTATTCTTGGTTATTGTCAAGGCTGCTCAGAATAGCAGATTACCTCATGCTTGTTGTTGCCATATTATTTTTAACGGAAGCCACAAACAAGAACAAACAAGACACAAAACCAGTAAATGAGGTTTATGACCTTTGTTGAATTTTAGATAATGACAGTAATATTTTATTATGTTTTTCACTACACACTGAAGGGCAGTCCAAGCTGCTTTCCCCTCCAGTTTCTCACCTATAGAAACATATGAGATAATTACAGTGTTACTTCCACTGAAGCACATTTGCCTGGGAACAACTGCCTCCTCTGAAACCGACCGTGTTGTGAAAGAACCTGGGATTTTCACATCACGACATAAGCTGTCATTTTGTTGTGGTAATGTGACGCTGCCGAGACCTGCTATTATAAACCTAGCTTCTGGCTGTAGAAGGTCTATTCAGGGTAAGATGAGCATGCATATACAGTGGCCTGCAAAAGTTTGGGCCCCCTGTTCAAAATATCGATTACTCTGAATAGTTAAGCTAGTAAAAGATGGCCTGGTTTCCAAAAGACATACAGTTAAAGATGAAACATTTCTTTAATACTTCAAACAAGATTACTTTTTTATTTCCATCTTTTACTGTTTCAAAATAGCTAAAAAGGAAAAAGGCTAGAAGCAAAAGTTTGGGCACCTTGCATGGTCAGTATTTAGCAACACCCCTTTTGGGAAGCATTACAGCTTGTAAACACTTTCGTTCCATTCTGGGATTTTCCGTTCTGGGATTTTCACCCAGACTTCCCCACAAATTACTTCTAGTTCTGTGAGGCTCTTGGGCCTTTTTGCATGCACTGAGGTCTGTCTACAGATTTATGATGTTACGTCAGGGGACTGTGAGAGTCATGGCAACCCCCTAGCTTGCTCCTCTTGAGATGGTCCATTGTGGATTTTGAGGTGTGTTTAGGATCATTATCCTGCTGTAGAAGCCATGCTCTTTTCATCTACAGCTTGTTCTATAGTTGCTGTGATGTTTGCTCCCAGAATTTGCTGGTATTTACCTGAATCCATTCTTCTCTCTACCAGTGGAATGTTTCCTGTGCCACTGACTGCACCCAGAGTTCGAAGGTATGATCGATCCACGACCGTGGTTATCAGAAAGCACAGTGCACCAGCACTCCAGAGTCTGCTAAACCTTCCTGAAGGTCTTTTGCAGTCAAACAGGGATTCTGATTAGCCTTCCTAGAACTCAAATGAGAGGTTCTCTCAAAGATTACTTAGTCTTCCAGATCTCCAGCTTGACCTCCCTGTTCCTGTTAGTGCCATTTCTTAATTACCTCATGAACTGAGGAAATAGCCACATGAAAACACTTTGATCTCTTCTTATAGCTTCTCCTGCTTTGTGGGTATCAATTATTTCAATGTTCAATTATTTCTTATTCGCCAACTTGTTTTGCAAATTTTCCATCCACCCTAAATGGTTCCACAGATACATTCTGGCAACTGTACAAGCTGCAGCAATTAAGGTGGAGCAGAACATCAGGTTAAGAAGCTGGTGAATAGAAAGCCAGTTTTAGCTTTTCCTACTATTGATAGTTGATAACCATAACCACTGATAGTTCTGTTCTTTGGGAAGGGTATGAAAAGTGAAGGCTCCAGAGCCTGGAATGGTTCATTTCTGTAAATAGTTTGGAATTTTGTGTTGCTGTCGGTCTGTTGTCATTGTTTTGTTGGGCTAGAATGTGAGTATGTGAATTTTTGGGGTGTATATTGTCGCTGTCTAAGGAAAAACAAGTATCTCCAAAATGCCAACTTTACAGGAGAGTTAAAGGAGAGACATGTTTTTCTTTGGACGGTGACAATATATTAATTAACCCAGACAGCTGCATAACAATTTAGGAATTTTGGAAACGGCCTGTCTTTTCCATCCTCTTTTGTCAATGCAGGATTTATATTTCAAGGAGGAACAACAGTGTTTGAGGTTCACGGTATGTCTCCTTATTCACCAACCCCCTGTGAATACAGTGTTTTCCATCCAATGGTACCTTTAACCTATGTTAATGGAAAGCAATTTTTTGTTCCCAAGTCATTTGGACTATTCTACTGGTCCATTCATCATTAAAATTTACCACAAATCATGTTTTCCAAAAAAGTAATAAAACAAAAAAGGAGCTACAAGGTTTTTGCGTGACAGTGATGATATATTATTGCAAACTGTGTTTTATTAAAAACATCCTTCTGCTTCTTGTCAGGCAGCAATATTGCAGCTGAATAAGGTAAACATCCAGGCCTGCCTTATACGCTTGCTTTCGCTGTCAGTATCTAAACTGTCAAGACCCATCATGCCTTCTAATTTTGTTTTGACTACTTGGTCGTCACCTGCCAAATGAATGAGAGCAGTTTCATTTAGCGGAGATGTCAGCATCCTCACACATAGCTTAAATGAAGGTTTCATGCCTAAATGGTTCTTTGCATGGTAAAATTGTTCTTCGTATTGATGATGAATATGTTGTATATGGTTCTGTACAGATCTTTGTTTATAAATGGTTCTATGTAGCACCAAAAAGGGTTTTGCTATTGCTATGATGCCAAGCTTGTTACAACAGCGGAAACCTTTTTGGTGCTTTATAGAAACCTACACATTCTCGGTCAATCTAAAGAACCATTTTACCAAGCAAAGAACCATTCAAGCTTGCAAACTGTTCTACATAAAACACATGGTTCTAAATAGAACCATTCTCTTTTCTAAGGAACCCTTGAAGGATCAGTTTTTTAAGAGTGTATGTGTCATTTTGTGTGTTTTTGTATTATTTGACTGACTGTGTTGTATGAATATATATATATTATATTTTGGTTTTTGCGTGAATATACACGAATATGTCCTTCTTTGCTGCAGTAACAGCCTCTACTCTTCTGGGAAGGCTTTGCACTAGATGTTAAAACATTGCTGTGAGGATTTGATGGCATTCAGCCACAGAAAAGCATTAGTATGGAACGGTAGCATTAGTATGGACTGTAGGCAGTGTTATGCTTTTTAAACTATATATTAGTGTCAATGTAATAACCAGTTTATAACAAAACCCATTTATAGTACATGACATAATAAGCTATAAACATACACTTTAATATGAGTTATCAACTCTGATGGACTGCCGACCTGTCCAAGGTGTTTCCTGGCTACTGCTCAGTGGGCAATGGTATAGTCTCAAGCACCACCAGGAGGATAAACAGAGTAGATGATGATGATGAAGATAATGAGTTATTAACATTAATAATAAAACAAGACAAGCAGTCAATATAGTGTTTGATCTGACTAGAGTGTGTTGTTGGACTCGTATGCAAAACTTGGGCACCCTCATCAAAGAACATGTTTACAAGTTGAAACATCAGCTACAGGGGAAAAAAAACAATTATAGCATTTTTCTGCAAATTGTAGTGCACAGTTTCTACATCACATATATTTGCTTTATTGTTATTTATTTTATTTCATTTTATTTTATTTTAAATTAATGGAACAATAAAAATGCTTCATCTCTTTGCATTAACAAGTTAGTAACTGTGTCACGCTAACTGTTGACGCGCCTTGTAGTACTCCCTGCTCCATTTCAATGGCTGTTGAGTCCATGAACTACATTTCCATGGATCCTACAGGAGATCCCATGACTCCTACATGTGCTGTATCAACCAATCACAAGCCACTTCCTTATTCCAGGTCACCTGAATACTGACTGTTTTCACCTGTTCCTCATTTTGCCTCTGTATAAATACCTATTTGTCTTGCCTGGTCTTCATGAAGTATTGACACTGTATGGAATGTTTTTCCCCCTCTCCTGTAAAGTTACCATTCTAGAGATACTTATTTTTTCTTTGGACAGTGGAGATTAAACATATTGGAAAAAGTAACTAAACAGTAAGAGTGCATTAAAATGTGTGGAAGTCTGTTCCTTGTATGGAGATCCATGTTCTAGAATGTAGAACTTGATGTAGAACTTATTTACACTTCAAAATCAACAAAACGTCATTTTTGCAGTCAAATTTGCACCTAAATTCCATCGCTTTTGGCAAAAACAATAACAGAGGGCAAAGCTTGAACTCCTGCAGATGGGTCAGGTATGTGAGTAATCTAGCACCCTCTAGCATAAATGGACAGTTTTATGAGGAGCAGTGGTCCTACTATAAAACAGGCCCTGCACATTTTAGAGAGGTCTTAGAGAGATCTTACACCATATCAGCCCGTCTCATTAGAGCCCAGGTGGGATCAGAGATTTGGGTTCAAGTGTGCAGCTGCTGAAGCCACATCATTAAGTAACCAGAAACATGAAAGTCGACCTTTAGGAGCAGTTTGCGTGGCTTGTTACCTCAAAACGTTACAATATGACCTCAGTTATTCAAGCTTTCTATCATTTTTAAATTAAAACACATATTATTGACATTGCTCATGCAGTCTAAAGTATAAGGAGTGTTCTGGTCTTGGACTGCTTTGGTTGAGGCGAAATAGAGAGCAGCCAATCAGCACAGAGGCCTTTTGCATGTCTGCTTTAGAGCAATAGTAACAAAAAATTGGTGAAACTGAAGTTGAAACTGGTCATGTGAAAATGTAATGACTTGGCAAGTCCTGCCTCGAGGGGCACAGTGGATAGTGCCATCGCCTCACAGTCAGAAGGGCCTGGGTTCTATTCCCGGCTGTGGCGTTCGGGGTCCTTTCTGAGTGGAGTTTGCATGTTCTCTCCATGTCTGCGTGGATTTCCTCTCGGTGCTCTGGTTTCCTCACACAGTCCAAACACATGCAGTTAGGTGAACTGGAGATGCTAATTTGCCCCCCTAGGTGTGAGTGCGTGATTGAATGTGTATGTCTGGGTGTATGCCCTGCAACAGACTGGCAGCCTGTCCTGGGTGGTTCCTGCCTTGCCGCCCAATGAGTGCTGAGGCTCCAGCATTCCCTGCAACCCAGAAGGATAAGTGGCTTAGATGATGAGTCAGAGAGAGTGAAAGAGTCCTGCCATCTTTTAGTTACTGTGGCTACGTATATCAAACATTTGTGTTGGGCCACCTGGTAGTATCTGTAGTAGTTCAGTTTGTAGTAACAGACTAAAAATGTCCAGCAACACACAAAAAAAAAGGAAAATAAAAAAGCAAACATTTGAAAAATAAAGGGTTTACAAGAAGTCCCAGCCAAGGTGCAAAATACAGGGGGTCCTGCAGGCTAATTAACCTCTTGTACCCCCTGAATGTGTCAAAAGCTAAATTCTTGGGGGCCACCTGACAATAAACTTGTTCACGTAATGCTGTCATTGTTTAACCTTCTTCACCCACAATCAGCAAGCTTTTATATTTTTTAACTTATTAGAGCTCCAAGTGTTTTGACTCTTGGAATCATTCGGCAAACGTGTCCACATGTGCACATGTAGTAATCATTTTACATTGGGTGGGTCAGATCTGGAGATCTGGGCCTCATCCATTAGTTCTTCATTTATTTACACACACAGTATATATAGGCCAGTTTTGGGATGAGAACCCAGCCAGAATTGGGCCAACACAAAAGCAAGGATATGGCCTATAAGTGGGCCAGATAGATTTTACTCTCTCGGATGTGAGATCTTAGTTAATGTGTGATACAGCACATTTCCAAATTAGAAAAAGAGCATTTTGAGAGGAAGAACCGTTAAAACAAGCATTTTGTTGCCGCTGAAGCTAGCTTTAGTGCCATTATAGCAATAATACTCAGCCAGCCAGCACTGGAGTAGCAATCCAACACTGACCCCATGAATACTAGGGGGTATATCTTGCACAGTGGTGCAGATATACATGTTTGAGATCTGACGAAATAGGAATGTTGAACAATTTAACCCCTTAAAAGGGGATCCACAGTGTTATTACGCACTTCTATAACTTAAGAATAGTCCAACCAGTTTGCACTGTAGTCCTTGTAGTTAATAAATCTATTAGGATTTTAATGGGTTAAAGCAAAACCAAAACTGGCTTCTGAAGAACAAGTCCTTCATATCCGGTATTGAAGAGGCTTTAATGGTGGAAGCTGCCCCTTCAGATAAGCTAAAGCTACAGCTAACACCGGAGCTAGTCAGTGCTGAGGAGGACTCATGATCCTGTACGCCCGATCTTTTGGCAAACTTTAACGTTTAATGTACGTCTCATTTATTATTTGTATGATAACTGTACAATAGAAAGGAGGAAGATCGACTATATCAGCTGCTTTGACATGAACACTTTTTGAAGTATGAATTAGAGAATGTGTTCCATTCAGCACCTGTCAGAACAGATCAGCGTCACATCTACTGAGAGCTCCCCCCGGCCGTCACAGGGCCAGCATTACAGTTTTATTAATGCCAGTTTTAAGATTTCCAAGTTAATCTTTAGCCCAGCGCTCGTGTAAGAATGTCTTCATGGAGCTTGTCATCATCGATCTCATCTCCCAGCATGACCTGCATGTTGGACTCCTCTGCCAAGACTGAGGCAGAGCTCATGCGCTTCGACACTCTAATTAATGTTCCATATAGCGGGGCTGTAAGGTCACACAATACAAGTTCAGTCGTCAACCCTGACAATTTTCATTTGGTTGCATTTCTGAAATCTAATACTTCTGTTGTCTTACCTCAGTATATCAGTATGCAACACTTTTCCATAGGTTTAAGTGACAATGATTTAAACATTGCTGTGAAGATTAAGGATTTTGATTGTATTCAGGCTTGAGAGTGCTATTGAGGTTAGGCATTGATGTTGGATGCATAGATCATGCCAACCTATTCCATAGGTACACCATAAGTAACCTATCCCAAGAGAATACAGTTCCACTGCTCTACAGCCCAGTGCTGGGGGGGTTTTATAACTCGCTCTCTCTCTCGCGCTCTCTCTCTCTCTCTCTCTCTCTCTCTCTCTCTCTCTCTNGATCCTTTCTGTGTGGAGTTTGCATGTTCTCCCCGTGTCTGCATGGGTTTCTTCTGGTTGCTACGGTTTCCTCCCACAATCCAAAGACATGCATTCAAGTGAACTGGAGATGATAATTGCCCCTCCAGGTGTGAGCCAATGCGTGTGTCTCTGTGTCTGCCCTGCAATGGCTGGCGGCCTGTCCAGGGTGTTTCCTGCCTTCTGCCCATAGAATGCTGAGAGAGGCTCCAGCACCCCCATGCGACCCAGAAGAATAAAGCGGTTTAGAAGTGAGTGAGTGAATCAAGTCATTTCAATTAGACTTGAGTATGTGGTTTCGGACACTGTATTACACTGGCATCTATGACGATGGACAACATTACATCACACATCTATGACTGCAGTAAAATAAACCTCAGTACTAAACGTCATCCATACTTTTGTGACAGTATAGATTACATTCTCCATTGCTTCTTACTTACATTAGCCCTCTCACCCAAGAGCAAAGCTAACCATGTCCGGGCTGATCGACTTCATCTGGGGTAGGAGAGAAGTAGTGTGCATCTGATTTATCACTACCTAGGATCAAATTACATTGTCATTGGTGAATAACTATTGGAAAGACTTCCAGTCAAACACTGGGATGAACCTCTCTAGAAAGCCAACACTGTGTGTTTGAGTTCTCTATTGTAGGTCCCTTGCTGCATACTGTTCCTCAACCCCCACCTTCCTTGTCATGTTTCAGCAATGGATTTAGTGAGAAAGTATAAAGCACCGCTTTTATGATCAAAGCCTCCATTCTTTCACATGTTTCACTCTCTCGCTGCCCACGCTCAGCCTCCTCTATTCCAGGAGGAGCAGGAATCTCTCCTCTCCATCCCAGCCTGCTCCAAATATTAAGTAGGCTGTTTCTGGTGTGAGTGAGGTTCCACATAAATTCCAGTCGAGCTAAACATCAGTGGCCAATGCAACCCAATAAAGTCATCAGTATGTGCAAATTTATAATCAAATACCCTCGTCATCAAAATAATAGCTTCACCCAGAAGGCAGTGTGGGATTGCAGTGCAATAAATTTAGACTGATATGGGCAATATTTATTGAGCTACACATATAGAAGTAGTGTCTCTCAGTATGGCATCGGGCCGCCATGTTTGCTAACACAACATACCAGACGTCTCGGGAAGAAGTTGTAGAGGTTCCTAATGGTGTCCTGTGATAATCCATCCCATGCAGCTTGAATATTCTCACACAGTTCCTGCAGATTTTGCGATATGGGTGGAGGAGGAGTGACACCAGGTTATCTGGATGTGTGATTACAAACCACTCATCTTGTTGCTGACCACGGTGCCTCCACACACTGATTGCTGGTCATCTCCACAAAGATAAAAGCGTGACTCGTCACTGAAGATGACCCGCTGCCGTTCTGAGTCACTCCATGACAGTCTGGCACGACACCAGTGCATTCTTTGGCGACACTAACGTGGTGTTAAGGGCAGTTGTTGTAACAGTCTGTGTGCATGTTGTCCTACGTCATGCAGCCGCCTGCCAATGGTGCTGGCACTAACAGGATGACTCATGGAGGGCATCACTGCTCAATGAATGTCCGCCATTGTGGCTGTTGGGTTAGTCAGGCACAGCGATAAGGCCCATCCTTGCTTATGTCACATGTACGGCTGAGTGTGAAACTTGAATCATTCGCATGTCTCACAATGCCAAACCCACCCACCAAGTTTCATTCATGTCGGTTGATTCCTTCTGAGAGCAACTATTTGTGCAACTACTTATTTGACAATGAGAGAAACAAAGAACTCTCTGAGGATCTGAAAAAAAGAAGTGTTGCTCCACATAAAGATGGCCGAGACTAAGCAAGACTAAGCAGAAGACAAGCAGACTAAGAACATGGATTACTGAGACCAAGATAAACCTATTTGGTTCAGATGGTGTCAAGCGTGTGTGGCGACAACCAGGTGAGGAGTACAAAGACAAGTGTGTCTTGCCTACAGTCAAGCATGGTGGTGGGAGTATCATGGTTTGGGGCTGCATGAGTGCTGCCGGCTGTGGGGAGCTACAGTTCATTGAGGGAACCATGAATGCCAACATGTACTGTGACACACTGAAGCAGAGCATGAGCCCCTCCCTTCGGAAACCGGGCCGCAGGGCAATATTACAACATGATAACGACCCCAAACACACGTGCTGGACTGGCCAAGCATGTCTCCAGACCTAAACCCTATTGAGCATCTGTGGGGCATCCTCAAACGGAAGGTGAAGGAGCGCAAGGTCTCTAACATCCACCAGCTCCGTGATGTCGTCATGGAGGAGTGGAAGAGGATTCCAGTGGCAACCTGTGAAGCTCTAATGAACTCCATGCCCAAGAGAGTTAAGGCAGTTCTGGAAAATAATGGTAGCCAGACAAAATATTGACACTTTGGGCACAATTTGGCCATTTTCATTTAGGGGTGTACTCACTTCCGTGGCAGCGGTTTAGATATTAATGGCTGTGTGTTGAGTTATTTTGAGGGCACAGCAAATTTACACTGTTATACAAGCTGTACACTGACTACTTTACATTGTATCAAAGTGTCATATCTTCAGTGTTGTCCCAAGAAAAGATATAATCAAATATTTACAAAAATGTGAAGGGTGTACTGTATATACTCTACAGTGAGATACTTTATATAACTCCCTAAGAGGGACAAACTTTCTATGAATACCCCTCCATTAAGAAGAAGCACTGGCAGTTGTCTACAAACTTATATATACCAAAAATATACCAAATGTGCTAATATTGAGACAGCATGTTATTAATAGAGAATAGTATCTTAAACAGCAGAAATGGCCACATAATGTATCTGCATTATACATAATATTTAAAACAGTGGTCTCCTGGTTAGTATTTGGTAACTGATGACCCCCTGGACTCTGCAATATATATACTGGCTATGCAATGCAGCAGTTTTCAGTTCTAGCTTAGTTTTGGAGGCTTTTGCCTTTCAGTCTTCTCTTCGGTCAGCAAAATATCGCATGGTGAGGTTCAGATTGGACAAAAGCTTTTGCTGGTCAATAACATTCCACTTTTTGACCCTGAAAAACTCACTATTTGTTTCTGCACTTTAAGGGTCACAGTCCTGCTACAAGGTGAAGCATCGTCCATTAAGCTCTGCAGTGGCAATCCATGACTATTAGAGGTCAGCCTTCAGGCCACAGCTGTCTATTCTCTGTCTTAGAAAATTAAACCGAAATAAGCCCACCTTCATGACAATGCTAGTTCCTGCTGATACCCCTTTGGGGTTTCTAGTACAACATAAAACAAAGAAACATAAACACAGACATCTGCAGCTTGTGAAAGAGATATCACATGTTTGAAGATTGAAACAGATGTAGATTATGACTACATCTACCTTGTAGTAGTTTCATAGGGACTCTCTTTAGTTAAGTTGTCCTTTTGCTGAAGCTGCACCTCCAACCTGGATTGAGTATATCTTGGTGTCACAGTCAGTGATGTATCTAGAACATCCAGGAGGCTTGGTGAGTGATCTTTTTGGTTCCAAAATTGGTTTTGCCCTTTTTCCACTGTTATGACTGTTATGTGTTTAGGGACAGACCTCTGCCAGGCCAAATACCGTACATCATTGAAAGCCAGTAAACTGCAGGTTTCATTTAATCAAATGTTCAATGGCAAGCTGGGAGACTGTCTTCAGGGATGGGCAAATGCCAAAGTAATAAACAAAATCTAACCAAACCTGAAAACTAGAAGAAACAAAAATACAAAATTTACCATAATTCCCCTACGTCCCACACAGTTCCTGGGCTGGTCTGGACAGGAGCCCTTCCAGGTCATATCTGAGGGAGAGAACCCTGAACATCTCCCCAAAAAGGCTACTTGATGACGTTTTATACTGGAAGACTCCCCCAAGTGGTCAATCATGGACCTGCATACAATTGCAACAAGGACACCAAAATGGCCACTGACAGACACAGAAAGGCCATTATGACTGTCAGTTAATCTGATATGTATGGCCTTCTGTCCAGCTCCTGAAGTCCTAAGCTTGCATGGCTGTATCTACCTAGATGGCACCGATGAAACATTCCTGATTGGACAGTTTTCAAAGAGTTATAAACCATGACTTGACAGAGCGATGAGGATGAAACTTGACAGAGTTTGGAGGGCGTAATGACGCACCTCCGTCTCTCCTGCTTCCACATATAAAAGCCATCTCACCAGCATGGCTATGTAGTTACTGCATCTGAACTTACAGTCTGAACCCAGGCTAAGTGTTGCGATTACAGTACAGCAGTGACTTTATCCTGTCTTAAGCCCTAAGCTTGCATGGCTGTAGCTACTTAGATAGCACCAATGAAACATTCCTGATTGGACAGTTTTCCAAGATTTGAACCATTTGGCTTTCAATCAAAATCTAACAAGAGTTTTACTGCAATACATGCATAGTTTAAATGCAATGAGAATGATGATTCTATTAAATAAAAGTATATGTATTTCTGGTTCCCACAAATCATTGGGCTTTTGTTTTCTGAAGGTCTTGAACGCCTTAAAGGTTCTCCACGTTTTGATGAAATTGTGGTTGGCTTGTTTAGCAAGGAAACACTCCTAACTTGATGTCATTCGGATATTTGTAGGCAGGATAATGTAGACTCATGTTATATTTAGTGTTCCGGGAGAAAGAGAAACATATGATGCATTATTCAGGTCAGCATGTGTTTGTGTGAGTACTAATGAGAGACTGTTTTCATGAGTCTGCGTATTCCAGCTTCGTTCTCATTAGCATACTCTGGCACAGTGCTGTCTATGGATAAGTAATAGTTATAGTAATAGTAATAGCATCATATCTACATCCATTTAAATCCAGTCCACTTGAAAGGCTCTGCCGGCACTGCCCCTTTCCATGGCCTCATATGAACGAAGTGGACGAGTGTTTGCACATTGTGACTGCAGGGCCAAAGGCTGTTGCAATAAATGTGAGGCTATGGAGAAAAACGCTGATCAACCGCGAAGTCTTTTGGGTGAACAGGTGGGAGCCATTCAAAGAAGCCGTGTTTCTTTTCTTTTGTTTTTCTTTTCCCCTGATGGCCATTATTGCAAAAGCCATTATTACGCTATTATGACTTTCTCTGTGCGCACATGTGGTTTTCTACCACAATGGCATCTCGCAGAGACATGAGAATTGAGCATTGTGTAAAAATTGCTCTTGTTGCTCAGGAAACAGACACGCTGAAAGGAAGTGGTAGCTTTCTACAAAAAAAGTAATCAGAAAAGTAATGTTTCAATTTTGAACAATGTCAGGCTTTTAGGGTTTTTAAAAGTGCCAAGAATGTACTAAGACATTACACAATAAAAGGGCTTGGGAAATGGTGGTAATGAGGGGTGGGGTGGCCATGGCATACCCAATATTTGAACGGTCTACACATACTCCACATTGGTTAGGTAAAAATGTGGAGCGTGGAAAATGGGTCCAAAGCTGATGTTAATAATGGGCAAAACGGAGTGATTGCATTTGAGCATGCCAAAGACCTTAGAGTGTGTGGAAGTAAAATTCCAGTCTGTCCAAAAACACATCAAACAAGTCTCTCCAAAATGGTACGGTTACAGATGGACAGTTATAGTTCGTACAGTACGTGGCTGCTCATAGAAAGTTCTCCTTATGTTTAGCTTAATGCTTTACTTTAGAATAAAAGTGAAAAATTCAAACTATACAATAGCACTTGTGGAATTATGCAGTCCACCTTAAAAACCTCCAAAATGGAACTTTGTCACGTCCTGTCTAGTCTGGTTTTCCGTTTCTGTCTTGTCATTTCCAGGTACCTTTTGTTGTCCTGTTCCATGTGCTTCTGTTTGTTTTGGTCATTGCTCCTCCTGTCTCCGCCCCCTGGTCAGGCCCCTCACCTGTCCTTAGTTTGTAGCTCCGCCCCTTCCCAGGTGTTCCTTGTTATTCCTTGTTCATTTATACTCCCTGTTGTTCCCTTTGTTCTTGCTTGGTGTTTTGTCTCCATGTCCGTTGTTTTTGTTACCCTGTTCCCAGTCATTTCTTAGTGTATTAGGTTCTTTGGTTTTGTTTGAATTTGAGCCTATTAAAGACTTGCATTTGCATCCTGCCTCCTCGTCTTGTCCCCACATGACACTTTACAGGAGGATGAAACAGCTTTCCTGACCTGCAGTGGAGGCTGATATAACAAGATTCTTTCTAAGCAGTTTTGGACCAATTCTATTGGTCTGTGCAGCATGAATATTCATTAAACTGAAAGAGGAACTAGAGCTTTTAAACTTTGCTGAAAATATATATACATTTATACATCAGTAGTATATGTGGTATATCAGGATATATATTATTCAGACTCTCATCAGTTGGAACTGTTAAGTGCGAGCCTATAGAGTTTTTTAAGATCACCAACAACATCCATTTAGTTGGGAGTGTCTAAACTTTTCATAGGTACTGTACAACCCCCTGTTGTTTTCCCAACACGCTGGTGCCGGCTGGATGATCAGCTCCCAGATGATGTAATTCCTTTATTGGGTAAGACTATAAGGCTATATTCAGGCTGCCAGCCCAAATCTGATTTTTGGCATATCCAGATAGTATCCAGATTGATTTTTGATAGTCAACACAGAGAAAAACCTAATCAAATTATGTAGAATCAGATCCAAACCACATTTGAAGGTGGTTTGAAATGAGATTCCAGTCTGATTTTTACAGATGTGGCTCAGTCTAGATGCTCTGACCACTCAAATCAGATTTCAAAGTGTCTTTTGCATCACTCACAAACAACAAAAATTCAGAGTAATGGAGGTGCTGGGACTCAAGAAGAGCTCCAAAGAGTTGTAAACCGTGACTTGACAGAGAGATGAGGGTGAAACTTGACAGAGCTTGGACGCGGAAATGATGCATCGCCACTTCTCCTGCTTCCGTGCCAAATCACCAAATCACCAGAGTGCCTATGTAGTGGATATGTCATTAACACAGCAACTTAGGCAGAGAGGTTGGTGATGTCTGGACACAAAATTCGATCCAGTAAACAACGGCGATGGTCGTTTCTAAAAACAAATCCAATATGCCTGCAGGATAAATGTGGTGGTTGCAGTATGGCAGTGAGTCGTAAACCCAGGTGCAAAGTGTTAGTAAGTTTATCACTGCCCAGACTCATGGGAAGCCTGGTAGATCTGTATATTCCTTAAGGGCTCTCCCATGAGGAAGGGGTTCATTCCACCTCCACCTTCTCATGGTCTCACAGACCTCGATCTAGTTTCTGGACTTTGTGTTTAAGGTGGTAGTAACTTCAGGCTCTTGCAGATGGCGCTGCACAAGGATGATGGGGGTATAAATACCTGTGGGGTGTGAATGACGGGATTCATAGATTGAGAAGAGGTGGTACAGTGCAGTGAAGGTCTCCTTCCATGTGTGGAAAATGGCTCCAAAGCAGATGTTAATGATTGGCTAAAAGGAGTGATTGTATTCTGGGTGTGCCAAAGACCATAGTGTGAAGGAAGTAGCTGAATCTGCAGGTATATGGAAGCGTACGGTCATACAGGTCTACCAGCAATGGCTAAAATCCCAGTTTGTCCAAAAACACATCAAACAAGTATCTCCAAAATAGTACCGTTACAGAAGAGGGTGAAAACGTTCTTTACCTTTAATGTAAGTCTTGTAGTTCCTTGCGTACACCTTTGTGTGCTTTTCCTGATGAGGTTTTTAATCCTTGCCCTATGTTGTTCCTGCCTGCCAGTGTTTTGACCTCTGCCTGCTTTGATGATTATGAGCATTGCTCTTTAAAAGCCTTACATGTCAGTATGAAAGAGCAAGGTCAGATGAACTGAAGTGTTGGTCAAGTGCTCTTCAGTGGAAATAGCTTCACATTATTCACATTTTATTGTGGACTCATATAGTCATTGCATTTTTAAACAGGTTGATTTGTTGACTGTTTGCTCCTGTTACATTTTTATATTACGGTTATTTTTGATCATTTGTTTGGTTATAATGAGAATGTCAGGCTAAGGGTCTTTTTAGGATTCTGTTTGTTTTTCCTGCCGCCCTGTTAAATGGTGTATGTTAAAGTCCTGTTTTGCTATTTTATTTATTTCTCTTTTGGACAAACCAACTGTACATAGTGTTTGCTCAGATTCCTCATGTTTCCTGGATTGGAGCACCGTGTGACAGGCATGTAGTAGCGGAGTAATGTATCGAGGGTTCATTTTCTCCTTGGCAGTAGATGTCCCCAGCCAGTGCAGTGCTCTTACACCTCCTGATACAACACATTCTCCTGTTCCCTGGGCAGGCATGGGGCAGGCATGGGGCAGGCATGGGGCAGGCATGGGGCAGGCCGGTCCCCATNGGCATGGGGCAGGCATGGGGCAGGCATGGGGCAGGCATGGGGCAGGCCGGTCCCCATGGACCACAGCAGTCACTCCTTCCACACCATACAGGGGCCTAGGATGTCCACAGCGACTGACACTATTGGTACAACCAGAGAGGAGAGACTGAAGGGGATGGTGTGGCTGCTGTGGCCCCTTAAAACTTATATACAGTTATATACTATAACGATACGACTGGGTGACACTAAACTGACAAAGACTAAATGGGTGAATGTAAATAAGGTGGCTCCCTCATCATCTTTTAATTAAATAAAGGCAGTTTTTGTAGCTCTGCTTCCGTATATGGACTGAGGAATGAATGGCCCAGTTTGAAACTTTGATTAGGTTTACATATTGCATAAAACTCCTTTGTTTTAAAAAAGTGAAGTGAGGGAAGTTATCTTTTTAATTATTTGGGCCCTTTTAGGGGCTGTATAAGAAAGCTTTAACGGAACTCCAAAGGTGGCATAATGCTGCTGAATCACTTGCTGTTCACAGCGGTTGTTGTTGAGCTACACCAACCGCTGTGAACAGTAACCAGCATTCAAATTCTAAGTATTGTTGCAATCGAACTGAACGTATTATGTTATATATTTTCTGCTTTGTTTTCCCTTCAGTGTGTTATGTAGGTTTTTGTGCTTGCAAATGGTCTGCAAAGTTCAACTCATAGTCAAAATTATATTAACACAAGTAGTCGCGCCAGATAGAATCAACCGACAGCAATGATGGAACTTATGGGTAGGTTTGACATTGTGAGACATGAGAATGATACAAGTTTCACTTTCAGCCACGCATATGACATGAACAAGCACGGGCCTTATCACTCTCATCAGTCATCCTGGTAGGGCCAGCACCATTGGCAGACGGTTGCACAATGCAGGACTACACGCACGCAGAACGTTACTGCGACTGCATTTAACACCACATCAGTGTCACCAAAGACTGCTGCAGTGTCATGTCATAAAGACTGTCATGGAGTGACTCAGAATGACAGGGGGTCTTCTTTAGTGACGGCTCCTGCTTTTGTCTTGGTGGAGATGACCAACGAATCCAGTACCAATCCAGCAAAATCAGCACCAAGATAAAGCGTCACTCCACCTCCACCCCTACTGCAACATCTGCAGGAACTGTGTGAGAATATTCAAGCTGCATGGGATGGATTATCACAGGACACCATTAGGAACCTCTACAACTCCATGCCGAGACGTCTGGCATGTTGCATTATCAAACATGGCAGCCTGACGCCATACTGAGGGACACCACTTCTGTATGTGTAGCTCAATAAATATTGTCCATATCAGTCTAAATGTATCATCATTTATTGTTCCTGGTGACCTTTATCTTCCTTCCCAATAGCACTGCAGTCCCACACTTCCTTCTGGGTGCAGCTATTCTTTTGAGGGTGAGTGTATGAGCCCAATTTACACGTCAGAGGAACAAACTCTCTCACAGAAAATACTTACTGCCACAAATGTCCTGCTGGAATTCCAGTCTTTTCTCTGTTAAGGTGATGTCATCTTGTAACACAATGCTTATTGCCTGCCTACCAGCAAGGTTTTACACCCTTACACACAACACACAGAGCTAAAACAGTAAAAACCCACCACTCTGAAATGTCCTGCCCCAGTCTAACTTGCAAAGGTGGATCTACCAACTCGTTCTACTTGACTTTCAGGATCAGACTCAACTCAAACTGATATAGCAGAACTGACGTTATTGTAAGACCAGCCACGGCTGACTCACCAGAGCACATTAGGCCCATCGGGAGGCGGGGCTTAAGGACACGAGAGCTCTAACAGAGCATTTCAGACAGAGTGTGAATGCAGATGTACAGTTAGAGGAAAATATTGTGTTTTGAGAAAACAGGAACACGTGAATCTATTTTAGTAGACCCCAAAAATAAAATTATGAACACTGAAAATGAGTATAATAGGTCTCCTCTAATGCTGTGCCTTTGGTATAGATGATGATGCGGGAAACATGGCTCTTTCAAGGCAAATTGTCAATTATTGAATAAAGCAGCAGGAGAGAGCACTCAGTGACACAGCCATGTCACCTCTAGCCGAGCACTGTCTGTAAATGCTGCTCACTTAACACTTCACCACTACCCCAATACCCAGCACAGAACTACACAATAACTACATACACATGTAAAGGGTTAAACCTGCCAATATAATAGCACTTTCACATTTTCACTAACTATAATTCTAAGTGGGTCTTATAAGGCAAAGATTACAGTGTGGTACAGAACTGAGGTGGTGAAAAAAGGTCAAATGTTTTGTTGATGTTCACTGCTTAGATTGTTTTCTATATATTTGTTGTATCTAGTTTTTAAAAGAATTTGGATTAAAAACAAGAACTTAAAAGTCTTTATTAAGACATCGTTTATATAGTGAGAAGTTAATGTGTTATCTGTTAGTATTGGCTTATATACTGGATTAAAAGGATTATCGATTGCTCATGCCTGTTTCCACTAGCGAGGGGCGAGTCTTTGCTCATTTGTCATAAAGACACAGAGGAAATGATTTCATTTCATTGTTCCCCTCTTTACAGGTAAAAACATGTTTCTGTTGAGAAAGAGAGTAATCCAGTATATAGCCATTCTTTAAGCAGTATTTTGTTGTTGTAAAACCGTTCTAAATTGAGTTTAATGTGTCTGTTGTTGGGAGCAGTAAAATGGCTAAACTTCAATGCCAGCAAAACACCACCAGGTACCCGCACACTGCCTCTGATTAAACATAGAGCGTGTGGCCATTTATTACAATGTCTTAAAAGTTAGAAAGGTTTCAAGTTTCAGGTTTATTTGTCATTTGCACAACATGTCAGGACATTTATGCATTGAAATGCTTGTGGTGAGGCTCAGGTTGATACTCTACAGCAGGGCAGCATTAATATACATACTAACTAAACATATTAAATAAAGTGATATGTTAAATAAATACAAAATATACACAAAATACAAAATACACAAAGACAGGAGGGGTTTGTAGAAATTCTCTGATGTATATTACATTACTGAGGTTATTACATGTAAAGGGTTGCATATGAAAATGTAAAGGATGTGTGGTTTTGTTAATGTTTATTTATTTATTTATTTATTTATTTATTTATTATAATGGATTATTGGTTAAAGGTACAGAAGATAAAAGACAAAATTAATTTGTCATAAAGATACAGAGGAGTCGATACAGTGCAGAGTTTGTCATTTCACTATTCCCCTCTTTACAGGCTTATTACACATACATTCTTAGCTGGACAACAGCTTATTTGCAATAAGTGTCTCTCCTACTGTGAACATGGCGCAATCTGTGAACCTGCGCGCGCATGCATGTGAGCCAGTAACATGACAATACAGTTCAAAACTTGACATTCTTAATAACTATGCTTGCTAAGGTTTGTTTCATCGTATCCAACACTCCCTCAGCCTTGAGTTAACACACCCTTTCAGATTCCTGACGTTTTATTATTGAGTGCTGAAGCTAATGTGCAGAGGGCATCAGTGCCGTTCAGAAACTCTTCTCATGCTTCTCATGCCCTTCTGTCTGTCTTCTACATTCTCTGATTTGCATGCACTCCTGTGCTGGTAGCAGAGCAATATGAAGCAGTTATCAGTTAGACAAAGCCCTCTGCGTTACCATTACCATTTCCCGCACTGCCCAAACTCTCTTACCTGAGCCCTGTTTACCGTCTGCTGCACTGAGAGGAGAAGATATTGCTCTTTCTGAGTTTTAACAGGGACAAAGATAATGACTGTTCCCTTGTAATCTCATCACATTCCACATGCCGTCGAGATACCATGACTGTATTTAAACCAAATTGAGATTTAAACGATGGGTCAAACTTGGGCGATTCTGTTTTGCGTCTACACGGTAGAAGCGGCGTGTGATTATGCCTGCAAGATTGCAGCATATTAGCGTCCCTCACAACTGTCAGTGTTTTACAGCATCCTATTGCCGGGCATCTAGCAGCAAATGTGTTTATCTCTTTCTACACCTTTCCATTCTCTCGGCCTGATTAGCCTATGAGCTGCATGCAAAGGAATGGAGCAGGAATGAAGGGGGAATAGAGAGAGAGAGAAAAGCAGGAGAATGGAGGTGCATGGTGAATAGGTCAGCTCGGAGGTGTGTTACTGTGCAGATAAAGACGCTGTGTGGTCTCCAGGCTCAGTGAGCCATGCACAGACCCAAACTCCAGCATTAAAGGTCAGCCTTCCCTCAGATCTGATGCCATTGCTCCCAGATGAAATATCTGCAGCTGGTGGATCCACACGCTGTGTGACTGATAAGTGTTTTAGAGTTTGTGTAGAGCCAATTAATCATTTAAATTAAGCACATGAAGAGTTTGCACAGCAAATTCCCCAGCATTTATTCAACACTGGGCACGTTGTAGTCTAAGACCTAATTTCAGTTTGAAGCAAAAGTTTGACCAAGAATTGACCCCAAATGAAATCAATCAGCTAAGATATGTTCGGTGTCTGAAGTTTGATTCTTTATACTGGAGCTACAGCTAAAGCTAATAGCTAGCAAGCAAACAAGCTAATGGGGCAGTCGTGGGCTGGAGGAAGGCTGCTGGTTCGATCCCCCCAACTGACAGGACACAACTGAGGTGTCCTTGACCAAGGCACCTAATCCCCAACTGCTCCCCAGGTGCCATAGACAGGGCGGAAGACTAATTCCTCTGTGTGCAAGCACAAATGGCAAATGATTCTAAACTCTAAATGAAGGCTTATTGCTGGGTCATTCTAGCCTGAGGCAACATGTCTGCATGTTAGCCACATAGGAATGGTTACAAGATCCACTTGTAAAGAAATATACTGAGATGCGAGTTCACATGATTAAATGGGCTGTAATGTCCTTGCTACTTGAAACCAATTTTTACCAATTTCTACTTATATTTCATTATAATCGACAGGCATTTACATGCATGTAGCTGAATACTTCGCATGATGGTAAAGATGTCACTTCCCAGCAGTTGGCTATAAACAAACTGTCAAAACTGAAATAAAGAAGCACTCACTGAGCACTTTATTAGGTACACCTACATCTGCACCCATGGTCCATTTTATTAGCTCTACTTACCATATAGCAGCACTTTGTAGTTCTACGATTACAGCCTGTAGTCCATCTGTTTCTCTGTATACTTTATTATTCCCCTATCACCCTGTTGTTCAGTGGTCAGGACCCCCACAGAGCAGGTATTATGTGGGTGGTGGATCATTCTCAGCACTGCAGTGACACTGACGTGGTGGTGGTGGGTTAGTGTGTGTTGTGCTGGTGTGAGTGGATCAGGCACAGCAGTGCTGCTGGAGTGTTTAAACACTGTGTCCACTCACTGTCCACTCTATTACATACTCCTACTTTGCTGGTCCACCTTGTAGATGTACAGTCAGAGACGATAGCTCATCTGCTGCTGCACAGTGCAGTGTTGGTCATCATCTAGTCCTTCATCGGTGGTCACAGGATGCTGCCCACCGGACATTGTGTCTGATCCACTTACAATGCACACTAACACACCACCACCACCACATCAGTGTCAGTGCAGTGCTGAAAATGATCCACCACCCTTCTCTGTGGTGGTCCTGTGGGGTTCTTTTGTCCATTTTTATAGATAACAGCATGTCAAACGTCGCAACTTGACATGCGTTTACTGAGTAAAGGCATTTTGTGTAAGGGGAAAATGTTGTGACTTCTATTTTTAGCCCAACTAGCTGGACTCAAGTAAACAGGCTAATTCAACACTGTGTTCTATGCTGTGTGGTTGTTGCACTTTGCGTTGCATTGACACTTTGAATAATGTAGCTATTATGGATTTGTCATGAATTCACTTTCTGCAGTGAGCACAGTATAACAAGTGTTAATCAAAAACCACTGTTACCCACAAGTGCTGTGAACCGAAATGCATTCCCTGATAAGAGTCCCGGCACATTGCCCCGAGGCAGTTTCTAATTGGGTTCATGGTAAGTTTAACTATTGTCTTGGATTTCCACAGAAAGGCACAGATTACTGCAGTGGCACATTGTAATGAATTTGTGATTATCTCCACTGGCCATAGAGGAGTCTCTCCAGGAGACACAGCATATGTTACTCCTGGGGATGAACGTGTGCAGGCTTCTGCTCTGAATGCCTTACCTGAGAAAGATGCTGAACCCTGGCTGTTGCCCAGATTCCAGGTGAAATGAGTCTTGACAAAGATTACCTATGTAACCATCATTTATAGATTACTTTCTATTGAGAGGTGTCTGCTCCAAGCTGTAACCATTGAAGTTACACTTCAGTTTTTTAGTCTTTTTTTTAATTTCTTTAAAAGATTTAGATTTATCATTAATTTTTATTTTAATGCCGCTACCAAAACGTGTAAGTTTTAGTCCATAGGTGGAGTCGTATTTTAGCCACACCCCTGCATCTTGGCGAACAGTTAGACCCCATTGTTTTAAAGTAAATGTGTTCCAATGTGACTTACCAGACAAAAAAAACGAGTCACCTTGTGTGTTCAAGCTGATAGTAACTTCAGGCTCCTGCAGATGGTGCTGCACAAGGATGATGGGGCTATAAATATCTGCGGGGTATGAATGATGGGATTTATAGATTGGGAAGAGGTGCTACAGGGCAGTGAATGTCTCGTTCCATGTGTGTAAAATGGCTCCAAAGCAGATGTTAATGATTGGCTAAAAGGAGTGATTGCTTTTGGGCGTGCCAAAGACCATAGTGTGAAGGAAGTAGCTGAATCTGCAGGTATGTGGAAGCGTACGGTCATACGGGTCTACCAACAGTGGCAAAAATCCCAGTCTAAAGGAAATTCTCCTTGGAATTGTGCCAGGGAAGGGATCCACCAAATCTGGCCCAACTGTGCAATTTTTTGATGGAAGTGTGTCTGAACATTGATGTGGCCCACATCCAGAAACTTGTCCAGTCCATGTCAAATCCAATCACAGCTGTTTGGTACAATTCAGTCACAATCATATATACAGCATAATGTGTGTGTGTGTGTGTGTGTGTGTGTGTGTGTGTGTGTGTGTGTTTGGAGACACAAGAAAACAGAAATGACAAAACGTTACAGAAAAGACAAAACGCAGATAGACTACAAGCATTTTCTTCTAATGGAATGAGTCAGTATCCTTCATTAGATCGATCTGAACTGTCTGTCCTGAAATCTGTAATTAATGGTCACTCTTCCGTCCTTTTAATATGGGGACAATGTCATTGCTATAACGATTCCAAAGCAGAGATGAATGTGGCCCTTCAAAGGTCTGACTGATGAGCCAATATAGGGGGTGCATGTTTGCAGGATGTCGCAGGGCTGCTGAATGTAAGGGAGCTGGTTGGGCTGCAGCTCAGCAAAAGCCTCTGCCCACTAAGCTGTTGTCAATCACTAGGAATGCTGCGAGCAACGAAGCGTGCGGAAGCTGTTAGCCTGTGACAGCCTCTTCCTCGTAGCCTAATTGGTATTAAGACTGATAGAGATAGCAGGGGAAATATAGGCTATGCAGGATGGAGATGGGGAAAGTAGAGAGACAGGGAGGCATGAAGGATGGGAGGGGAGAGATAAGAGCAATTAAGGATACATGGAGACGAGGAGAGGCGCTGAGAAAAGAGAGATATGAGTTTTGAGAGAGGAATGAGCTGAAAGGACAAAGAGGGGGGAAATAAATTCGCTTTGAAGAGGCTTCTGCTCCACTGCGGTCCTCAACACTCTCAGCTACTGCTGCTACTCTGTCTGTTTGCACCAAGGCGAGTAAGGTGAGAGTGTTTAGTGTGTCCTATGCATCCATTATTGATGTTGAGCCCAAGCACCTACATAGGGAAAACCACACCCCCCTCCCCCCAGCTCTCAAAGCAGCTCAGGACAGCCGAAGAGCAGGGATCAGAAAGGATCATCAAGGGCAGCAATTTGCAGTTGCTTAGCCTATGCACTTTCATGATACTGCTCACAGGAGATGGAGGGTTCTGAAAGCAGCATGACTGCTATGAACACTCCACCCAGAAACAGCCCTTAGAAAGCTTATTTCCTCTACCAGTGCTTTACCCCTATGAAGTCCATCTCGGAATGTGCTGCTGAATTAATGAACAGAAATCCATGTAGTTTGAGATCCTCAGCGGTGCTCTCAAATCACAGAGATTTATGGATAATACTGTAAAATGATGGAATGTTTTGTATATGTAGTGAGGGAACTGTCCTGCATCCACACAGACTATATGTACACTCATCAAAAGTGTCCAGAAGGAATCAACCCACAGAAATGAAACTTGGTGGGTAGGTTTGACATGAGACATGCGGATGATTTAAGTTTCAGGCTGGGCCACACATGTGACGTAAGCAAGGATAGGCCTTACCTGACCGACTATAAAAGGTCATCCTGTTGCACATGCTTTGCATTCTGACCTGTACTGTTGTGTGTGTTGGTAGCATTATTTACAAGCAAAGTATGCCACAGAGAAAGTCCGAAAGCCATTTGAGCTGTTGGAAGAGTTCGAGAGGGGTCACTTTGTTGGGCTTTGGGAAGCAGGATGGTCTCATATCCTTATCAACATCGCCGAAGACTGCAATGGTGTCATGCCAGGCTGTCATGGAGTGACTCAGATTGGCAGCGGGTCATCTTCAGTGACGAGTCCCGCTTTTGTCTTGGTGGAGACAGCCATTGAATCCATGTGTGGAGACACTGTGGTCAGCACCAAGGTTTGTTGTCACACATCCAGAAGGCCTGGTGTCACTCCACCTCCACCTCTATCGCAAAATCTGCAGGAACTGTGTGAGAATATTCAAGCTGCATGGGATGGATTATCACAGGACACCATTAGGAACCTCTACAACTCCATGCCGAGATGTCTGGTAATATTCTTTTGATGATGTGTGTATTTCAATGAATAGGGAATAAATCCTTTTATTCATTCCTGAGAAAATATTACAGACTGGTGTTATTCCAGCTGTGTTATTCCTGTGAAGGAATAATTCCAATAAAGGACCACAAAGCATGTGCACCCAGGATCTACTGACCCAACAAGCTCTGCTTCATCTGTCTTTGTGCCTTTGTGCTAACATATTCCATTGTGCCTTTTCCAGCCATTTCCAGTAACGACAAACCTGGCAGCAAGCTTTGGGGCTTTCATGTGGGTGCAGTAGACCTAATGCAATAGCTCAGGTTTATGCGTAATTGTGCCCTTTCGGATTATAGAGCTAAAACCAAAGCTGTTTTCCAAAATGGCTGTGATTCAGAATCTTTCATTTAGTCCATAAGGGAGCAAAGGGCAGTTGTCGCCATGCCCTGCAACAATATCCCCTTAATATGAATTCTCATTGATGAGAAAGTGTATTCTCAGTTACAGAAGCACACGACCCTGGAGCAGCTGTTCTCTGTGTAATCTCACCCTGCGCTAAATCTGCTTTATCCTCCCTCGCCATATCCACAATCAACCATCTGCTTCAGCTATTCAGTAAAAGTGGATGTTGCGCCAGGTGCCATCAAAAACTAAAGGAGCCAATTCACCCTCATTCCTGTGTGCGGGCTGAAATCAGCGAATGTTCATCGCTTTCCTGAGCACTTTTGGTGAATGGTGGAGAATGAGGAGCAAAAGCGAATGCCTGGAATCACTCATGCTCATGTTAGTGAATGGGAACTAATCAAAAGTACAGCGGAGGATCCCGCATAGGACCATTAAACCGATCCTGTAACACTCTATGGAAAAGGGAGGCCAAATGTATGAATAGGCTTCGAGTCCTTTCAGAAGGCCTCTCAACCTTCCAGCACTGAGATATCTTACGATGTATTATGGATAACACTGAATTGGCACACCAATCAGATACACAGTAATAACTTTCAAGGCCACAGGGATGGACAGCCTTCACTGGGGCAAAAGGGGTGGAAGTGATTATGGTCAAATTTCCTTCACATGTTGGATGCTTTGGTCAGTGGTGGACAATATACCCAAACCATGTAGTTGAGTAGTAGTTAAAGTAGAGATACCCCAGGTAAAATACTCCTCTAGTAAAAGTAAAAATCTCTTCCTTTGACCTCCACTTGAGCAAAAGTACTAAAGTATTTGCCTTCAAATGTACTTAAGTATGGAGAGTAACAGTAGCATGATTTATTATGGCTCTAATGTCCTGTTATCATTTCTGGAACAAGACTCTTAATCAGCTCAGTGTAGGTGAAGAGAGTGTCTCTCAGTCCACCAGTCTTTAATAGAAGGTCAGTAATTAGTCTGACACTGATGTATATGCAAATAACCATAAGCACAAAACACTGAAGGAGAACAGTTTCCATTAGCTAGAACCAAGCTCCGTCCAACAGGTCAAAACAAGCTCAAAACAAAGTGAGTGCTGTACCCTGATTGGTGGACTCGCTTCACACTTCTTTTGTTTAGACATGTAATGTTTTTATGTTCACATAAGCCAAAAGGAAAGACAGATTTGGTCATAATGTAGTGGAGTAAACAGCAAGCTATTAGACTTATAATGTAGAGGAGTTAGACTGAGTCTCTGGGAACACTGACTATACAAAGTGGTCTTGAGCAGTATAATGGTCCTGTATCAGACTTGCATTGGAAACTGAGCTGAACATTGTGAATCCAGGGTTTTCTCCTCACTTCAACTGACATCAGCCAAAGAAAATACTGCAGCTCTGCTTTGTGGTAGACACAACTCCACTGTACTAACCCCACTGACCAACACACAATTGTACAATCAACAGGCCCACATAACTCTAACCTATTGTACAGCAACTTAAACATCAATAAATATCTCTCGTACCATAAACGCTGAGTCTTTCTGAAGCTCTTCTCATGGCATCGCTGCATGAAGACGCCTTCCATGCTCCTACAACACCTTACAGAGTTCCAAGTTGTGGTTGCCCTCCACCACCCATCTCTCTGTAGCAGCGGTTGCAGAAATGTCAGTTCCTCCTCGGCCATGTTTCCTCCCGTTCCTCTCTCGTGGCTGCATCCTCTCCATCAGTACCCCATAGAGGAGAGACTGAGCACTGCATTCACCTCCCTGGGCATGCCAGAACTCCTCCTCACAGCTCACTTCAATCCTTGATAGCCAAAGCAGAGGGTGAGGGCTCCAGCGGTCACAAGCAGCACTGTTACCAGGACCGGTGTTGCTTGTGACCACTGGAGCCCTCACTCTCTGCTTTGGTCATCATGGATTGAACACTCAACTCCTTTGGCTACAGGGTGCACAGGAAGTGCCCCAGCATCAACTCCTCCTGTGCTGGCCCTTCTTGCCGGACCATCTCCGGTCGAGCCTGCCAAACCCTTACCCTCAGCTTACCCAATCATGCCACCAATGCTACAAGGCCAGCCCCCAGGCCCTTGTGACCTGCCACCACTCATGCGTCCCCCAGCCGGGCTCCGCTGCTGAGCCTTGCTACAGTAATTTTTCTGGCATCTTTCTTGTGGTCTGTACGGCCACACCTCCCACACTTCTACAGCAGTGTGGTGGCGGGATACCACAGTGTTAAATGCCCTTTTAAGCTACTGTCACAAGAATGCAGATTTAATGGTCATGTTTTCCACAGGCTGCTTTGTTCTTCCCTTTTGCAGGATCATTGGGGTGTAACAAAGGATTTGATTTCATGGGTGAAAAGGCGCTGTAGACACACAGTGACAGCTAAACAATAATCTTGGTGTCACTCAGTCATCCCAGAGCCTGAGTCTTCTCAATTATGCATCAAGTGGCATTTGTGGATTGACTGATTTTACCACAGCTCCTGTAGAAGTGAACCTCAGAAACCGATGATTCTGATGTCTTTTCACTTTTACGGAAAACACATATCCTGTACAATCTCTTGCTGTACAACTTATCAGCCTAATAGCTTGTAATACCTCCACGGGCACAAGTAACAGCTGTGATTTGCCATGGACTGGACATGTTTCTGGATGTAATCCATGTAAGAGTGTTCAGACACTCTTGCATCAAAGAATTGTGCAGTTGGGCCAGATTTGGTGGATGTCTTACCTGGCACAATTCTGAGGAGAGTTTCCTGTAGACTGGGATTTTAGCCACCGCTGGTAGACCTGTATGACCGTATGCTTCCATACACCTGCAGATTCAGCTACTTCCTTCACACTGTGGTCTTTGGCACTCCCAAATACTACCACTCATTTTAGCCAATCATTAACATCTGCTTTGGAGCCATTTCCCACACATGGAAAGAGACATTCACTGCCCTGTACCACCTCTTCTCAATCTATGAATCCCATCACTCACACCCTGTAGGTGTTTACAGCCCCATCATCCTCGTGCAGCTCCATCTGCAGGAGCCTGAAGTTACTACTACCTCTGACACACAAGGTGACTAATTTTTTGCCCGGTGAGCTTATTATTTGGATGCTGGGCCATTCTCGGCACAGCTGAGACAATGACATGGAAGTTGGTGACGAAGTGCTGTTACCACGGTTTTTAAGTGCATCCGTAGCACGGCTAGGTACAGAGTGGTCCATCACTGAAAATCTGTCAAACTGACCTTGGACAATGGTCTAGAGAAGACATATTGCACTTAAAAAGATAGGCTACAGTCTAAGACCACACCAGCAAGATGAAGCCACATGGGATGGGTTTCTAATCAAAGGCCCAGTGAGTGTATGCATGCAAAGGCCACCTATATAGTGAGTGGACCTGACAAAACCGACACCGAATCTAGCTACAAGTTACAGTACCGTGCAAAGGTCAGAGGTCACCTGTTGAGTACATTTCCAGTCAAATCAGCCATTAAACACAAGTTTTTCATTTTTCAGCATTGTTTAGCATATTTAGCAGAACATTCCCTCAACAATTACAAATAATATATACAGTATGTTACCAAGTATGTATTGTGTCCATTCTTTAACTGGATTACAGCTTTCATTCTTTCATGAGACTAACTTTTAATATTTCAAATAAACCTGCAGCCACACCTACCAGAGTTCAGTCTTAGAAGCTGGTTGAGTTGTCTGATTTAGTGGTGTTGGGGTTTGGACTCTGGGTGTGTCCGTCTCCTTTTCTCAGTGAGGAGCTTCTTGAACAGCTACACATCTTTTTATACCTCCATAGTGTGGTGTTGTCTTCTCTATGCGAGTGGATCTCCTGACATCTCCTGGAAAATGAACAGTGGCACACTGTCACCTCACAGCAAGAAGGGTTTGATTCCCGACTGGGGCATCCAGGGACCTTTGCGTGTGTCCAGGAACTTTGCATGTTCTCCCCATGTCTATATGGGGTTTTCTCCAGGTGCTTCAGTTTCCTACCACAGTCCAAGGACATGCAGTCAGGTGAACTGGAGATGCTAAATTGTCCAACTAGGTGTGTGTGTGAATGTGTATGTCTTTATATCTGCCCTGAGATGGATTGGTGGCCTGTCCAGGGTGTTTCCTCCCTTCCACCCACTGGACACTGGGATAGTCTCCAGTACCTCCCACGGTTTATAGGGTGAGTGAGTGAGTGAGAGTATTTGGCTGTTTTAAATAATGAATAATTAATTTGAATAACAACTCAGTATGCTTTTCTGAGCATATAGTCAGTACTTTAAGATTGATGAACTGCATGTTTTATTGGATTTAGTGCTTCACAGTATGTGGGATGTACAATAAAAACTATTGTATTTAGAGTTTTTGATGAATATGTTTTACATATAGCTCTTCTGGTCCATTTTTGTCTGTTCCAATTTATCACAACCCGGAAAGAAATGGAATATCATGATGCATGTATTATGAAATTGCCCCTTTGTGCCATATTTCCTACCCCTAGGGGGTCTTTGACTTTCACACAGTACTGAAAGTGGTCAGTGAGTGTTCATTACGGCATTTTTCCCTGACTACATTTTGGGCCTCTAGAAATGTTCCTATTGGATAACTGCATGTGGGACCCGCTCCAAAAAAAATAGGTGTATTTGCTGGAAGTTGAGTCACTAGCTCCTGATTATTCAGCATGGAGACAGCTGTCACTTTGAAGTAGAGATGCCTTGCCATGACAGCATAGCACAGAGCACAGCTTCTCCATGCCACAGAGGCTGTTGCTACTGAGGCTCCGTACAGAATGACACTGTCTACA
Organism: Semaprochilodus insignis; assembly: GCA_034552555.1. Taxonomy (NCBI): domain Eukaryota; kingdom Metazoa; phylum Chordata; class Actinopteri; order Characiformes; family Prochilodontidae; genus Semaprochilodus; species Semaprochilodus insignis. The sequence continues at coordinate 31,976,032 of CM067481.1, read as the reverse complement.
TACTTTCCGCCTTAATGACATGACTGCTTAAAAACCCAAAGGGCATCCGCAGCTCGTGGCATGCTGAGGTGGAATGACCTGTCAGCCTCAGGCTAAGCTACCTGACAGAGAAATGAAGCGGCTGCTCCATTCTCACAGCTTGTGATTAATGGCGAGAATTCTCTCCTGAGAGAGGCGGGGCTTTAAACCTTAGGGGGACTGTAATTGTTATAATCCTGGACACTGCTGACCTAGTAAAACAGGGGCCAGGTGTGCGTCTGTCAATGTGAGCAGCAGGTAACAGCAGTATTGAGGAGTCTGTATGTCAGGAAGTACTTCAACTTTCATGCAGTGACCTGCAGTCACTCTGATGCGTTTATTTGACTTTATTTCTTATGAAGTATTGAGTCTTTATTATTTAATTTCCTTGTTTTTTATGGCTAAAAAATGTTATATGTGAAACTTTGCTGAAGTTTCAAAGCCTGTCTCCCACCTGTCCAGACTACAGGATAATTGGATTTGTTAATCAGACTGTATTTGTGTATCACGAACCTGTCTACATGTGTTGCTGTGTTAACTATGCAGGTGTCAGTAATTACGTAGCTTTGCTGATGACTCAGATGCAAGAGAGATGGAGGTCCATTTCTTTGCCGTCCACCCCTTTGTTTGGTGTAGTTTTCTGCTGCTCATTGCCTGAGTTCTGAGCCAGGTGTTTTGTTTGTGCTCATGTTTTGACCCTACATGTGTTGTTGTGGGTTTTTTTTTATGGAACCGTCTCTGAGGACACCTGCCTGGGATTTGACCCCCGCCTGGGTTTTGACCCCTGCCTGTTTTGCCTAAGAATGTTGGACTGACCTAAATACAGTCATTTCACACTTGCAACTGACCCAAAATACCGCTAAAGTTACAGAGAGGTTTAAAATTAGTCCTCAGGGAAAAAAAAAAAACAATGTTAAAAAAGTGTAGAATATTGCTCCTGTCACTCACATGACTAAAGTGCCCTTGAGTAAGGCACCTAACCCGCAAACTGCTTCCTGGACACCATGGATAGGGCTGCCCACCGCTCTGGGCAAGTGTACTTATTGCCCCCTAATGTGTGTGTTCACTACAGTGTGTGTATGTGGGTGTTTCACTTCATAGATGCGGAAGACAAATTCCTCTGTGTGTAAGCACAAATGGCATAAAATGGCTCAAAAACAGAGAATGATTGGCCTCACCTAACTGTAACCCCTACATTACAGATATAAACTCTAAACTCTAAAGGACTGTACTGGCTCACTGGGAATTCTCCCCCCACTCTCCTGATCGCCCACTCCGGCACTGAGTGACTTCACGGATGCAGGTATCTTTCAGGCACATCACCTGTATAAAGTGTGTAGTTGCCGCGGTCGCTTTCTTTGGGATTGTGTTTATCTTCCCCGTGTGTTCACTGCTGGGGGCCAGAGAGCCGTGAAAGCAACCAATCACAGGTTCACAGGTGACAGAAATACTCAAGTATAGATACCTAAAAAATTACTTAAGTACAGTAACAAAGTACTTGTACTTACTTGCCACCTCTGACCACCAAGTTAGTCATCAGCAGGCCAACAGTGGCCCACTATCCTTTTGCTATCAGTGCTGTTCTTTTAAAGTAACACAAAGCTATTACTGAGGCAGGGTTATTGTGTTTTAGGTTTGATTGTATTAAAGTGTATTTTCATTACAAAAGCAGGACTCTTTCATGTCAGCAAAAAAAAAGCCTTGAAATATACCCACTAAAAATATCTCATAGGACTACAGCATTGAAAGGCCACTTAGCTTATCAGAGTTATGAATTGAAAAGATACCGTCATGGAAAAAGAAAAACACTGGCCGTCGCTCCAAAGGGAACATTTGGCTTGAGAGAGGATTTCTCCCCAGGAGAGCAGAAACATCGCTTTGTTCCTATAAATGAGATTGCTCCTTTTCCGGTTGTGTGTTATTGATTGCATTCTGTCGAAGCTTTTAGTGGCAGACTAGTACAAAAAACCTGTGTGCACTTTCTGAGTTACCTACAATGATGTCAAAAGACAACAAGAAGAGTACTACTTACAATAAACTAATAACATGTACCGTCTCATTCCGCAGCAGGAAGCGTGCCTTTTAAATGTTAATGGGGGAAAAGGACTGTATTGGGTTATAACAGGAGGAGTTACACAGGCTTTCAGCTGGCTTTATTTCATGACCTGGTAAAAAGTCTTTCTCTTTGCCGCAAATGATGGGAGAAAGAGTGCACACAACAATCACAAGCTGTGTCTGAAACTTTTGGTTCCCACATTTTGTAGTGGTGTCCAAAAACTTTCCAGATGTGCAGATGATCCGGTGCAATCCCACAGTGCACCACAACAAGTAGTGTACAACTGATCTACTCCAGCATACAGGGGATACCTGTCATGCTCTGCTTTGGGTGGTTTGAAGATTCACATGCAGCTTCTATGAGGAGCATTCCTGAGCCCAGCTATGGCAGCATCTTCACAGACCTGTTACAGATGTACGTCAGAAGATCCGGTGCAATCCCACAATGCACCACAATAAGTAGTGTACAACTGATGGTACCCTAGCAGACAGGGGATGCCTATAATCATGCGCTGCTTTGGGTGGTTTGATGATGCACATGCAGCTTCTTTGAGGAAAATTACCAGGCCAAAAATGGCAGCGTCTCCACAGACCACTCTGCAGACCTGTTACAGATGGAAATCAGAAGATTCAGTGCAATCCCACAATGCACCACAATAAGTAGTGTACAAATTATGTACCCTAGCAGACAGGGGATGCCTATAATCATGCGCTGCTTTGGGTAGTTTAAGGATTCACATGCAGCTTCTATGAGGTGCATTACTGAGCACAACTATGGCAGCACCTCCACAGACTTCTCTGCAGACCTGTTACAGATGGAAGCCAGAAGGTTGCTCACTGTACACTACATGTGGCATTGTCTGATGAGTCACAGTACCAGTTGTTTCGGGCTGATGGCAGACCCCATGAAGTCATGCACCCTAGTTGTCAACAAAGCACAGTGTAGGCTGGTGGTGGTTCCATACTGTTGTTGGGAGTGTTCTCATGGCACGCGTTGGATCCATTGGTCTACCAAAACGTTTCACTGTTGGTGACATTTGCAGCCCTATATAGACTTCATGTACCACCACAATGATGGGATATTTACGGTGGCCGAGAATTCCAAAAAAATACATTTTTCAGAAAACAAAATTACAAAAATAAAAACAAATTTACAAGACACGAAACACTTTTACAAACTCAGAATTCTGACAGAATGGGTAGGTCTAACACACCGGAAGTGCTTGTTCCGGACCCTTGTCAATCAAACTGTTTCGCGGTGGTAGAGTGAGTCGAGTTTGGGAAGGTCACGATGCTAAAGCATGATTTGTCCATTTTGTGGCACGCATTTTAGCCAGCTGGCACACTTTTGTTTTCCTGTGGAAGGTCTTTAGAGTTTTTAAAAGAGCAGACGGAAGAAAGAGGCG
>CM067481.1:31853137-31947907 GCA_034552555.1 Semaprochilodus insignis | reverse complement strand
TACGGTACACTAACACATTACACTTACTGAGTTACTGTACACCAACACACTACATACAGTACACTAACACATTACACTTACTGAGTTACTGTACACCAACACACTACTGTAAAAAGGTGAAATCTTTATTGTTACTACAATCACTACTTAAAAGTCAGAATCACTTTTTAATAATGTAGTGTCAGTTCATTGAAGTTCTATATACAATTATTGTAAGATGATGAAATAAACTGAGTGTCTGGACTAACCAGAGCTGCGGATGATTATACAGTACATTAAGAATGTTATATGTTATAATAAATTTGGTATTCAGATTGAATTAGAAACCTACACTTTAATAGAAGACGGTTCTTCAATGGTTCTTTAATACAGTGAATGGTTCTATGCAGAATCATTAGTTGTATATACAAACCCAATTTCAAAAAAATTGAGACAGTTTAGCTTTAGTTATACTATAGTATATATAACCAAGTACATACAGTATCCAGTGTTGGAAGCTTGCTTTATTTTCTTTTTTTCTCTCGTAGTTCTATACATTTTTTATCTTCTTTTGACCTTTTAACCTTTAGGAAGAATTGCCACCCTGAAACAGAGTATGTATTTTCTTGTCTTCCTTTGACCTTTGGGAAGATTTGCCACCCTGGAACAGAGCCTTTGGGAGGAGTTGCCTCACTACTCAACAATGGTATAAAACCCCTTCAAAGTTTGTATTTGCACTCTGGACTGCACTCTGGAACCAGAGCTCAGTAAACTAACATCATATCCAGAGTGGTCTCCTCTCTTCAGTTTACACCAAAAGAAGAAATTACAGCAACAGTCGTATACAAATGTCTGGGATTTTTTTTCAGAAAAAACAGCCTGTTCAAAAGTGATATTTGATGGGTGTTTTGTCGAACTCAAACAAAAATGTATTTTTATATATTTATAAATGAAAATCTACAAACGTTGTATACGACTGTGTGTAAATAATAAAGAAACAAATTCCAATCATGTGGTTGTTGGTGTTGGTGTCGTTGTTGGTGTTGGCGTTGGTATCGTTGTTGGTGCTGGTGTCGTTATTGGTGTCGTTGTTGGTGTTGCTGTTAGCATCGTTGTTGGTGTTGGCGTTGGTGTCATTGCTGGTGCTGGTGTCATTTATGTTTGACATTGGTGTTGGCAGTGGTGTTGGAATTGGTGTTGTTGTCGTTGTTGGTGTTGGTATTGGTGCTGGTGTTGTTTTTCCAATACTGTGTTTGATTGCAGTGTGTCTGTGTTCTGGACTCGATCATTAGGAGAGCGTTCTGAGCAGCTGGAGAAGGCTTGCATGGTGCCTTCAGCTAATGGAGAGATTTTGTCAGCTGCTGTCGTGATCATGGCTGCTCAGTGAGATGCATCTGTTCAGCCTCAGAATGAAGGTTAGAGAATGACTTTAAAACCAGCAGTACGGGTCCAAATGCGCAGGGCCGGGTTCCCTAAGAGCATCTCAGCACAAAGACAGTAGAACAAGCATCACACTGAACACTCTCTCTACCACTTAATGATGATCTTAACACTGAGAGGCTTTTGGGTGAAGACTCAGTTCTGTAAAAGACTCCTTGTACACTTGCTATATCCTGTATCCTGCCAGACCAACTTTACCTACCATGGAGCTTCATGCTGTGCTATACTGTGTGGAAGATTACCCTGCATCCCATGGACCCATCCGATAATCCTGCTCTTTAATCACAGAGTAATCAGAAATTCCTTCCTCTGCCTCACAAACACTGAACACTTCTCTTGTTCTGTCTAATAGACTATCATCATAGGCTTCTAGCAGCAGTTGATGTTCAAGGTTTTAAGCTGCTTACAGTGGTCACTGGTTTGACTGGTAACAGTGACTGAGCTTCATTTAAACATTCAGGTCTGTTTCTCACTATCACTCTCACTATAACAGTTATCAGTTATTCTATTGAATAGAATTGCATATAATTGTAAATCTCATCCTTTTCCAGCTTGTCTTGCTATCCGGTGTTCCCACAAGGAGGATGGGTTCCCTTTGTGAGTCTTGGTTCCTCTCGAGGTTTCTTCCTCTCTTGCTCTAAGGGGGTTTTTCATTGCCACTGTCGTCCTTGGCTTGCTCATTGGGGGCTTGGACCCGGATTCCCTGTAAAGCTGCTGTATGACAACCTCTGTTGTAAAAGGTTATATAAAAATAGACTTGACTTGGACTGATGAGACAAATCAAACACCTGCGGGTCACAAGTGGCTTTTCTCTTGTTATGCTAAACGTAGTTGTTGGACATGATTGGGTTAAACTCAAGCACTGAAGCGATTGTTCTACGCAATTACAAACAATAATCCTCAGGATGTGGTGATCTCGGTGAGTTCAGTGAGTGAACTATTGCAACCTTCTGAAGACACGCTCAGTTGTACTTAAAGCATTTTGCAAATCCACATCGGTCCAAACTTTAGATGAACATTGCACTCTCGCCAGTGTTTCCCTCTCATTTTCCTCTGTAAGGTGGGAATCTTTATTCCGCTGTAGACTGTTGTGCAGCAGTGCTGTATGTCCGCACAGCGTATTCAGACGCCCTGCGATGCACATGCCACCTCTGCTTGTCAAACTGTCAGACACTCAGCGCTGTGGAGTGTCTCATTGTGTGTGGAGGAGAACGAGGCAGGCAGATATCTGACTGGCTGTAACTCTGCACGCACTGACACCCTGTCATTTCTGCCTGCAGTGAGAACAAGCCAGCCTCTGAAAACAAACGGAGAGCCCAAACCCCCAGCTGTAGGCCACATCTGTACAATAGTAAGCTGCACTTCTTCCAGCTGCACATCGTACCCGCAGGAGAAATATCAGCAGTTACTTCTGATAGAGATAACCTGAAAGGCAAAAAGATGTTTATATATGTGTGTGTGTATGTATCTGTATGTATGTATGTATGTGTGTAATGAGTCACCTTGCATGTTTAAGGTGGTAGTACCTTCAGGCTCCTGCAGATGGTGCTACGCGATGATGATGGGCCTATAAATACCTGCGGGGTGTGAGTGACGGGATCCATAGATTGAGAAGAGGCGCTACAGTGCAGTGAATGTTGTGTTCCATGTGTGAAAATGGCTCCAAAGCAGATGTTAACGATTGGCTAAACGGTGTGACTGCATTTGGGCGTGTCAAAGACCATAGTGTGAAGGAAGTAGCCGAATCTGCAGGTGTATGGAAGCGTACGGTCATACGGGTCTACCAGCAGTGGCTAAAATCCCAGTCTACAGGAAACTCTCCTCAGAATTGTACCAGGGAAGGCATCCACCAAATCTGGCCCAACTGCACAATTGGCTGAACAATGATGTGGCCTACATCCAGAAACTTTCAGTCCAGTCAATGCCAAATCCAATTGTAGCTGTTATTACACACTATTAAGGATGTTTCAGTCACATGTGACTCATTTTTTGTCCAGTGGGTTTATTTCACTTATTGAGAAATGAGGTATACGTTTATATTAAGTGTGCGATTATGAAGGGAATAATAAAGTGCAGCTTTTGACTGAAAAAGGATTTTAAGAATTGAATTGGTACTATGACATATGGTCATATGATGGAAAATGTCATGATTTAAAATGATACAAAACAAATGGTTAATTTAAAAACAAATACACCATATAAATTATCACTGTATTGTGCACTTAACACAAATTCAATCATATTTGACAGTTTCTAGAGTTTTGAATGTGTTAAATGGGCTTGTAAAGACTGGATGGCTAAAATCTTCAAATTGCATTGCCGAATATATCCCACTAGATGGCAGCACATCGCAAGATCAGTTCTTGTGGGGGTTTATTCATCAAGGCAATGCCCTGCGTTTTTCTTTGTATCTTACTTTTTTCTCCTGTGGTCTGTTTACAGTATTCATGTGTGCTTATCTGCCAGGAGTTATGATTTCTCTGTTTTCTGTATTATATAGAATCAAGCCATTATGTATCTGTTAGAATTAAACAGGTTGCTTTGCTCCTGTCCCTTTGAAAGCAGGTCTGTCCAAGGCGAGGCCCGTTGACCAGTGGCCCTCAAAAACATTCGTTTCGGCTCCCCGATATATGACTGATTCTCAGCCAGTGAGCAAACATGTGTCAAGCATATCGCTGCTGTCCAATGAAAAACATGTATCTCCACTGTTGTTGATTTTTACTTTAATGTGACATTTGATCACAGCAGCTGCTGTTTACACTGTGGCAAAAATTCAAGAATACTCAAGAGGAACAAGAATATTCAAGCTGCATGGGATGGATTGTCACAGGACACTATTAGGAACCTCTACAACTCCATGCCGAGAGGTACGTATGTTACATTAGCAAGCATGGCGGCCTGATGCCATACTGAGAGACACTACTTCTGTATGTGTAGCTCAGTAAATATTGCCCATATCAGTCTAAATTTATCACCATTTATTGTTCCTGGTAGCCTTTATCTTCCTTCCCAGTAGCACTGCAATCCCACACTTCCTTTTGGGTGCAACTATTCTCTTGATGGCGAGTGTATATGACGAAACATTCATTAAAAGTATTATTTATTGTGTTTATGCTACTGCTGCTTGAAAGCCCTTGTTATACAGTATAATGAGCTCCACTGTAGCAGAAACAGTTGCTGTCCCCAGCAGACATTCAGCACAAATTCATAAAGTGTTGATGCGTCTAATTAACCATTTAACACCCTTGTCATCACTGAGATGAGCGGACTTCATGGGTGTCATACAGTAAAGTGGAGAAACGTGTCATAAGACCACCAGATGGCAGTACAGCTCAGGCTGTACAGTATCTGGCCACTAATCAGGGAGGTTAAAGCGAAAGTCTTTAATAGTTATTAACCTGCAATTAAAGAAAGTTTTCAAGTGGATACCCAAGTGTCCTCATTAGTTGAGCCGAGAACATCGTTTTTTTTTGTCTAGCGAGATTGATTAGTAGGGATATGAAATAGCTAAATTCTACAGGGCTTCATTTAGTTATAATTGCATGCTTATGTGGCTCACCGGATCCCAGCAGTATGACTCAGTCTCAGTGCTTTTAAATCTCCCCCTACCTCTGCCGTCTGTCACCCCTGATAAGACATTTATATATCCTCGTCTCATACAGATCTGTTTGCAGCTGCTACAGATGGATGTCAAAATGGCCCGTATTATCTCTTATCGACTGTGACACACACATACGCACGCAGAGTATCTGCTCGCTCCCACATCCTGTGAAGCTTGTTCCTCACCTCTGTATGAATCATCTGTTGTATTGTATGTTTGTCACAGCTGCACAAGTGCCAAAGTTAAACCAGTCTAAACTTAACTCGTTTCAGAGGGAACCCAGACACGGCTCACTTGATAAATGACTAAGGTGTAAACAGAGTCCAAAATTACACCATACCTATTTCTGTTCTCAGTGGTTTTTAGGGATGCAACAATACAGTGCATCATATTGTACTGAGTTGCATTGAAGCACATTGTATGTAAGGTAGAGCATCAGATCAGAACGCTATACAGCACACATTCCTCTCAATTGAAATGTTTAATGCTGTAATAAACGTAAAATGTAAACAATAACATATTAACATAATGCACATGCCAATAACAAGTTTTTACATGCAATATAAGCACCCCAGACTATAAATGAGTCTCCTCTGTGATGTTCAGGGGGTGTTCTGATTACGTGGAAATGGGTTCTTTGGTTGAGGTGACAGTAAATTTGAACCACAGTGCCTACACTGAGCTGCTGGACAACCAGGTTTTGCCTTTTGCTCATCATCTTACCGAGGAACATAACATTCCTATCCCGGTATTCTAAGATGACAATTCTCACGTTCACAGGGCTGCATGATGAACATTCAGGGTCATTCACACATCTGGACTTGCCCACAAAATCCCTTATTGAAAATCTGTGTGACCACCTGGAACAACCAGTAAAATACCAGGGAAGGCATCCACCAAATCTGACCCAACTGCTCAATTCTTTGGTGCAAGAGTGTCTGAACATTGATGTGACCTACATCCAGAAACTTGTCCAGTCCATGGCAAATCCAATCACAGCTGTTATTGGTGCTCATGGAGGTGCTATTAGGTACGTTTCAGTCACAGCTGAGTCATGTATCCACTAAATCATATCTAATCATATTTATAATTTAGCCAATTCTTGCACTTCTAGAGTTTTTAATACAGCTCTGGAAATAAGTAAGAGAACACTCCAGTTTCTTCTTAAATCAGCATCTCCACATGTACAGCAGGTTCTTAGTGAGGAACAGAAGGTTGGGTTCTAGCTTTACTGGCAGATACAGTGAGCGTCTGGTTCATAAGAACAAGGTCAAGCAGCAAACACACAGGACAACACAGCTACAGACTGGCAGAGGGCCAAAACCACTCTCTACTGACCGTGATGAGCGCCACCTCATTCGAATGTCACTTAACCACCATAAGATGACCTCAAGTGACCTACAGAAAGACTGGTGAACGGTGGCTGCGGTGAAATGCACAGTGAGCATGATTCAAAAAACAGGCTTCTGGAGGCGTCATTAGTGATTTTCTAAATAAACAGATCTAATATACAATATCTGATCTGGAATTTGGGAGACATGTTTCCAGTAGTAGTAGTAGTATAGAATAAAACAGAACTGCTCATTTTGGTCAAATACAAACCCAGAAACTGTACAACTAGAGAAACTGATCATTTTGAGGTGGTCTCTTAAAATTTTCCAGAGCTGTATGTAATGTTTATAATATTGAAATGGTAGTTGCAATGCAGAACTTATAGCAACTTAAGCATGCAATGCTTTTCAGGCAGGTAAGTAGTGCAGTTTTTAAAACACCTAATTGACAGAGTGTAGATGTCCATTACTTGCTAGCTGCATTAGCCTCGTAGCTCCAGTCCAAACCTAAACAAGCTAATCTCAGACACCAAACATGTTTTGGTTGACTGAATAGAAAACTGTGTAAATTAGATTTCCTGCCAAACTGGTCCTTTAAAGTCTGGCTAAAACTGTGTTTCAGGTTTAGGATTAGTCTACAGTCTGCTGAAATAAAGTCTAAACCCAAGATATATACTATGGTATTCCAGCTTTATCACCACTTCCTCAGTCGTTGCAAAGCAATACTGTGCCACAGTTGTGCTGCTGGTGCTCAACATTAAAAGCAAAAGGCATTTAGTTAAACCCTAATAAGGATTTGTTGAGACGGTGCCTCGGCCACTCCAGGATAATCCCTGATTTTACAATCACAGGCCCTGTTAAACATATTCTGTTTTAGTAGATGCTGTCTCATAGTGCGGTTGACTGAAGGTCTTTGTTGCTGCAGATTATGTGTCTCAGGTTCTGGTTTCCTTTGGCGTTTAGGCTCCAGCATTGCTCTTGCTAATATAAACTTTTTCCTCCAGTTTTTAAGTTATGTTCTACTGTCTCCTTTACAGACTCTCTATTTAAGAGTTCAGCAAAGTTCTCCAGAGAGCCACAAGCCGGAAAAAAGCTACTTCCCATAGCAACAAGCCAAAAAAAAAAAAAAAAAAGCACCAGGAGTAGTTCTTCTCAAAGCCCTAATGAGACATTCAGAGTCCAGTTTTTCTACACTGAAGGAAAAGATGATCACTAAAATGTACCGACGTCAGCTGTACTGACAAGGCAGAACAATGGTTATCATATGCCATGTTTCTTTGAAGGGGACCTATTATGCTCATTTGTCGTTCTCATAATTGTATGTTTTATGTCTACTAAAATAGAATTCACTATTCACTAGTCACCCCAATTACTGCACATAATCTGAGACTGTAGTTACCATTCAGATTACTGGGGGGATTACGGTGAATTAATGGCTATATTTCAGGAAGCACCACTTCTGGGTTATTATCCCTTTGATTTTCCAGCTCTTACACGCTAGTTGAACTCATTAAGGCCTTGATTATAAGTTGATGATTAAAGTCAGGTGTATTAGAGGAGAGGAGCCAGCGAACTGCAGCTACAGGCCAGGATATGAGAAACACTGACATCAGAGGAGGGAATCGAGCAGAGGTCAGTGCATGTGATCATTGTAATTATGTGAGTATGGAGCTGTCACTAAATGTAGAATGGAGTCAACCTACTGCAAAGCCCATGGTCCACAAAGAGCTTATGAAGCATGAGCAGGAGCTCTCAATTTCCAAGGCATATTATATATAACCTACAACACAGGAAGGACTTTCAGTACCCCTTTAGAATAAGACTACCCTTATGAAGCATTTATGAATGATTTAAAATGAGGTTATTAATGGTTATTCATTAAATCATAAACACCTTACACAACACATAAATAAGAAGGGCACCAGTAACCTGTTGTTACGGTACATTTCCACTTACCTTTTTACTTCGCTGCATCCTGTTCATTTCATTGGAGAGAGCTAGCACGTGTGCGGGTGATGACGGGTTGTGTCATGTCGAGAGCACCCTCGCCATGCAGTGAAAAAGGTCAGTAGATTTCAACTTTATGCAAATGAATACGGCCACCATGCTGCATCCAGCCAATTGGGCAAGAGTAGGTTGGTACATTATACGGGCGTCACACTCAGAACAAATACCTTTCAGACATGGAGGACAAGTTAATTACAGCTGTATCTGGCTATCCAGAGAATACGAATTACAAATTAGAACCATTTGCCAGTAGTGAGCACTCATGCCCAGAGCAGTGGGCAGCCCTATCCATGACGCCCGGGGAGCAGTTGGGGATTACGTGGCTTGCTCAAGGGCACTTCAGTCGTGTCCTGTCGGTTCAGGGAATCTAACTGGCAACCATCTGGTCACAAGGCTGGTTACCAGAACAGCAGTCCTTTTATAAAGACATCAACAGACAAAATCTTGCATGGCAGAAAGCTGCAGAATGTGTTGGTGTCTCGGGCTATTGTTGTATTTTTGTGCAGTATTGGAATTTAATCGTTAGCAGTCTTTCTCTAATTGGTATATGTGATAATTAACCTTGCTTAAAGCTTAGAAGCACATTTAAAGCTAAGATTGCCTACTTCCAGACAACGCTTTCCTTTATTTACATACAGAAGCATCGTAGACATGCAGCGAGCAGAGAGATGCAGCACAACCGAATGCTTCAGAATAAGGTGCAAGTGGACACGTACTGTTAGCCTAATCGTGAACCCACATTCCTTTACACTGATGTTTACTGATCTTACTTTGCCTTCCCCTTCAGCTGGCATTAAACCTGTCTGCTTTAATGCATATTCGTATTCATGAGATAGAGGAGCTCACATTTACGCTTTTTATTAATGTGTTATAACCGCTTACTAATACTTCATAAAGTGTTTGTGAATGTAACCCTTATAAAGAGTGCAAGGATGGAATAAAATTAGTTTTTTCAATCTTATTGCTTTGGTCTAAACACTTGCAAAGTATTAATAAGCGGTTATAACACATTAATAAAAAAGACAAATGTGAGCTTTTCTATCGGAGGAATATGAATATATATTACAGCTGACAGGTTTAATGCTGACTGAGTAAGAACAGTTAACATCAGAATCTGAGCTTTAACAGTTTAAAAGAATGTGGGTCCACTGTTAAGACTAACAACAGGTCACTATTGCCCTATGTATGTGTTGTAACTGCTTATTAATGATTTTAAAGTGTTTATGACATAATAACCGTAATAATCATTAATAAACTCATTTTAAACCATTCATAAACTCTTTATGAGTGTAGCCTTATTCTAAAGTGCTACCCACCTGTCCTATGGCCACTTTTTCATACCCCCACAGCGACTGGGATCAAATGGATAGTTCTTGAGATTGACCCTGAAACTCTTTCTACCATAAACATAATGTTTTTTGGCTCAATGTGTGTGTATTATTTTTTATTACTATTTTTAATCTCCGTCTTGCAGCACAATGCTGAAGCATATTAGCATCTAACAATCACAGCCGGCCAGGCTAAAGTACAGCCGCTACACCGTGGAGTTTATTGTAGCAGAGTTTTACGACTAGGCCTTGCAAGAAAGTCCGTGTATCCCCATATAAATCCAGAGATAGGCCTGTCACAGTTATTACATCATCGCCTGCAATTACTGAAGCTGATGGCTCTTATTTAAGCAGACTGCAGTTATTATCCAGGCCTGGTTTCACAATCATGTAGCATCTTGATGAAGAAGGAAACCTGGGAGATGCCATCATTCCTGCTACAAGTAGCTGGAACAGAGCCAGTGCAGATCCATAAAGTCAGAGAGAGCCCATTCCAGAGAGAGCTGCTTGTATCAAACTGGGCTTCAGTCTCTGCTGAAATGGGTCCATGCCATATTTGGGCCAGATATGAAGATATGAAGACTGTATTGAGACCTACATAAATTCAGGCCCAGAAGTGAGGCTATTTTTGGCCTATTTGGGCTGGTTTGTAACCCCAAATTACGCTGCTCCTGTATGAGTTTCATGTGGACTGACACAACAGTACAACCCACGGCTTAACACATAAACACAGGCTAATCGAAGACACACAGTTTAACTAGCAAATAATGACATGAACAATACTAACCCACAACAAGTGTCCCTTAAACAGGGATCGTGTGCCTCCCATGAGCCTCTTTAGAGCTTCCCGAGTTCGTTCCTGACGACCTACCAGCCTGAGCCAACTCCCTGGGGCACACAAAGTACCTTGCAGTTCAAGCACTGCAGGGGGCTTGCTTCTCAGTGATGAGTGCCCCCAGTCTTTGCTCAGGGTCACATCTTTGCTGCCACAGCTCCTCTTGAGGAAAGCAACACACCTTACAGCTCTTGTCTGGCTCTATCAGCAACAGCAACAGCAGCAATCCAGCAAAATCCCTATTCAGCTGCCCTCTGCATTCTCCACTGTCCACTGTGTTGTCAACACTGGCAAGGGTGTTGCTCAGACACTTTGTCTTGTCTCTATGCTCGCTCTAAAGTCCTTGGCTGCTGCTGATCCACCTGGGTGGTTACTGTTTCACCTCCAGCTCAGGTTTGCTAGCTCTGGATCGGACTTGAGCTCATCTGAAATGGACTGATACTCAGTGGAAACATGAACTGTGGACGCAGTATTCTCCAGGCCAAAACAGAACTAGACCATGCAAACTGTTACCAGTGTAAAGTTCAAAATCCAACATTTTCCATAGCACGGAGAGGTATTAATAGATGACTTGTACGCCTGTGAAAGCGTCAGTAATACTAATTGTAACACAAGCTGCTTTCTCGACTTCTCCAGGGACTCCCATAAACATGACAACACCAAGTAACATTCTGTAGACGATGGCAAAGGAGATCCATCAGTGGTTTTAAAATCATGTTAAAAGGGAAGATGATATAACACGGTAGCACATATGATCCTGTCCCAGCTTATCTTTGCAATGTGTTGCAGGTATTAAATTTGGAATGTGCATGTATGTACAAAACAGATCTGTTTCCATAAGTCATTTACTGTGAACTAGGGTTAGTAGGTTTATAATGACTTCTGGATCAAACCACATACAACTGTAAACTGTATTGACTTATTTGTGTTTACCAGACTTTTCTATTCACTCTAACAACTAGCTGCATGGTCAAGTTAAAATGAACCCCATTTATGGTAACATGTAACATGTTTTGGTGGAGTTGTTCCCAAATGCTACATACTAAACTCACGTTGTTTGTAGCATAGATGTGTAGCTTGCTTGCACATGAAAATAATAAGCTCACTTGACAAAAAAAATAGTCACCTGTGACTGAAACGAGTGTAATACCTCCACAAGGACAAATAACAACTGTAATTCGATTCAGCATGGACTGGACAAGTTTCTGGATGTAGACCACATCAATGTTCAGCCACTCTGGCATCAAAGAATTGCACAGTTGGGCCAGATTTGGTGGATTTGGTGCCTTCCCTGGCATAATTCTGAGGAGAGTTTCCTGTACACTGGGATTTTTGCCACTGCTGGTAGACCCGTATGACTGTACACTTCCATACACCTGCAGATTCAGCTACTTCCTTCACACTATGGTCTTTGGCGCGCCCGAAATGCAATCACTCCTTTTAGCCAATCATTAACATCTGCTTTGGAGCCATCTTCCACACATGGAACGAGACATTCACTGCACTGTACCACCTCTTCTCAATCTATGAATCCCCGCAGGTATTTATAGCCCCATTATCCTCATGCAGCGCCATCCGCAGGAACCTGAAGTTACTATTAATTTTTTTTGTCCAGGGAGCTTTAAAAATAACATTTATTTTGCATAAACCAAAATGGGCTAGGCTGTGCCCTGTACTTCATCACTCCATGAAGAGGTGGGATGAAATGTGATAATGCCTGAGCCATTAATCTCTCTAATATTCAAGTTCAAGTGTTGGAGAGTTTAATTAAATCCTCGAGTGTATGCTGACTCTTCACTTTGCCCTTTCCCTCGAACTTGTTGTTAAATGCAGACCACTATACTGGGTTTAAATACGTAATAAATTGGTAATATTTCCCAGATGCAAGCTATTGATACATGAGGGTGCTCTCTATTTTGGCACCACTCTCAGGCTGGTAAAACAAACCTGTCAATGAGGTGAAGTGAAATACCAGCTTGTGGTCATTCTCCTCTTGATCTCGTACAGTATGAAATATGAAGGACAGCATTGCTTTTAAGTGGTAGTTAACAGTTAACTGAGCTGCTTACTTCACCAGTATGAAACACAGTGGAGATGACATCTAATATACAGTATCTCACAAAAGTGAGTACACCCCTCACATTTTTGTAAACATTTTATTATATCTTTTCATGGGACAACACTGAAGATATGACTCTTTGATGCAATGTAAAGTAGTCAGTGTACAGCTTGTATAACAGTGTAAATTGGCTGTGCCCTCAAAATCAGGTGAGGAGTATAAAGACAAGTGTGTCTTGCCTACAGTCAAGCATGGTGGTGGGAGTGTCATGGTTTGGAGCTGCATGAGTGCTGCCGGCTGTGGGGAGCTACAGTTCATTGAGGGAACCATGAATGCGAACATGTACTGTGACATACTGAAGCAGAGCATGAGCCCCTCCCTTCGGAAACCGGGCCGCAGGGCAACATTCCAACATGATAACGACCCCAAACACACGTGCTGGACTGGGCAAGCATGTCTCCAGACCTAAACCCTATTGAGCATCTGTGGGGCATCCTCAAACGGAAGGTGGAGGAGCGCAATGTCTCTAACATCCACCAGCTCCGTGATGTCGTCATGGAGGAGTGGAAGAGGATTCCAGTGGCAACCTGTGAAGCTCTAGTGAACTCCGTGCCCAAGAGAGTTAAGGCAGTTCTGGGAAATAATGGTGGCTACACAAAATATTGACACTTTGGGCACAATTTGGCCATTTTCAGTTAGGGGTGTACTCACTTCCGTGGCAGTGGTTTAGATATTAATGGCTGTGTGTTGAGTTATTTTGAGGGCACAGCAAATTTACACTGTTATACAAGCTGTACACTGACTACTTTACATTGTATCAAAGTGTCATATCTTCAGTGTTGTCCCAAGAAAAGATATAATCAAATATTTACAAAAATGTGAGGGGTGTACTCACTTTTGCGAGATACTGTGTCTAAGATATCCAAATTAGCTTCAAGTCTTGTAGTTCACACCTTGTGCCTTTATAAACTTAGTATGTCAAAACATATCCTGATAACATCCTAATTAGGGAATTCAGAAGGAATTTCAGGCAGCTGGCAGGTGTCTACAAACCTTTGGGCACATAGTGCATCTAAATCCAAATTAGCTTCCAGTTCTACAGTGAAGGTCATGGATCATGGCTGCCTCTATATATTCATTAGCTTTACGGTCATTACTCACCATCTCACAGCCAGACAACTGCAGCCGTAAGACACACTACTCACCCTGAGAAGTATCACCAGTAGATCTCTTCCCTGCAAGGAGTATAACCTGAATTCTGACTCTTTGCCTTGAATGAGGTGCTTTAAATGAACAATTCAGGTTAGAAATCTGAAGAGTGATTAGAGTACGTTCTGCAGCCCAGTTCTGTCTGATCTCTTAAAACGGTGCTATTTTAATTCCAGACTGTAGTATTGTGTTATTACATCCATATGTATCATATGTAATTTGGTACTGTACTGTACAAAGACAACCAAAGGTGTGAAATTCAGAGGATCCTGGGCAGGGTATGGGTCCCTCTAATTAACCTCTGTAAAGCGTTTAGGATGGCACTTGGACACTGTACACTCATTGAGGGCCTTCAATCTGGAGCTGTCTATCAACTCATCTCAAAACTGTACTTGTTAAAACTTATATAATCTAGCTTCAACTATGTCTCACCTTTAAGGTGGTAGTAACTTCAGGTGCCTGCAGATGCAGAATGTCTCGTTCCATGTGTGGAAAATGGCTCCAAAGCAGATGTTAATGACTGGCTAAAAGGAGGGATTGCATTTGGGTGTGCCAAAGACCATAGTGTGAAGGAAGTAGCTGAATCTGCAGGTGTATGGAAACGTACAGTCATACGGGTCTACCAGCAGTGGCTAAAATCCCAGCCTACAGGAAATTCTCCTCAGAATTGTGCAGGGAAGGCATCCACCAAATCTGGCCCAACTGTGCAATTCTTTGATGCAAGAGTGGCTGAACATTGATGTGGCCTACATCCAGAAACTTGTCCAGTATGTGCCCAATCCAGTCACAGCTGTTATTCATGTTTGCGGAAGTATTACATGGTGTTAGGTCTGTTTTAGTCACAGGTGGTTTTTTGTCAGGTGAGCTTGTGTAGGGTAAAGTACACACTCAAACACAAATTGAGGGAAAAACGGTCATAAGCTTCTAAGTGTTAAGCGTCTGTACCAACAATCTGCCAGTTTGTGTCTTTGGTATTCTTGATTAAAGTTACAGCACTGGTCTGCCTCAGGGTGGCACTGTAGCAAACTGCTTCACCCAATTGGTTCTTCATAGCCTAATAGCTATAATGATGTCTGGTATACCACGGCACATTTGTAAGTCTAACCCAATTTTCCCAAGAGACTGGAGGACAGATTGAATTGTTACTCCTGTCTCAAACCAAAGACAGAAGAGAAGATGTGTAAGAGTTCTATTCGCTCCGTTTATTTATCAGCCATTAAGTGAGGGATATTATTTTTTTGGGATACATTTCTGAGGTAATTAGGCATAAAATAATCTACTTTCAAGGAGAAATTCAAACAATCAGTAAAAACAGGAGTTTCCAAAACTGAGTTTGGAAACCATGCAGGATCCAGTAGACCACTAGAACAAGATTTTATCTTTGAGAGATTTCGTTGTTTCGGTTACTTGGATTCTTGGTGTTGCTGTCTGATTTATTATGAAATTATAACTACTAACAGTGTGCCAAAATTTTTGCACAGGTCATATGTCATGTTTTCAGTGGTCATGCATTAAAATGTGCAGAAGTACATACTTTACAGTATGTGTTAACTTATTTACACCAACAGAAAAAGGTCATATGACCAGTGGCACCAAAACTTATAAGCATATGACTGTATGTATCAATATCAGGGTAGTAATGAGAAGCATTCCTTAGTACATCTCTCTTTCAGGACAGCGTTCATTTATCATAATCTAGGCTGTTTTGCTCGAACAAACTGCAAACATTTTAATTGCTTTGTTGGCTCTGCAGCATAAATCACATCCTGCAGCAGAGGATGAAAGCAGTGACCTCAGACAGACTGTATCCTCGCCCAGTGCGTATCCAGTGAACCTGATGAAATGTGCCTGCAGAGGAGTGCAGCAGAAAGAACAGAGAGCGCGTATCAGCTCCAGCAATGTTTCTAATACACACAAACCCTTTCAGGTCATGCTCAGGCCTCGGTCTGAAAGCCTGGTTAGTGAACCCCGGTTCACTGTCTGCACCGTGCAGATGGCAGGATATGTTGGGCGGGTAGCTTTTTCTGGGTTAATCCAAGAATCGTCATCACTGTTACATCATACAGCGTAGGTCAACACAAGATTGGCAAGGTTAGCACGTGTTTGGTCATACCAAACCCTACAGGACAAAAGGAGTCAAGATTAATGCTTCTCAGTCTGGAGTTAATTACTGTTATAAATATATACATATATATATATATATATACATATATAAATATAAAGATATATGTAAAAAAGTTACATAGTTAATTACATAGTAATTACCTACATTAAATTTAATTCAACATATTCTGTATCAACAGGTATAACTATGCACCTCTTATGTTTGTTTAAATGTCAAAAACTGACTAAAGCATGGCAAATGTGTAAAGAATATTTTTGACTTTAATCATTAATTTTTGATTTTTGACTCTAAGATTAGCTCATATCTAGTCTACATGTCTAACACTTCTCATGTGGAAAAAACAAGATTTTGTATGTATATATTATTAAGTTATATATTAAGTTATGTATAAGATTTAACTGAACTGGAATTTGAACCAAGAGTGGACTTTTTTTTACAGTGGAATATATATATATATATATGTATGTATGTATGTATGTATGTATGTATAATATTTATTTTTAAATATTCTTAACTTCTGCAGTGATGATGTTGACATGCATTCACACTGAATTTGAGCTTCTTGGCTTGTTTATTGTGAAACTGGTTTGATATTATTGATATTAACTATTATTTTTTTCTCTTCACTAAAGATAATACACATAAAATGATATGTACAAAAACTTGCGTCCTGTTCTGATTCAAGCATTTGATTTTTCAGTATAGGAGAGTCCTGTATTACAAGGGGTGGGTGGCAAATTTACGCTCAACTAGAGCTGTGGATGTTTAGTGTCATGTTTGGAATTGAAAGTTAAACCACAGCACAGAGCGTTTACTGTTAATTAGCAAGCATATTTTACCAAGACGTACCATTAGCAGTCTGCCTTTTTAATTGCACTTGCTTCTGCTAGCGGCCTTCAGGATCCAAGTGGTTTGTGAACACTAAGCCAATAGTGATTTGCATGAATGTGTTTGGGTCATTCTAGAATGTACTAGAATAGACATATGACATATAACTCAGACATTTAAAGCTTCTAACCTGCTTTTACCTGAAGCTTGTGATGGACATGGAGGAGAAGCTCATAACCGCTGTTTCTACTTTCCCCAATTTATATGATGGGCCTTTGTACATATACATTAGAAGAAGAATGAAGCGTGGAACAAAGTAGCAAATATTGTTGATGTCTTTGGTGAGTTAAGTCACTCAATAGCTAGCTAGGTTAGCCAGCATGCTAACCTCCCAATAAAGCTAGCCAGCAAGCAGTTAGGTTTCCGTACAAATTTGCTTGTCAATAATAGCATGTGCTTTTTAAAACCTCGTACACGCCCACACAAGTGGCCTCGAACCCACAAGAGACAAACTTGTTACAACGTAAGCAACTTGTCGCCTGTTAGTGTTAACATAGGGTACAGCTACCACTTGTTAAGCTCACACTGGTACTCAGTCAGTAATGCATGTAGGACTTCCAAAAGGCCTAGGGAGACATTTCCTCTTACAGTAATTAATTTATTGGGTAATTAGCAGCTATCTAATAGCTGATGTCTGACAGCTCTTTTGCAACCCAGCTATGTACTGTCTTTGATTACTTTCCCATGACTCTCCAAATTCTCACATAATTTCAAAAAGTGGAAGGGACATTTCCCCCTACGTCCCCCCGATTTTGCCCCGTCACACCAGGAAGCTTTAGCTACAAGTTTCCGGTTAAAGTGACCAGCAAGTGTCTACTGGTGCCTGAACAGATCCAGAGAGGGGCAGGTGTGTTCGGGACAGTAGGAGAGTATTTGGAGTCTCCCGGAGGCAAGAACATGTGACACCGTCACACTGATAAAGCCATCGCGAGGCAGAGACCACCCACCTAAATAGATGTGACCGCCCCTGTTCTGCAGAGGTCAATGGTAATTATCTCAATGAGTAGGTACAGCATTAGCAATGAACGCTGGGGGCTTTGCGAGGGGACAGCGAAGTCTCCCTGAGGATGTGACTAATGAGACAGACCTTAGGAGTTCATCTGTCCAGAGACTTGAAATAAATTGTCCCGTTCCTTATTTTCCAGAGCGAGAAAGACAGAGAGAGAGAGAGAGCTGAGTGAAAATCCATTATGACTCTTCTGTAACTGAAGGTCCATTATGACTCTTCTGTAACTGAAGGTCCATTATGACTCTTCTGTAACTGAAGGTCAGGATCATTATAGAGGTGCCTTGCTAAAAAGTCACTTCAGTTGTGTATTGTCGGTTCATGGAATCAAACCAACGATCTTCTGATCAGAAGGTTGATTCCCTCCAGCTTACGACCGCATGCTGGGTATTAAAAGAGAGAGAACATGACAATTACATGTATTTGTGAACTGTAGTTGGTTGGTATAGTGTAGTGAGTTAAATCCCTGCCCTCTATGCTGTAGACTGGGCTTGGATTCCCCATCTAGGCAACCACCCTACACTATACCATTTATTACTGTCCTTGGGCAAGACTCTGAACTCTACCTTCACCTCCTTGTGTAAATGTAAACTGTAAGTCTGCCAAATGCCATAAATGTAAGTGTAAACCTTATGTCAAAGCTGAAGGATACAACACTGCATAACATAACGAATGACATATAGTTCAGATTGGCACACTTGAGTACTTCTGCTTGAAACATGTCCTGCAACGTGAAACAAAAGCAGTACAACACAAAATCAATAGAGAACCACCAGAGCTGAATCAGTGTCTTTGAGTCATTTAGAAACTGTCAGGTAAATACATTAGGTCTGCCTATCATAGTACCTTTGGTGGTAGCTGGTACAGTAACCCCTCTGAATGGTCAAAGGTTCCTACCTGGACATCTACTTAAGTGTCTACAGGTCACTAAACGACCAGAGAAATATTCTACTTTTGAATGTAAAATTACTTGAAATATTTCATAATATAATAAATTATTATGTGAAATATTTTACTTTTCAGTCTTGCACTGTAGTATGGTAGCTAGCATTAGCACCATGTAACTGAAAATTGATCTAGCTACATCAGCCTGGTCATCTAGCTTTAATCCCAACCAGGACATGGTGGGGAAGAAATCTGAGATTAGCACTTTAAGTGCAACCAACCACACGGCAACTCTCCAGCATACCAGTATTAATGTTAATTAAAAGAGGGCTGTTTTAATGACTTTTAAATGGCTTTTACCTGCTTTCTAAAAGCTATGATTAGTACATTAGATGCAACAGGCCACCATCTTCCTTTTGGACATATACAGGCTTCTAAATAGATATGGTTTTATATATCCGAGATATACAAATGAGCTTCCAGTCCTGAAATGAAGGTCATGATTTATCTGTGTCTGTGAATATCAATCTATTTGTTGGCGTTACTGACTTCACTACATTTATGCAGTCTGATGAAACAGCTGTTCATATGGTCAAAATACCTTATTACATAATAATTAATTTAACTGCATATAGATTTAATATTTCTTGTTTTGAGATAGGGATATGAAAACAAGTTCAGTTCCAGTTTTCTTCTGTGTGTCCTAGATGCGGGTTTATTGATCTGCCAGTGCCCTTGTTTTAACATAATGAAGTCATAGCCAAACCAGGTACTAGATAACAGCAATCAACAAATAAGGGCCTTCTCTGAGGAGAGATCTGACAGCTGTAAACAAAGAAAAAAATTGACATGTAAAATCAAAATGCTTTGTATAATGGTACTTGTATTTACTTTTATTGTATGTGCCCTTATAGCTTATTGTCTAGATGGGTAGCTCGTTAAATGGTGTAGACACGCTACCATTTACAATGCATGTGGGACTTGTATTATTACACATTGGTAATTACATAGTTATTACTCAAAGTCCTGACACTGTAAACAAACTTCTTGTGTTTTCTGATTTTAAATGGTCTCTGTGAGTCCATTCTTTAAAATAAAGTGCTTTTGTTAGGAGAGGTAAAAATCGATCGACCACTAGAAGAAAAGAGTGAACCTGTTTTCTAAGAGCCATAAAATGTCAAGAAGAGAAATATCTGTCGTTTGAGAGACACAGCCAGTGTGAGCAGCAGTGCTGTAGTTCATACCCGTCTGTGAGCAAGGCTATAGTGGTTGCAGGATGCCAATACCACAACATTGGCCATGCTGATTTAAAAAGTGTCTATAGGGCCAACCCTTTCATCGTTGCATTCATTTCCAGCATGAACTGAAACATCCACGACTGTGAAAATGAAAACATTACTCAAATGAATCCATTCAGAAATGATGTGGCCTATGGAGGTTTATGTATAAAGCTGTAACAGAAACTTAGCCTCATCTTTCTCATGGTTACTTATGAATTCCATATCCGTCCGAGTGGGCTTTGCTTCTCTTTCGCAGAGACTGCTGACATATCTGCAAGACTGTTGAGAGAGTTGAGGTTACTTAAAATGCAGTGCAGCAAGTTTTCCTTAACTTTTAAACTGGTAGATCTTTTCTACAGGACTGTATTAGCCTGCAGTAATATTTCTGAATACTACTTATTTATTTATTTATTTATTTATTTATGTGCAGAAATGCTTGTACGAAAATAAATAGTGCATGAGCGATCTTTGCACTACACACTGGCAGTTAAAAGTTTAGACACACCAAACTAAATGAATGTTGCTGGCTATCTTAAAGACTCTACGGGCTCACACTTAACAGTTCCAACTGATGACATGCCAAACAATACATATCCTGATATACCACATATACTCCTGATGTATCACAGTATTTTATATTTTATATATATATTTTTTATATATTTTAATATTTGTACCATATCTTGTAACATATTTTGTTGGTCCATTTTGGAGGTTTTTAAGCTGGACTGTTATGATAAAGCATGTCCCTCAGACCGGCGATATGCTGTGGGGCACACTTTATGGGTAATGTCAGGTGAATGACCTGAAAACCTGGAAAGAATTGAGCTTGCATAAGAGTTCTCCTCCTCCCTGTCACCTTTATTTACACACCAACGTTTACAGTTATGCAGATACTAACATTATTTTAACATTCATTTCCTCTCGTACAAGCTTGTTCTTTCTCCTCCTCTTCTTCAGAGGATGGACTCATCCATGTAAGTACAACTCAGGTGAAGCCACTCAGTTCTCTATTAGCCCTTAAAGGCAAGGATGATCAGTCCACAGGTAAGTACAGGTAGCTATATACCATCAGTCTTTACCTTGTGATATGTAAGCAGTACCTTACATCATTACAGCTGTATAATTTCATGAGTGCTGTTTTATAGTTTGATGTCTTCACTTTTATTTTATGGTAGAGCATTAAGCTACAAATAAGGAAACCAAAACTGCTTGGGAAAAGTCTGGTTCTATTGACTTGGGTTAAAATTAAATAAGGTTTTGGCCTCTCCTGTGAAGTTCCATTCTGGAGGTGTTTTACAATGGACTGTATAATTCCATGAGTGCTATTTTTCAGTTAGTGTAGGTAGGGTAGGTCATTTCATTTTGCACTATATATCAGGTTCCTTTCGCACTGTTATGGTTGTATATCATCTCTGTCTAAAGAAAAGCAAGTATCTCCAAAATGGTAACTTTACAGGAGAGGCCAAAAACCTTATTTAATTTTAGTGCAAGTCAATGGAACCAGAGTTTTCCCAAGCAGTTTTGGTTTCCTTATTTGTATCTTAAGGCATACTGTAAAGACATCAAACTATAAAATAGCACTCAGTTAATTAATTTTAATTAATTAACTTTAATTTAAGTTAATTTCAATGTAAGTCAATGGAACCAGACTTTTTTCCAAGCAGTTTTGGAACATTTTTGTTGGTCCATTCATTATGACATTTTTGCACAGTGTAAACAGCAGCAGCTGTGTTCAAATGATGCATAAAAGTAATAATCACAAAGATGATACAGAGGCACTTGGTTTTTCTTTGGACAGCGACAGTATCCTCACCTCACTGTGTTTATCTTGAACTCTTTGGCTATCCTTACTCTTCCATTTAAGTCCTTGCTGTTACTGCTATAGCTGTTAAATGCATTTTCATTGCTTTCTAAACAATGACAATATTTCCTCTTTGATCTTGTGCCATAAAAATCTGATTAATGGTACATTTGATATGATATAGGACATAGATACTGGGATTACTTTAACTCCAGAATGCATCAGAGCAGCTGTGTGTATTGTCTCCTCCACAGCTCCACCGCCCTGGCTAATGAATGGCATGGAATGGGTTTGGATTTGGAGCTCAGGAGCTACATGTCTGGGCACGACTTGAGGAATCTGGAAGATGCTGGATACCTGACAGCAGAAGGTAAAGTTTCCCCCCCAGTGCGACTAGGGAAACGAGCGCTCCACAGGACTAAAGGAGAGCACGCTGCCTCTAATGAAACCCTGATTGCTCCGTTTGAGGTGATGACAGAAGCAGGTGGAGGAGATGGCAAGCTGAACCCCGTCTTGATGGCTCCTCAGTGGCAGAAGCAAAGCTGAGAGATCTGGCAAAGTGGCATCTAATCACAATAACAGCCTTCTCCCAGTGCTGCGACGTGCGATAATGAAGCTAATCAAAGGCGAGCGCGGGCGGCCCGCCATCTTGTGATGTCATTGGGATCAGAGGCGCTGTGTGGAGCTTTGAATTTGAGCCATGACTCCGACAGTTCTCTCACCTGTCCAAAAGATACGACTACAGGCCAGGATGTGTGTAGTATCACACCGAGTGGGCGGACAGCTTCGCAAGGTCAGTTCCTCCTCCGGAAAGCTTTGGCATCAGCGTGCATTATTTTCTCTGAAGCGAGAAAAATAGTTATGGCCTTTCTTCTCTCCCTCTGTTAACATTTCCACCTCTCAGGGTTGCCATTGCCTAGCAACTCTCCTCACCGCCAGCAGTGTCCTATTTTCCAAGGACAGGGCCTTTTTTTCTTCACATTGGCCTTAAAAAGAAAGATTCATTCTATTTTTTAAACCCAAACAGCATGACAGCATTGGCAATTAGAGTTGCTGTCAGATGGTTCCACCTCACAAAGGCAGCAGATTTTCTACCACTGAATATGGCCTAGAGTCCATAAGCACTGTCAGGGCTCTGAAACAGAATATAAAAATCGGTTCCAGCTAATTATTTAGCTTTTCTGCTCTTGCTTTCAACACTATTGTAAAGTTTCTAAACTGGTTAGAATGAAAAACTTTCTTTTCCATAAGCTGTATGTAGGCATAATATGATAAACTACACCTGACAGGTGTGCTTGTGTTGATAAGGACATGTTAGGAGGGTGGGATTTGACTCTCTATGAATCAGTGCCTTGCTACAGTTGAAGATCCAGCTCGATGTTTAGCTCTCAAATGCAAAGTCAACATTAGACTGATGTAGATATGATAATAATAGTAGATCATTCACTCACTTCCTCAGAAGACACGTCCTTCACCAAGCTTTGACATAAATATGTTAATATTTCAAAAATGTTATTAGCCTGATTCTAAAGTCTGGTATACTGGTTATAATATTATTATTATTAATATATCACCGCTATGGACATATATGTCACTTTAAACAACAGACATATATATATATATATATACACTCTCTCTCAGACTATCCTTGTCTAATAATGTATACATCAGAGAATTTCTACAGACCCCTCCTGTCTTTGTATATTCTGTGTTCTGTGTATATTTTGTGTATTTTGTATTTATTTAATATATCTCTTTTATATCTCTTTATTTAAGATGTTTAGTTAGTATGTATATAATGTTGCCCTACTGTAGAGTATCAACCTGAGCCTCACCACAAGCATTTCAATGCATAAATGTCCTGACATGTTGTGCAAATGATAAATAAACCTGAAACTTGAAACTTGGTACACACTGGAATCCACTGAAATCACCGAAAACAGTATTATCCCAAAATTCATAGATCATCATCTAGTGCGACTCCTAAATACACCTTAGACACAGTAGCCGAAAATGACTTCAGACCACCAGGTTTGCACGTTCCTCTGCCTGATCATACTAACGTTTCTGAGACACAGCAATACGACAAGCAGGCATGAGTCACAGTGCAGCATGGGAGGCATTTACCAGCGACTGAGTGCACTCGTGTTCCAGAATATCTTATAAGCTTCTTAACACCAGCTGTAGAAATACCAGGACGAGGGTTTTCATGCATCTACAGCAGTGGAACTTTTGGCATTGTGATGTCAGCGTGAGTAAGATGCGTGAAAAATTGCACATATGGCCAAATGCTCTTTATTCCTCATGTAGCCTGGGTGCCAACACCTGCCTAAAGTGTCACCAGAGGGCTATGGACAGTGCCACCAGGCCACCATGCTGCTCCGCTGGCAGGTCTTCATTGCTTGCTATTCTCCAGGCATGCTCTAACCATTCTCCACCGCTAAGCCTTGCTGTGCTGCTTCTTCACCACCAGTCCTTTGTGTGCCATTCCTCTCTTATCCCACTTCTGACACCAGTGTGGCATCATCACAGAATAAGAAGTTGGAAACATTGCACATGGGGGGAAAAGCTCTTTACTGAACAGGCAGCAAGGTAGAACCACCGCCCAGCAGAGATGGCAAGTGACAGTATATCACTTGGTTACTGTACTTAAGTAGTTTTTTATGTATCTGTACTTTACTTGAGTGTTTTTGTCACCTAATATTTTTTACATTTACTCACTACATTTCAAAAGAAATATCTGTACTTTTTAGTCACTACATTCTCAAAACAGACTTGTTACTTTAGGTTTAATGATCTATTTATTTTAATCTCTCTATAAATGTATTTTTAATCAGGCGATTGTATTCAGGAGCACTGAGGCGCAAATCGGAATCCTACTGGCTGTGAAGTGGGGGGCGGGAGGGGAGTGGAGCAAACCTGTGATTGGCTACAAATGTTACCCCCGAGTTTATATCTATAATGTAGGGGTTAAACCAGCGACCCCCATCTCTACTGATTCAGCCCCGATGTGCTAACTGTAATGTAGGGGTTAAACCAGCGACTCGTGTCAGTGAGCTGTGTGTTTATTAGTGTGTGCATCTTTAACTCTGTAGTTCTAACTGTCTAATGTTAACTTATTTGTGGTCTTGAGTGGTTGGTGTGGCTCAGCGGTCAACACCACTACCCTCCAGAGAGCTACCACCCCATGTGGGAGACGGGGGTTTGAATCCCAGTCTAGGTAACAAATGCTGACCTACACCAATAAGAGTCCTTGGGCAAGACTCCTGACACTGCACTGGGCTACCTGTAATACAAATAACCTTGTAAGTCGCTCTGGATAAGAGTGTAAGCTAAATGCCTAAAATGTAAATGTCTTCTCTGGACAGAGGTGAGCGTGGTGAGGTGATATCTATGTGAATCCGGTATGTGTATGTCAATCCAGTTTTTCTGATTGCTTACTGTTATTTGGTATGAGGGTGTTGGGATATGTAGGGTGAGGACTGTACGGTTGTCAGGAATGTAGTCTGATGCAGTGATCCCCAATGCTGAACATTATCTGTGTCTGTGTGCATGTTGTTTGGGGTGGGCTGGTCTGTCTTATGTAGCTCCAGGTCTGAAAATGTCCCACTCTGGCCCTGTCTTACATAAGGGAATCATCTGATCTGGTGTTGAGTACTGACTGCTGAAATGAAAATCAATATTTTTTCTTAGTAGAGATTCTAATAATGTCCATTTCAAATTCTGGATGAGGCATGAAGTTCTAGTATAAATCACCATATGCTCAGTTTCACAGATGTCCAGCTTTAACCCTCAATAAAAAATATATAATGTTTAAAAATGAATTAGAAATAGTTTTAAAAGAAATGCTTTTACAGCTGTGGGAGCCTGTTTCGGACAATAAGCTAACCAAAGATGGAGAAGTTTCTTAAATGAAGAATCAACATTCACAAAGTTCCTCAGAGAAAGCAAAAAATCGTCCTCGAGTACAGCCTAGAATACATCAAATATGGATTTGCACAGAGGGGAGGCAATGATACTAACCAGAATCCCAGTGTATGGAGTTTGGTTTGACTCCATCAAATGACAGGCTAAAACCTTCAAAACTAAAAGAGATAAACAGCCTACTCTTGTGGCAAAGCCGGTGGAGTACCCTTCACTGAAAATGCGATGGACTACAGCTCCAAAAGCAAACAACACAGTCCACAGTCACAGTGCAACTAGACGAGTCAACTTCTGTTAGCACTTGGGAAATAAAAGACAAAACAATTTTACATGAAAAGCTGAGTTTTGTTTTCTTGTGGGCTGTTATGCTCTCTGTTCTAAACAGGTGGGCGGCAAGGTTTAGAGGGAGGCTTGAAGGGAGGGGCGTATTTCTTATGCTGTTGAGTTCAAATATCAACAGCCACTCTCCAGAATCGCTGGTTGCACCTTTAATTATGGCTTTTTCCTGCTAATTCAGTGCATGGTTTCTACACAGTCGAGTCACATTATTATGACCACTTCCTGCTTTCAAAGGCAACAGCGCCTTGCTCTTGAAGGAAGTCACCGTGGCATTCTCTGGGCTCACTCGTCCATGTGGAAGGCACCCTCAACTCATTTGGGTATGAATCAATCCTTGCAGATCACGTACACTCATTTATGCTGATTGTCTTCCCTGGGGCGATGGGATCTTCCAGCATGACAATCCGACATGTCACACGGCTAGAAATGTCCGACATTGGTTGGAAGAGCATGATCAAGACTTCCAAGCACTACCCTGGCCCTCTAATTCCCCAGACTTAACCCAACTGAACATCTGTGGGACCACCTTGATCTGCGTGTTCGCTCTATGGATCCTCCTCCACGTACCCTCCAGCAACTGTGGGAGGCTCTGCAGTCAGCATGGCTCCAGATACCTGTGACAACCTACCAGGACCTTATTGAGTCACTCCCAGCCAACCTAGCTGCTGTCCGTGCTGCACACGACAGTTACTCTGGATATTGGCTGGTGGTCATAATAATATGACTCGCCTATATAGCATTTGTAGCTATGTTTTAAATAGTAGTGACTTTTGCACTGCTTTATTTGTTTCCCAACATGTCAAATTCAGCAAATAAACAGTCAGTGTGTATTAAAATATGCCTCCCCTGCAGACTTATATAACATGTCACCTGACCAAGGGGTGCCGAAAGACATTAGGTCTCAAACCTTTAACCTGATGTGGTTAAAGATTGCATTGCAAATGATTTACAGCTGTTGGATTGTGTGAATGCAGTGATTCATTCAAAGGCCCACAGAAACTTATCTGAAGTACTGTGATTGGTCCGAATGCCCACAGCACACAGTTAAACCTTTAATGACTGTTAAGAAGGCTCATCTGCATATACCAGTTAAGGCCAACACTGAAATGACAATTAAACTATAGGCTATATCGAGCGGCCCTACTTGGTGAAGCCTTCCTAGTGTGGAGGAAGAGTAGGAGCAGTTTGTCATTCCTCCCCTGAGCACAATGCCCACGGTCCCAGGTGCATTTTTCACCCACATCTTTCATCTGTCTCTGGTGCAGGAGGGACGATTTGGTTGGCCTACATGTGCTGTTCGCAGGCCTCTGAATGTCGCAGTTAAAGAGCATATTTCAGTAACATTCCAAAAGAGAACGCTCGGTTCATGCATTATTTATCAGCAGGCAGATAAACGGGGATGTGCCCTATTTTCCACATAATTCCAATCAAGCCAACACCAGTCTGTTTAACCAAGTGCATCAGGTTCCATTGCAGAGCGGAGCGTAGTTCGAAGGCTTACAGTACTCCACCCACAGCAGCTGTGATATCAGACTTCTTAAAATGAGTTGCTTAGAGTTGGTAGTGTTGCCTTGGTGTTTATATAACCCGGGAAACTCCACCAGTTTTCAGAATTTCAGCAGGCGGAGATGTAAACAAAGTCATTTGGAGTGATTTGGTGTAAAATACCTCTTTGTAATGAAACGTCTGAAAGCTTTCCGTCAGGGAGCTTTTAGAGGAGCCGAACACTTTAAACTTCTGGTTCCTATCACAGTGGTGGTGATAGGAACCAGAAGTCTAAAGTGTTTAGCTTATCTAAAAGCTCCCCGACGGAAAGCTTTCATATGAGAGGGTTATAAAAATCACCCTGATGTTGAGACAATGTTTTACAGTAGTTGTAGTGTGATGACAAAATGTAGCCTACACAGTACATTAATCAGGTTATTTCAAGTTGTTCATGGTGGAGGGATACATGAACGCTGCTCTAAGGCAAAATAGTCCCCAAAGATTAACCACTATTTTACCATCATCATCATCACCACATATAAAAGCTCAGCAGACCTGTGGAGGTTCACTGGTGGGTTTGTATAGTAAATAAAATGGCTGTATCTGTGTTGTAGACACCAGGACCCCGTGGTTCCCATCCCACCACTGTAAAGAAATCAGAGTCTGTTTCTCTAAAAATTAACCATTTTACATCAAACCACTCTAAGATCAGACACCACTCTGAATTATGGAGCAATTTTGAAAAATCAGTGGTATTCCCCCATATGGTCAAATGATTCAAACGTTTTCATACAATATCTGTTTTAAATGTGTCATGCAAATTAATATCTCTCTCTCACACACAAATAATATATCTCTGTATCTCCTTATTAAATGTGCAACACCCTTTTTTACATGCAGCACCAAAAAACATAGTTACACAAAAGTTCTACAAATAGAAGTACAACAATATTTCACAAATAGACTGGTTATATTGACTTACAATAACTGTGAAGTGTGGTTGTCCCTTCTCCTGTAGTTCATTAAGGAAATACAAGGTTTTGTTTGAACCTGCAGTAATATTATTTTTATAATTCTGTTTTTTTTTTGTAATTATTTGATAATTTATTACATTTATTTTCCAAATCAAAATGTGGTAAATGTGCTTTTTCCATTTTTTGCATACAAATAAAATGGGCAGGTTGTTCTTAGAACCAGAACGTATGCAGAGATATGCAGAAGAACACCTACAACTCCATGAAAGGTCAAACCACCAGACCTTGAGAACAGAAAGGCCTGTTATAAGATGCTAAAAAAAAAGGCACATTACATGGCCTGTAGAAAGTCTTATGGACAGATGAAGATTAATCCGCACCCAAAGAATTTGAATATGAGTGGATGCTCCTGATTCAATTCACTCCGTCTCACTTTTACGGATGCTGTGACTGCTGATAGACCCAGCTGTTCAGCAACCTGGTGAAGTTCACTTGTTTACTTTTTTAGTTCAAATTAAAGTTATACCGTGCCCTACACCACATCGACTTCTCTTATACCACATCCAGGTCTTGTACGGAAATGGCCTGCGATCCTTGTAGGACCAGCGGAAATCCCATAACACCAAGCATGTCTTGGCTGGTCCACTACATCTGTGGTAAGTAGAAAACTGTGTAATTTAGATGTTTTGCTCAACTATTCATTTAACAGATCATGCAGCTATAAGCTGCAAAACTCACTAGACCACAGTGGAAATGTAGAACTGAAGCAGCACTGGAGTTTTTCAGGGTCAAACGGTGGAATGATCTTGACCAGCCAGGATAATCACCCAACCTGAACCGCTGAGCAGCTTTTCCCTTTACTGAAGAGATGAAGTAGAATGAAACCCAGGGACGCCCAGTTACTGAATACAGCCGTTTAGAGGTGCTGCATGCCACCAGGCAGGGCAGGCAACTGCTTGGGGTCCCAGGCCCCTGAGGGGTCCTGAGGCTATATTTATATTTTTAGTTTTATATTAGTTTTTTTTAATGTTGCTTTTAATTTGATTTATAAAAGTTATTAAAGTAATGGGACCTTCTGAAGTAAAAAAAAAATCACATTTCACATTTTTTGGTGGTGTCAGATTATAATGCAGGTTATAATGCTGGATGGAGGGGCCCCCCGTGAATTTTTGCATAGGGCCCCAACTCACTCTAAGAAATACCTCTGTAGCTGTTGCATTTCAGTGTAATTAAACTTGTCCAGTTCACTGAAACTTCAAATTTCACCCAGTATAGGTGTAAATACTTAGCTCATGTGTGTTTGAGTGCAGATCATGAATAAATGCATGAACGAATGCATAAAATTAAATAAAAAAACTGTGTCACCGTGTCCAGTCCCTCACACACTACACTGTAAGAGTGCAGAGTGGCCCAAACTGAGCTGTTAAAGCCTGCATTGTGTTTGCTGTGAAGGCATCTCATAGAGGTGTAGGACAGTATGGGAACAGGCACTAACTCTTAATTTATTGAAGAAAGTGACTTCTTGTGTTTTCCCTCCTTTCGATGGGGCCGTTTATTGTGTATCTGCACATGATTATATAGTCAGCGGCAGTGAGGTCCGCAACCACTTACTGACTAGCGCATATTCAATTCGCTCTACTTGGAGGCAGCACTTGTCTTCTAGACAAATTACTTTCTGTGCCGAACAATGCGGCCACCCATCAGTGAGGCTTTAGCACTCACTCAGAGACTCCTGCATGAAATTAGGCCTGTGCTGTTACAGCTTTACATGAGGGATCGCTGTAAATAACTGAATCAACAAATGAGCAAACCAATAAAATAAAATGAATGAAATAATAACTAATAACTAAGTTAATTAATAATGCTAATATAATAATTATTTTGTTTGTATTACTGTTACTAAAGTAACAATTGCCATTGTTAGTAGTGGTAATAATAATATGAAAACGGTCTATTTATACGTATTTACTTATTTATTTATTTGTTAAATGTATTAAATTCATTATTATTATTATTATTATTATTATTATTATTATTATTGTTGCGGAATTTATGGCAGAGCAAAGCTTCTACTATGAAGCACCGGTTGCAGGCGCTGTGTCGCAGCGCATCCTCCAAAAAAAAGCGCATCAATGGACCTCCACTGGAGGTGGAGGAGGATGAGGAGGAGAAGGAGGGCGTTATTATTTTTGTTCCGCACCCGTATTCAGGGACGCTCCGCCCCTTTCTGCGCTGGGATTGGCTAGTAGTTCATTCTCAAACTTCTGTTAGCCAATCGTAGCGCGGCATGACGGATCTCGCGTAGCCAATCCCAGCACAGGAGGGCGGAACTTGGCTGAATCCGGGTGCTGCGAGTGACGTCACCGGCTGTCATGTAAACTGTTGAGGCGATCCATGGTAACAGCTCAGACTTGAGCAGTGCAGCAAAACCTCGCTCGTTCTCTCCTCTCTCTCTGTTTCAGTCACATACGAGCGAACAGACACGCTGACTGGGATTCATACGGCTCGCCAGGAACATAAAACACCTCAGATAAAACACGCCGGGCGAACGTCTCCTGCGAGCGAGCGGGCGGGCGGAGGAATTTCTGGAAAACTGAAAACTGCCGAAACACCAGAGGTTTCTCATGTCTTCTGCATCCAGAGGTGGCTACGCTAGCAGCAAGCTGAACGGCTAAAATAACAACAACAACAGCAAGAAAAATGTTCAGCTAGCTACTATCCCCGAGGACAATACTCGACAAATCACTGGACGTGCTTTAATAACGTTTAAATACAACAATACATTTGTTTGTATTCAGCCGGCACAAGAAAACAACATGACTGTTGTTATGGATTAACGCAGCATCTCCGTGTGTTGATGTAGCATCTGTTTCCCGGGCTGCCTTTATCTGGAAATAGCAGCTCAGCCCCCGAAGGCTGCTCTTAGCGTCTCCGCCACTGATTTTAACACGTTCATATAGTAACAGCGCTGTGAAGGGTTGTGAAGATGGCGACTGGAGCAGGTTGGCAGCAATACTACAGCCCCGCTGCTGGAAAATACAGCACTTCCACATCCACGTCCACCTCCACCTCCTCCATGTCCTTCCAGGCAGGCATAACCCTGGAGTACACCCAGGACCTGCACCTCAAGATGAGCAAGAAGATTGCCCAGCTCACAAAGGTGAGGCTTTCAGTCATCTTTAACAGCGCTGTGTGTGTGTGAATGTGCACTGAAGGAGAAACCGGAGTGCCTGTTGTGAGCATGCGCAGAAGCCTTGCCGTCCCATCCCAGGGAATGCACTTTATGTTACATTACACTAGTTATAATGCACCGACCCAAACTAAGTGTCCAAGAAGATTCCCTCCAGATGACTGATGGGAAGAAGGTAGCTAAGCCTCAGCATCAGCTCAGTGAGCCCCTAGCATGCTCCAGAGCTGTCCAACCAGTCTGGCAAAAAATTAGGTGCTGGAAATGAGGCTGTGTTGATCTGGTTTAGGAAATGAATGTGTGGCATTCAGAAATAGCTTACTTCTATTGGGGTCCAAGAACTAATTGTGGCTAGTGTGTTTGTGAAGGTTTATTCTCTTAAATGTAACATGTTCACACTAGCAGTAGAATCAGAATTAAATTGTGCTTGCACACAGAGGAGTTTGCCTACCACTTTTAACCCATCTGCAAAGTAAAACACCTATATATACACTAGAGGGCAGTGAGCACACTTGCCCGGAGCTTTGGCAGCCCTATCCATGGTGCCTGGGCAGGAGTCGGGGGTTAGCTGCCTTGCTCAAGGGCAATTCAGTCGTGTCTTGTCAGTTCAGGGAATCGAACCAGCGACCCTCTGGTCACAAGGCTGGTTCCCCAACCTCCAGCCCACAGCTGCCCAACATGTATATAGTATGTTGCCCTAAGTTTGTGGCTGTCTCCAAGGCCACTTGCGTGGCATGTAGGGTCGTAAGGTAGGTAGTGCACTTATGCTGTATATAACTCTTTATTCTTCTTTCTAGGTGTCAGCACTGACCCTTGTTTGGGCAGCATCAATGCAGAGTTTAAGGCGAGTTTTAGACTCTGACCTTCATGTACTAGCTAGGAAACATTTTCAGATGGAACACTAAGCACGGTTGTAAGTCGCTCTGGATAAGAGCGTCTGCTAAATACCTTAAATGTAAATATGGTGCTGTGTTTTATAGACTATGACAGTTTCCCTAAAATTATATTTGGAAAAAAAATGACAATATATCACCTTCCTTGCAATACCGCAGTATATCGAATCATAGCCCTGTATCATGATACATATCTTGCCAATACGTAGCCAAAGTGGCATGTGGTTGTATACTCTGTCCAGCTTGCAGCAAGAAAATGCAATAGCCAAAACAAATGTAGTGAATGAATTTGGATGGAAACCTTACTGCTTGAATTACCTTTGTTGGTCACTTAGCATGCTGGCTATCCTAGCCGGCTATCAAGCGACACTGTCACCAGACACAACAACAAAAACTAATTAATTTAATGTATTTTATTTATAATAATACAGTATTAAAAGCATACTATTGAGAAAATGAGACATAGCCAGAATAATGAAGACAGATAATTAAATAAACAAGCAATAAAAGCAGAATAATACTTTCAATAAAAGCCCTATCTAAATAGATTACCTCTGAACCATGCTCAGTGTCACACAATAACATTAAAGTCATTTAAATAAAACTTACTTTAAGCCAGTTTTGAAAGACGTCAGTGTCTGTGCAACCCTCAAACAATCAGGAAGGGCATTTCAAAGGCGAGGAGCAGCAGCCTAAACAGCTTGATCACCCATTGTACGAGGTGTAGTTCTGGGGACAATGGAGAAGTTGATTAGTGATAGACCTGAGATTGCGACCAGAATTACAGGGTATTAAAAAGTCCCTTGGGATAGTCCGGTGCATTTCCATGAACATATTGAAAGTTAGTTAATTCTGGATGAGTAGAAAGAATGTAACATTGGTGTAATATGTTCATATGTCCATACCCTCATACCCTGCACAATTTTGAATATATTGGAGCCTTTGGATGTACTTGACTGATACTCCTGGTAATAGATGCAATACAGTAATTAAGTCTCGATGAAACAAAGGCATGAACAAGCCTTTCTGCATGGGATAGCGTTTTATACAAGTCCATATAGATCTCAAACTTCAGACCTGATCCCCACAAGGAAATGATATAAGACACTGGAATGTTTTATATGTCTTATAGAATGGTCAGAAATGATAAGATAAGTAATGGAGATATTTATCGCACTTGGTGTGGAGTGCCTACCAAAAGAGGCATGTTTAGCAAAATACTGTTACTAAATGCAGAGACTGGGGACCTCAGACCTTTGTGTCTACAATTGGTTGTTGGTACCAGTCGTTTAGAACATGGCTTTACCGTGTCGTAATTCAATTGCATAAAGCTGAGAAAGTTTCAGCTTCATTTGTTGCTTGCTAAATCGCACTCTTATAAGAAAGAGAGTGGTGACTTGCCTGCTGCTGTGAGGGCATTATTAATGCTGAGCATCTACAGTTTGAATTAATTTTTTATCTTATATTTTATTATAAGTAGTATTTGTATGTGAGAATTAGCTAGGCATCTGAGAATATGTGACCTATTGCATGTCCTGATTAGTCTTTTGACAGGGCTACAATGAGTATAAATGACCCCTACAATCCCTCAAGACTCAAGATTCAAGCGTTTATTGCCATATGCACAAAGAAACAAGCAGTTGCATGAAATTCAAGTACTAACAATTACTAAGTAACACTAAGTACTAATTAAAGATGCACAAAAAAGAGTCAAGAAAAATAAAAATATATGTCTGTATATAAAATAAATAAAATTCGAAATTAAAATGTACAATATAAATGCTATGTACTATACAGTCTGTGTGCGTCTGTATCTAATGCAAGTCTGAAAGCCGTAGGAGCAGAACTAACATCCACTATGCAATATTAGTGCAAGTGACAATGCTGTGCAAGTACCGTTCAAGAACTAAGATAGAGTTTTTCAGCACCAACTCATCAGCTGTTTGAGCTCTAGCATGTTCCTCTCACCCATGTACAAATCAGATGCTTACAAGCTGTCAAACCAAGGGTACGTTTCCTAACAGCGTCCCTGAACGACCGCCGTAGTTATATGATAAAATACTAGTGTTTTAAACACTCCCTCTCCACAGTTACTACAGTCACTACTCAACAATGCTTCTGGGACACATAGGCTGGTTGGCAAAGCAGTATAAAAGAAAGAGGGACTGCATTGATCTGGCTTGGGCAGTGAATGTGAGGCCTACAGAAATAACTTGCTTTAATTAAGGGTCCAAGCACTTTGTGCCTATTGTTTTTCCGAGGTTTGTTTTTGTATTGATGTAATATTTTTGCTCATTCTCTTATACTGAGTAACATAAAGTAGTATTATTTCAGAACTTGGGGCATCTGTGAATGTGCTGGCTATTGCATATCCTGATTTGTTGTCTTCCTTGAACTGCCTCTGCTACTTTAGGTATAAGGAAGCCATACAGTCAAATTAAAACTTAAGGTTTTTCCACTATCAGCTCTTTGAGCTTCAGCATGTTCCTCTCATCCCTGTACCAACCAGAGATATCCGCAATGGGCTGTGGGCTGGGTTGATCTCTCTTACCTTATATTCACACTAGTAGGAGACAAGTTGCTTGCATCGCCCTAAGTTTGCTTTTGTAGGTGTGTTGAAGACTGTTCACATTGTCGTATGTGGGCGTGTAGCTTTATTGGCTGGTTATCATGCTGGCTAACCTAGCTAGCTATCAGGTGAAAACTCCCCAGAGACACCAAAACTATATGCTTCATTTAAACTGGGGAAAGAAGAAACAGTGGTTATGAGCTTCTCTTCCATGTTCACCACCACACTGCTGAGAATTGGAACAAAATGCTGGTAGGAACAAAAAGTTCAGACAGCAGAAACTCCAGACCTCAGACCCCTCCGGGTCTACAAATGGTCCAAAGAATTTGTTGGAACTTATCGTTTAGAATGTTGCTTCACCGCTTCATAATTGATTTGCATACAGATGAGAAAATCTCAACTCAATCTGTTCCTTGTCGTTCTGTCGCTCTGTTTCTTTTAGCTTGTTGCTAAATTCTGGCTACAAATCATGTACTCCCATAGGAAGTGACTGGTCGCTTGTCGACAAAGTGAATGTAGGGTTAGGCAATGAATGTGAGGCATACAGAACAAGCTTGCCTTCATTAGGGAGTCTAAGCATTTTGTGCATATGGTTTTTATAAAGGTTTTTTCTTTGTGTGAATGCAATATTGTTCACTCATTCTCTTAATAATGAGCAACTAAAAAACTGTGTTATTTCAGAATATGAATGAGGCATCTGTGATTATATTGCCTATTGGGTGATTTGTCATCTTCCTTCAGCTGCCTATAGACAGCTCTACTCTAGGTTTTAATGAACCATGCAGTCCAAAACAAATGTAAGGATTTTCACCATAAGCTCTTTGAGCTCTAGCAAGTTTGTCTCATCCGTGTACCAAGAGGACTGTGTTGACCTTTTTAGACAGTGAATGTGTTGCATACAGACATGACTTGCTTTTATTAGGGTTTTTTAATGTTAATGTTTAATGTTAATGTAATAGTTTTGCTTACTTCCTTAATACTAAGCAACTTAATGGGCCATAGAATAGACAGCTGTGTTTATGCATCATCATACTTGAATAATGATAGTTCAGTACATAGAAATGTCACACTGTAAACCTCCAACACTGTTGTCTACTCCTTCAAATACAAATCCTGTGTACATATAACAGCTCATGATCCAGCCCTGCAGAAGCAACAACAGCAAAGCAACAGCAATGGCGGACTACATGTGCAGAAATCTACCTTTCCAGGCTGTGAAGGGAATGTCAGCACTTTTCATACTCTTTCCAATCAACTCTCAGCAGGCATGAATGATGTTTATCTTCAAACGAGGCAATTATAATGGGAAATTGAAATTGACTTCCTATGTACCGCCTCCTTAATCAAATGTTCCATTCCACCTTAAATGCTACAGCTAGTACAGGCACCGACGGACTGCGTCAAAATTAGGCAATGTCTGCACTTTTTATACCCTTTTAAAGGAATTATAAACAGCATCGTTGATACTCATCTTTAAACAAGCGTAGAGAAGGGAAGATATCCGCAATTCCACCTTAACTACCATCACAGCCCTGTAAGTAGCAGCCATGCTGTGTGGTTGTATTAGTGTTTGCTGGTTGGAGCAGATCATCTTAAACTGAGAGTTTCACAGGAAGTAACAACTTAAATTTACTTTGTGTTGATGTTAAAATCAACCAATCAGAGCAGAGCCCCTCATAATATTACTGAGTACACCATATAAGGCAAAACACCTTGGTTCATTCTAGGGCCAAATTGGAGCTTGTAAATGTGTGTGTAAAACAGATTCTGGGCATTTTTCACCCTGACCAAAGCCACATTCCTTCTATATTTAATATAAAATACTGAATAAATGTTTTCTATGGGACTTTCGAGTTGTACTATTTGAGAATTTGATCTTGGCATCTGTGGCATCTATTGCCTGTTGGGTGGTTTGTTGTCTTGTCCCTGACAGTCTTTGGATAGTGCTTCTTTAGGTATAAATAATCCATACAGTTATGCAAATACTGTCACTGTCAGCTCTTTGTGCTCTAGCATGTTCCTCTCATCCCTCTACCAACCAGAGATACTCGCAATGTCTGACCAGCCAAAACAGTAGAAAGAAAATAAAGAAAGAAAGACAGAAAGAAAAAAGGGCTGTCAGCAAAGACACTATGTTGATCTGGCCTAGGCAGTAAATGGATACCATACAGGAATGACTTTAAATGGCTTTAGTTAGGGGTCCAAGCACATGGTGTTTGTTTCTGTAAGGATATTCTTTGCTCACTCTTTAACACCTCTGAGTATATGGTTATTGTTTGTCCTGATTTGTCGTCTTTTTTTGTAGTTCTATAGACAAGGCTACTTTAACTTTACAATCCTACAAAAAAGTACAGTTTTTCATCATCGACTCATTGAACGCTTAAAATCTCATTCTCGCTCTTGTACCAGCCAGTCGGATCTGAAATGTCTGACCAGACAAAAACAACAGGTGCTTACTAAGGGACCGTATGGATCTGGCTTAGGCAGCGAATGTGTGACATACAGAGATAACTTGCTGTTTCTTAGCGCACAGTGGAGGAACGCTGTTGTTTCTGTTAGGGTTTTTAAATCATATAATGTTTTATAATAAGATGACCTGCTGCCATTCTGAGTCACTCCATGATAGTCTGGCACAACACCATTGCAGTCTTTGGTGATGTTGACGTGACGTGTTGACGTTCCCCAGATCCTTCATGTTGCTGGTGCGTGCCTTCTTATATCCACTGCTGGCAACAGCATGCTATTCCACTTCCTGGGGCCCTACGATGCGACACCTCTCGAACTCTTCCAACTGCTCGAATTGCTTTTTAACTCTTCTCTGAGGCATACTTCCCTTGCAAAGGATGCTACCAACACAACAACATGAGTAAGAATGCAAACCACGTGCAACAGACATGCTTATATAGTCAGCCAGGTACAGCCATAAGGCCCATCCTTACTTACGTCACATGCACGGCCGAGCGTGAAACAGTGCATTTCAATGCAATGTCAGTCCTTCCTGTCGGTTGATTCCTTCACTCATCATCAAAAAACTATTACTAATACTAGTGTATTGAGTGTCTATCATTATCTTTAACCTGCCTCTGACAGTCTATCGACAAAGGTATGTTATGTATGAAAGGACCTGCAAAAGTCATTATCTTTCAACCTTAGCTCTATGAGCTCTTGTATCTTAGTCTCACTGTGTATTAAGTCAGACCAGATATGTCTGGTCAGTTGGCAAAATTGTCAAATGAGGTTTTGGCATAGAGATCTAGATCTAACTGCAGTGGCGTACAGAAATAACTCTGTTTATTAGCAATTCAAGCACACAGTGCCAGAGCCCTGTTCCTCCTGTTTTTAAATCATCCAGTATTTTTGCTGATTCTCTTTCCACCGAGCACCTAAAGTTTTATTATTTGAGAATTTGAGCTAAGCCTCAATGTGTATATGGCCTGCTGGCCCTGATAGTGCTGTAGGCAAGGCTAATTTAGATATAAATGAACCATGCTGTCCTGCAAAAGCTTCAGTATCAGCTCAATGAGCTCTAGTGCCTTATTCTTGCTCTTGTACCAACCAGACACACTCGAGATGTCTGACAAAGCAGTACAAAAAATGAGGTGTTGGCAATGTGACTGTATTTGTCTGGATTTGGCAGTAAATGTGTGGCATGCAGAAATAACTTGGGGCTGTTTTTGTAAGATTTTAAGAATGTATTTCCTCTTTTATTCATCCTCTGTATTATTTAGAGATGCATGAATATATGGCCTACTGTGAAGCCTGAATTGTTGTTTACCTTCAACTGCCTCGATCGTTTGTGAATAAGGCTACTTTGTATGTGAAAGGACATGTGACAGTCCAGTCCTCCAAAGTGGACTTTGTCTTCCACAATGGTCACTATGTCAGATTAAACAGTCGTAGTAGGACACTAGCAACACTACACGTTTGTCCAGTCATCGTTTGAGTTTTTGTGGAAGTTCACAGGTCGTTGAGGAAACTGTCAATCGAGAAACTGTCAAATGTGGCTACAGAGGTTATGTGTGTGAAGCTGCTGGTTATGCGTTTGAAAAGGAAACAGAAAAGAAAGACAAACCAACGCTCCTGGGGGGTCAGGAAGAGGACATTATGGACTGTCTATTCTTTCTAGGAGAACTTGAGGTAATGACTGTTAAGAACAGTTTCATTTTCACAGATGTGGTTTAAACTCTGGATCAGTGATTAGCCGTTATCATTTTGATAATGTGTTTATAATGCTCCTTCATGTTTGTATCGCTGCTGTTAAATATTCTATTAAATATTTGGATGTTACTGTGATATAAGCACACCCGACCAAAGATTAGCCACCTTGCATGTTTAAGGTGGTAGTAACTTCAGGCCAATGCAGATGCACCAGAGTGATGGGGCTCTGAATACCTGCGGGGTGCGAGTGTCAGTTTGAGAAGAGGTGTTACAGTGCAGTGAATGTCTCGTTCCATGTGTGGAAAATGAGTCCAAAGCAGATGTTAATGATTGGCTAAAAGGAGGGATTGCATTTGGGCGTGCCAAAGACCATAGTGTGAGGAAAGTAGCTGAATTTGCAGGTATATGGAAGAGTCATAAGGGTCCACCAGTAGTGGCTAAAATCCCAGTCTACAGGAAACTCTCCTCAGAACTGTGCCAGGGAAGGCATCCACCAAATCTAGCCCAGCTGCACAATTCTTTGATGCAAGAGCGTCTGAACATTGATGTGGCCTACATCCAGAAATTTATCGAGTCCATGTCAAATCCAATCACAGCTGTTATTTGTGCTTGTGGAGGCGTTACATGCTATTAGATACCTTTCAGTCACAGGTGACTCATTTTTATATCTGGTGAGCTTATGTGATCTGTGGCTTGTTGGTCCACCGTACAGCCACAGCAGCACCATCTCCTCTCTCTCTTTTCCATGTTTGCATATGTGTGCCAGAGAGAGCTCTTTTCACCGATTGGTCAGTGTCATGGAAAGCGTTGTAGGAGATGTCAAACTAGACTGAAAGACTTAAGAAATTCTGACATGCTAGACTTTTTGTCAGGGTGTCATGAGTCGCCCCAAACGCCACATCAGTGTTCTTTGATTATGTATACAACAAAATTGTGTCAAAATCTGACTAAATTTGTGTAGTCCAATCCAGGCGTTAGTGAACTCCAGCATGTTTTTCCCACTACTGTACCAAGGGATTTTATAACTGACCGAGATGTCCAATATCAGTAAAAAATAAAACTGTAGAAAGAATGAAGTGAAGACAAAGTGACTGTATTGATCTGGCTTAGGCAGTGAAGTTCAGAACTAGCTTTTTCCATCCTCTTAGCACTGAGCACAAAACATTATCACTTTATATCATTGAACCAGAGCTGGGACGCCTGTGTCCAAAAGTTTGTATGTGCTTCTCATCCAGCGTTTCTCCAACATCGCTCTCATCCAGCATTTCCCCAGTGGCACAGCAATGGAGAATTTTGCCTCTGTAAGCAGCAACGTTATGCAGACTGCAGTAGTGGATACAACGCTCCGTCAAGAGTTCAATTGTCCCAACTTTTGCCATCGACCGCAGCAGGGGAATAAATCAGATGTTGGTTTTTTTTATTGGTGTCTTATTTTTGGCATATGTCTCGTTGTTGAATTCCAGATGAGCCCAGTATTGTACAACAACAATAAGAGTACAGAGTGTCCTACTGCCGTTCCCCCCTTAAATAAACTACACTCTAA
Organism: Semaprochilodus insignis; assembly: GCA_034552555.1. Taxonomy (NCBI): domain Eukaryota; kingdom Metazoa; phylum Chordata; class Actinopteri; order Characiformes; family Prochilodontidae; genus Semaprochilodus; species Semaprochilodus insignis. The sequence continues at coordinate 31,907,058 of CM067481.1, read as the reverse complement.
ATAATATACAAGCATCCCTTTCTATTGGAAAAGCTTTTCTATGGAGATTACACAAGTCATTTAATGCCTGTGTCACCAGTAGGTGCAGCTTGAAGACGGGGTTTCTGGATACTTCCATGTATATATGTATGTATGTATGTATGTATGTATGTATTAGGTAAACAGTGTCCAGTGTACTTCAGTAGGAAATGTGCATGTTGTCATATGATATAGTGCATTTCAGTGGGAAGTTCTTCTTCAGCTCTGCAAGCTTCTGAAGCAGCAGAAGGTGAACCAGTTTAAATAAATGTGTTCTATATAAATGTCATTTCTTTCCTATTCGTCTGTCATTGATGCATATCAGATTGATCTGCCACCAAGACTAGGCTGACAAGGTGCCTTTACTCCTGACTCCCGTTTATTAGTTTGTCTCATAAATTGTATTTTAAGACGATCTAATTCCACCATTACTGTTATCAGTTTATTCTGCTGCCGTATTAGTCCTGTGGGCCTGATGTGATCTCGTATGTCTGGGGACAACTTTTGGTGCTTTAAGCTTCTGCTGCTGCATTGTGGCTAAATCCGTTGCTTACAAGGATACAGCCCATAAACCAACAAAATCAATCAATTAATCAACTTTTATTTTCTCTCTGAAATACATTGAGGGTGACTCTCATTTTGAATGTAGCCGAGCATTTTAAAGGGTTGAGGAAGAAATCAAAATGGATTTTAATCTGGAAAATTAAGTGGGGAAAAAAATTTCGAATAAATTGTCAATAAACTCAAACACAATGAATGGTAAAAGAATTAAGAGAACAGCTAAAATGTAATTAATAAAGAGGAAAAAACGAACAAATAAAATCAATATAATAAACTAATTAATATGATTGCAACATAAAAGGATAATTAGGAAAACTAAAATTAAAACCGACAAATAGGATTAAAAAAAGGAATCAAATAAAAAAGGAAATGACTTAAAATAAAGTAAACACATTTTGGGAAAATAAAACTACAATAATAAGAAATACTTAAATAAAAAGAGCTGAAAATAAAAATAAGGATAATGTGAATGATAAGTAAAAATAATAAACTAGGAGTAATTATATATATTAGTATTAATTACACCAGGTCTTATATTTGTATCCAAAGTTCTCATTACGAGATCATGTCTGGCCCCCTGAGGCTACTGCCAGAGTCCTACCAAATACAAATACATCCAAGCAGAAGGCATGCTGACATAACCTAATACATGTAACGTAATGTTCATATTCTATAATTAAGTATATGTATGCCCTGTGACCCAGCTGAGGAGTTTGTTAGTTTACACAGTTGTTTTCACACAGTGCAGTCTCAACGCCTCCATTCAGGCTGTTGGTCCATCTCACCACGTCTGCTATACTGCGAGTCCATATGTTGTGCTTTTGCTCGCGCACTGCGAGTCAGCTGACTAGGATGACAAATAAATCCTTAAGGCTTTGGATGTGCAGTGAAACAGAAGGACCTGTCACAGTGGCATCAAGCTGCGGCCACGGCTCCTAAAATAGATATAAATTCTGATGGTTTTTGTCTCATGCACTGTATTTCACTCGGAGCATTACTTGAGTCCGTTGTGGCCCCTGTTTGTAGCTTCAGCCTACATACAGAGGAAGTGTATATGACAGAAAGGTTCTTCGTTACATTGCTTTGTGTAAGCTAGCAACTTTCAAGCAGCAGTGTTTGACAAGGGTAACCAAGGTTACTCTTTTGGAAACTTGCTCAACAAGCACCGCCTTAGAAGCATTAGGCCTAGCTCATGCATACATATTCATAGTTCACGCAACATTTCACCGTTTAAAACTCTTCCCCTGTGGGGGGTCACAGGTTAAACGTGAAATGTAATTAATAGATTTCATGCCGTGCTTCCTCTCGGGCTTTTTTCCTCCAGTATTAGTAGCCTCCTTTAGCCAAGAGTTTGACACAAATAAAATCATGAATGCTGATGTCGTTCACCAAAGCTGTGCGGCCGGTTGATGGAAGAACGGAGCCACAGACACGCCAAGTTAATTGTAAAGAATTTACTTACAAATTAGTTATCGGGTACCCAAGTACCCGTGCCGGAGAGAGCCAATTCGAACGTCCCTGTCTCTCTCTCCGGCTCCTCGCCGAAGAGGGCCCTCTTATACAGTCTTTAGGTGTCCACAGCTGGAATACATTATCAATGAGCTCACTTGAATGTGACATACATAAGCAAAACAAAGTATCACACAATGGCCTCATTCTTTACCTTCTTCATCTTCCCTGAATGTTTCCATATGTTACTATGTTTTTCTGACCAGTCTAGGTCAGTGGCACTAGTACACAAACGCTGTTGAGCAGCTACACAAAGGCGATGGGTGTTAGTGCATCTCGTACAGTAATTAGTATGCTGTATTTCTGTATAAGCACCATCACTTGCAGGGCATAGTCTATTCATTCAGCCAGTCATTCACTCACTCACTTTGAGTCACACTCACAGGTTGAGACGAATGTCTTTATTTTTACAGTGTATTTGGAGGTGTTGTATATTGCTGCAGGGAACACAGTTCCACTGCTTCAGAAGTTATGCTGGAGGACTTTATACCCCTCTAGCTATTGCTTGGCATTGGGCATGGTGGCCTTACCATAGCTATGATATAGAAAGATGGAACTAAAGTCATTTTGGGTTCAGTAGCTTTATACAAGTACACATGCATAATTGATTTCTACATGAAAACAGTTAGAGTTCTCTATCCTATTGTGTTTGTTCTTTCATTTGTTCGCGGTTTATTCCTTTCATTCATTCATTCATTCATTTTTTCATTCATTTGCTCAATTATTCAATCCATCACTTCTTTCTTTCTTTCTTTCTTGACCTAAGCTTTTGTACAGTCTATTGAAGACCAGGGGACCATTATGCTTTTCTTTAATGTGTATGCAGCGTTTTGGCTTGTGAACGGTCTGTGAAGGTACAAAAGCTCAAAGTACGCATCAAAGCTAGAAACTCTCTGCAACTAACACCTTTTCTCAGCTGCCTGAAACACCTAATTGGACTTCCAGCCCTTTTCTCTGTTACAAGGTGACATCATCTCTTAACACAGTCCCTGTTGCCTGCCTACCAGCAAACTTGGCACTCCCTCACACAACACACAGAGAGCTAAAACAGTAAAAACTGACCACTCTCCTGCTCTTGTCTAGCTTGCGAAGGTGGATCTATCAGCTTGTTCTGTCAGACTTTCAGGATTGGACTGTGACTCAAACTGATACGGTAGAACTGATGTCATTGTAAGAATAACCAAAGCAGTGTGATGGTGGAACTTGTAGCAGGATCCCCCTGTGGTGGTTGACCATTTGGAACAGAGTCGGCGAGCTGACCAATCAGAGCACACTGGGCTCATTGGAAGGCGGGGCTTAAAGACACAGGAGCTTTAGCAGAACATTTCAGACAGAGGTTGAAGATGTACAGTGTGGAAGAAAATATTGTTTTGGGTAAACTGCAGCATGCAGCATGTAAAATCATGAATGCTGATGTCGTTCACCAAAGCTGTGCGGCCGGTTGATGGAAGAACGGAGCCACAGACACGCCAAATTAATTGTAAAGAATTTACTTACAAATTAGTTATCGGGTACCCAAACTTGGCCGTGCCGGAGAGAGCCTTCTGCCAATTCGAACGTCCCTGTCTCTCTCTCCGGCTCCTCGCCGAAGAGGGCCCTCTTATACAGTCTTTAGGTGTCCACAGCTGGAATACATTATCAATGAGCTCACTTGAATGTGACATACATAAGCAAAACAAAGTATCACACAATGGCCTCATTCTTTACCTTCTTCATCTTCCCTGAATGTTTCCATATGTTACTATGTTTTTCTGACCAGTCTAGAGTTCAACCTGTCCAGCAAAACACCTCAACGATATGAGACCCTCTAAAGAAAAAATCTAACCATTCTGGCCAGTTCCTTCTTATATAAGAGTACAATGCTAATATGTAAGGAGTAAAATACACTTCATTGAAAATGAGCATAACTGGTTATTTTATTTACCTAAAATGTGAATTGTAGTGCACAAATATGAAACAAGTAGAACTATTTTTGTAAAGCCATGGCTGTGTATGCATTATGACCAGGCCAGAAAGCAACTTCCAAACCTGTACTCAGTAAGAAGTGTCCCACTGTGTTATGTAACTTAAGCATATTATATTTTCTCTGCTGATTACGCAAGATTGATGTCTGCATTATTAAGCATGACCGACTTGCCGTGGGCAGTAGACATTTTTATAATGTACCCAGTTCCTTGTATCCACTTTCTTGCCAATTGCTTGTGTGATGTAAAGGATGCTGCTGAAAGGTGATGGAAAGGCGCTATTAATTATGAACAATGTTTTGGATGTTTTCTTTCCTTTTTTCTCCTCTCTCCACTGAAGTGCCAGGTGGTTCTCAATGTGAAGTCGGCCAAAAAAAATGTTCCTAATTGAGACGGCACCTGTGGACGTGGATGTGTGTCTTAATCCAGGGGTTAAAAATGGACTCTTCTTGTGTTATCTGGAAGGCCACAGGCTGTCCTGAGGCCAGGCAGATGGTGTAAAGCTTGGGCTCAGCTTCGGTACACAACGGGGCGGCTGTAGAAAACAGCACCCTCACCCAGATAACACACGGCCTCCTTTTGGATTTCACTCACATTACTGTAAGTGTGAGCAGCCTCGCAACCCAATTATAACTTGTTTCTGTAGTTTACTCCTTATACCATTTAGGTGTCTCAGCCAAAGCCTGAGGCGTTGTACAGCAAAAAAGAAAACTTTTTTTTTATCTGCAGAAACCAGATGAAATTATTCCACCCCTCCCTCTTCCAATTCCTGCCTCCCCAAACGCTGTTGGAAAATAACTATATTTGAAGTAATCCTTGCTGGTGCCACGTTTGGAGGGAGAGCGTTGAAGAATTTCATGCACCACAGTGAGTTCCCTTTAAGCTGGTTTGTTTAGAAGTCAGCACTGTCAATGTGGGGTGACAGGATTAAGGCATTCATTTTGAAACCCTTTGTAAGACAATTTGTAAGCATAATTGCACGAGCTTTTCTGTATAATTGTGTTTACATTCACACATAAGCAGAAACGTCAGTTTGTATTGGCTGCTATCCTGACTAAAGCGGGCGTTATTACTGGCATTCCATCATTGAGGTGTGAATTAACTCCCTGAAACAGAGGAGTCTGAAGTAATACATAAACATTATTAAAGTTTCAAAACATGCCAATCACTATCCACTCCATATAGTCCAGATATGTAAGCTAGGGCTGTGAGAAAATATCAAATATCACAATATTATGTTTCATGATGCTAAATCAATAGTGGGCAACACTTTACATAAAGGTACATCTATTAATAGTACTTAAGACAGTAATAAGCATTACTAAATAGTTCCATTATGTAGCAATTAATCATTAACTAATGATAGAAATAAGGACTAACATTATTTTAGATTTAATTAAGTGGAATATAATCCTTTCTAAATGCTTATGAGATGTCTCAATGGATCATTAAATTCTAAAATAGTAATTATGTGACCCAACTATTGGGACAGTGAGAAGTAAGCATTAATAAACAATTTACTGAGGTATATGATAATTTCAAATGTCTTAAATATGTACCTTATATTTATATGTGTGTGTATGTGAGACTTTGTTTATATCTATTTGTATGTCTCATTTCTGTGATTCCGTCTGTATCCCCCACGTCATGGAAAGCAAAGAGCCCTTTGTAAATCATTTGGAGAAATTGAACTCTGAGCCCACATACAGACCCCTTAGAGTTTAAGGCTTTAAAATCTTTTGTCTGGCAGTGCATTTATGTTTCTAGAGACCTGTATAGCTGAGAATGTTACTAAGTTACTAAGACTTTAAATAAATGCACCAAAAAAAGACACAAAGCAAAGCAGTTTTAGACACCAATGTTTCTTAATTCTGCTCCTGGGGCCATACAGTTCAGCTTTTCTCCGCACACTGCACTTACACCTGATCCATCAAATTTTAATTACCAACCTTTCATGAGCTGGATCAGGAATGCTTGAAACAGGCCAGTGAGGCCCCTGGAGTTAGACAATATGATAGAACTGTCTGGCTCTTCATTTTGGTTATGGCAGGCTATATCTTGGAAGTGGTGATCTAGTCCGTCTTCAGTGTCCAGCATTTACTTGGTAAATGCAAAAACTGTAGAATAAAGGTAGATTGACAACATTTGATGAGGGGGGGAATTCACTCATGTCACTCACTGAGTTATGCAGTCCACCTTAAAAACCTCCAAAATGCAGCTTTACAGGAGGAAAACACAGCTTTCTTAACCTGCAGTGGAGGCTGATATAACAAGACTTTTTTTCTAAGCAGTTTTGGACCAATTCTATTGGTGTGTCCATCATGAATATTCACTAAACTGAAAGAGTAACTAGAGCTTTTAAACTGTGCAGAAGTGTGGGCTACTAAATATATATTAGAGGTGGAGATATGGCAGAAATATAATACTGTGATACATCAGGAGTATATGTGGTATATCAGGATATGTCTTTAAGATCACCAACAACATCCATTTAGTTGAGTGGGTCTATACATTAACTTTTATATACAGTAACTTTTGACTGATACTGTATATGGGTGTCTTGATTAGTCTAGAACCAGCTGCACATGTGTGGAATGGGAGGAGCAGGTGGAGCCAGGGAGGAGCTGGAAAAGAAGGACAAGTATCGTGCAGGCCCATATGTATATGTATATAGTATGTGACATCTTGAGAAAGGTCGTAAGAAAAAGTCTACGTCAGATTCATAGCGTGCTCCTAAACTGCAGAATTGTTCGCACTTTTGTGCTCTTGAGCGTATGTAGATTCTGTTCTTACCTGAGGACTAATCCCTAATACGAAAACACTGCTGAAGGTCAGAATCTTCATTAACACTGCGCAAGTTTTTCTGAAGAATGTGAGGCCAAATGAATCCAACAATTTAGTGCAGTTTTCCCCCATACTGTGCAGTAAATCCAGTTAAACAGGACAAATTTTGCTCTCTTTGTAATGAAACATGCTACTGATCAGTAGTGTAGAAATACTGATGATATACACGATCCACTCAGAAAAGCATACTCTGTTGTATTGTGATGTAATTCACATTAAAATAATTAAAATAATAGATTAAAATAAATACACTCAGCGTCAAGAAGTAGTTGTACCCAGAAGGAAGTGTTGGACTGCAATGCTATTGGGAAGGAAGATAAAGGTTACCAGAAACAATAAATGATTATACGTTTAGATTGATATGCTCAATATTTATTGAGCTACACATACAGAAGTAGTGTCTCTCAGTATGGTATTGGGATGCTATATTTGCTAACGCAACATGCCAGACATCTCGGCATGGAGTTCCTATTACGTCCCATGCAGCTTGAATATTCTCACACAGTTCCTGCAGATGGTGCAGTAGGGGTGGAGGTGGACTGACACCAGGCCTTCTGGACATGTGACGTGTGACAACAAACCGTTCATCTTGGTGCTGACCACGGTGCCTCCACACACGGCTTGATTTGTCGTCTACACCAAGACAAAAGCGGGGTGCGTCACTGACGATGACCCTCGGAGTCACTCCAGGACAGTCTGGCACGACACCATTGCAGTCTTTGACTGTCATGGTGTTAAGGGCAGTCATCGTAATGGTCTGCGTGCATGTAATCATGCGTTGTGCAGCCGTCTGCCAATGGTGCTGGTACTACCAGGATGACTTATGGAGGATATGACTGCTCGTTGAATGTCCGCAGTCATGGCTGTTGGGTCAGTCAGTTACAGCAATAAGGCCCGTCCTTGCTTACGTCACATGCGTGAAACTTTGCGTGAATCATTTGCATGTCTCACAGTGTCAAATCTACCCACCATGTTTTATTCATGTTGGTTGATTCCTTCTGGGTGCAGCTATTTGTGCTACTATTTGTGTAGATTTCTCAGCAGTAGTGGTCAATTAAAGTAGCTTTACTGAAGTACATCCAGTATTTCAGCTCAGGTTTCCAGTTTCTAGGAGTTTTATCTTTGGGACTGGAGGATATAGAAATATTTCATTTTTGCTACAGAGCTAATATACAGAGCTGGAAATGGAATGAGCAAGCTGTCAGAAATGTCTGTGACTGTTTGGGACGTAGCATTAACCTTGACGGAGTTTGCTTTGATTCTCACGATGCTTCATCAGATCTCATTTAGATTCGCTCCCGGCTCGAAGCTGCCCGCTTATTAATGAAAACGTGAGGCTCTTTGGCAACGCGCAAGCCAGCGCTGTGTGATGTAATCAGGTGTAAACAGGCAGGCTGATTTGGCCCGGGCGATTTATCTGTTTGATTTGGATGCAAAGCTCTACGGTGGGCTTTGTGTTACAGTCGGGTTACTACTGCCTGTGAGATTCCTGGAGGCTTTAGCTTCTCTGAAACATTCTTTCCAGGCATGGAGGTTTTGTACATTCCTCTGTCAAAAGTTCTGTCATCAGTGGCGGAAAACACAGAGGATCCCTCAACGTAGGCTGGCAGGTTATTTGGAGGGGTTTTTGTCAACACTCTTTTCTGCCACTCAGCTCTCTCCACCTCTTCACTGGAGTAGTAATAGCAATATGAGTTTCTCCACACTGCTATTAGGAGAAGCTGTAATAGGGGGATGTGCATAACTGTGTCAGACACAGGCGATGACAGTGCAGGACATGGGACGTCAGTGCAGGTCTGAACATCAAAGCCTTGCTCGCCAGTGCGTGATCTCATGCTCTTCTCTCCTTTTGCTCGCTTGCTTCCGTGCCGGGTGGAAGAAACAGTGGGTATGATCCTCTGCAGTCACAGCCCCTTTTAACCCTGTGTTTGCCCCATTGAGCATTCTTATTGCACGACAGCACCAATGTCTGTGGTGTCCTGAGATGAGTAGCCAGTGTCCTAACAAAGCGTAAGAATGCCAAGAGATCCCCTGTAGTGGCCATGATAAGTCTGTAATGGCCCACTGCAAGGCCCTGATGGTCTTCTTAAAGTCAGCATGATAATGCACTTCCAGAGTATCTCTGAACTGGAGTTTTCTCTCAGTGATAGGTATTTGGTGGTGAGAGGAACAGGTGAGAGAGGATATTATTTGGGTAATTTTATTTTCCCTCACCTGCTGGTCAGAAGGCATTTTAGGTGTGGACTGAAGTCATGACAGTTTGTTGAAAGGTTATGAGAAAACGTTGGACATGAATTTTCCATTCCGTGTTTTGATTTCACCTGTTGATACAGAATGCAAAGCAAACATCAATGCAAAACTCATCATCAAAAAAGTAGTTGCACCCAGAAGGAATCAACCGACAGGACCGAAACTTGTTGGATAGGTTTGAGACATGCAAACGATTCAAGTTTCATGCTCAGCTGTGCGTGTGACGTAAGCAATAAACGTAAGCGCCGACCAACAAATCCGTGTGTGGAGGCACTGTGATCAGCGCCAAGATGTTGTAGTTTGTTGCCACACGTCGCACGTCACATGTCCAGAAGGCCTGATGTCACTTCACCTCCACCCCTACTGCAAAATCTGCAGGAACTGTGTGAGAATATTTAAGCTGCATGGGATGGATTATCACAGGACACCATTAGGAACCTCTACAACTTCTTCCCGAGACGTCTGGCATGTTGCGTTAGCAAACATGGTGGCCTGGCGCCATACTGAGAGACACTACTTCTGTGTGTGTAACTCAATAAATATTGTCCATATCAGTCTAAATGTATCATCATTTATTGTTCCTGGTGATCTTTATCTTCCTTACCAATAGCACTGCAATCCCACACCTCCTTCTGGGTGCAACCATTCTCTTGATGATACATTTTCATTCACTGTGTAATTCATTGTGTAATTATGTCTACACTGTATAGCAAAATGCTAAAAGCAAACGAACGGTTAAGGCTTCTGATAGAGTTTCAATGTCATTAGCGCTCGTGCTGTTACTTTTTAAAAGGTCGTTGTTAATTCACACTTCCAGAGATGTGTCAACACCATCAGAGATTATGAACCGGAAAGGTGGGCTTGCACCTTGTTTATGCCGTGCAGTATTTGACTCATCATTCTGCAGACTGTATGAGCTGGCTGCTGATCTGCATAATCATATCACTGTCCTCTTTACCAGAAGTGTGTAAAAATTAGTCGCCTTGCGTGTTTAAGGTGGTAGTAACTTAAGGCTCCTGCAGATGGAGCTGCACAAAGATGATGGGGTTATTAATACCTGCGGGGTGTGAGTGACCGGATTCATAGATTGGGAAGAGGTGGTACAGTGCAGTGAATGCCGCGTTCCATGTGTGGAAATTGGCTCCAAAGCAGATGTTAATGATTGGCTAAAAGGAGTGACTGTATTTGGGCGTGCCAAAGACCATAGCGTGAAGGAAGTGGCTGAATCTGCAGGTGTATGGAGCGTACGGTCATACGGGTCTACCAGCAGTGGCACAAATCCCAGTCTACAGGAAATGCTCCTCAGAATTGTACCAGGGAAGGCGTCCACCAAATCTGGAGTGTCTGATCATTGATGTGGCCTACATCCAGAAGTATTTTAGTATCAGTTTCAGGAATACCGTGGATGATAAGAGGGATGTGTTGAGCTTGGTATCCAGCCCATGCCAAATTGATTTGCAGCTGTTATTGGTTCTTGTGAAGGTATTACATGCTATAAGGTACTGTTCAGTCACAGGTGACTTTTCATCTGCTTGTATACATGTATGTATATACATTCCACACATGTATTAAGAACCCCCCGCCCCCGCGCAACATTTGGCTGTGGAGCAGTGGAACTGTGTCCTCTGGGATGATGGAGCTCCATCAGTACCTTTGTGATGAGCTGGAATTATCCAGAACTAATCATCCAACATCTGTACCGAATCTCACTGGTGTGACTGAATGCTGTCAAATCTACATGTTCCTACATCTAGTGTAAAGCCAAAGGGAAAACCTCCCTATTCATATCCTTGATTTCAGAAGAGATATTAGAGTAGTTTCATTGACATATTGTGTATTTTTCATGATTTTAAAGACATTCTGATATTTTAATTTAATATATTACATTCAAAAATGGAAACAACACATTAAAAGCTCCCCAACAAATAGTTCTCAGCATCAACAAGACCTTTGTGCATGTGGATATTCTATTGTTCTGTTGGGAAAGCATCTGAGGTGGCTCCTCATTAATTTCTTTGTACAAGACAAAGCACTTTGTGTATATGCTGTAGTTTCTGTAAAATGGGCCTCTGGAATAGAGGGCTGCTCTTTCACCCAGGTTCACTTTCTAAGGAGGGATTTTTTGTTCTGTAGGTTTATTTTTATTTGAGAAACATGCACCTGGATGGGGAAGATCAACAGTTTATCAGTTTCAGGAACAGCATGGATGATGAGAGGGTTGTGTTGGACTTGGTGGAAAGGTTACAGCAGGTAATTTCCCTCACGGGAAGCTTCAAATTATGTTAAGCATAAGTGCAAGTGCGGCAACTGAAATTATTTGGCTGAAAATGGCAAAAGAAAATCACTTTCGGTGTTCGGCCGAATAAGTGAAAAGACTGAATAATTTATACCAAACAGGCAACTCTGCTGTATCTGTGCCAGAAAAGGACCAGATCTGTCTTGGGACAGGTGGGCCAAATGCATGGTGTTAATATGTGGGCCACCTTGGCCTCACAGCAGATTGCCAGTGCTGACAGTACCATATCTTTGTCAGATGTGGCCCACATCCACTTGCTATCTGGGATTTAGCCTACTTAATTTATGCAGTGGTGAAAAAGAGAAAACCCTGAAAAAACATGTTCGGTATTCGACCTTCAGTCTTCGGGCCAAATGTTTCATTTTGTTTAGTTTCGGCCAAATATTCTCATTCCGGTGCATCCCTAGTAGTAAGTCTTATTTCCATAGTTTGTTCCGTCTGTTTTTTTACTTTTGGCTTTCTGTTTTTGGCTTATTCTCTGGATCTCCCTTTATGGATATGTTCGCCCTGTTACTGACCTTTTGCATGTTATAGACTACATTTTTGGATTGTGTTTTTGTAATAAACTCATTAGGCCTCATCTGCACACATCAGAGTTTGGCCTGAAGCTTACAGCAATCACTCAACTGTGTGCTAAGTAGCAAAACAGTCCATCAGTGTTAGTGTGTGTGAGTGGGTGTGGAGCCAAATTTGGGAGTACCTGTCAGGCCTATTTGTATGGGATTGGGGAATGCATTAGGGCTCGGCAATATGACCATATTTATGGTTTTTGTGATACACTGCAATATGCTTTTTTTATCGCATATTAGCATGGATATTGTACAGTACTTTAGAACAACACTACCAAACTTCATGTTTGATTAGAAGGAAACCATGATTAGTCCTGTCTAGTTAGATTTAGTGCAGAACAGTATGTGATGTTTTGAATACAAATCATTGGATTCATAGTTCTTTTATTAAATCTGGCTCTACCTTGTCTGTTCCAACTTATCAGATGTCAGAGATAATAAATATTGTGGCATATCTTGTAGTAGTGGGTGGTACACGGGTTGAAAATCCTTCTCAGCTGCAAGTTTTGTCATAACTGTCTTGCTGGTTCACCGCAACTAAGCACAGTTAATGTGATGTATAATAATAAGCAGTACACACCACGCAAACATTAGCCCGTTGGGACAGACAGCTATGGCAGGAATGTTTTCATTACATTTCATACAAAACGCAGCAAACTTTCAGTCACTTCCGACCGCCTAGTTCGCTGCGTCTGAAGTTGTCTGGTTCATCTTCAAAACAGAGGATGTTAAAGAATGGCTGGCAATTTGGGGTTAGCCTCAGCCTAACATGAACACCAGACTGCATCTGTTTACTCTTGCACTGCCTAAAAGCCACGGCCTGACTTGATCAGCTGCATCAGAGAACTTTCAAAAGCAAATTGCGTGCACAGTTGTCTAAAATGTCTTGGTCTGCTGAAACATTAAGATTTCCGTTCACTCAAACTAATAGGTTCTAGGTCAACCACTGAAAAACAACCCCATAGCATTATCCCTCCTCCACCAAACTTTACAGTCAGCTCAGTGGTAACGTAACAGTCAAGCAGGTAACGTTCACCTGGCATTCACCAAACACAGACTTGTCCATCAGGCTGATATCCCGGAATATTCAGGAGGGAAGACATTTTCGTTAACTGACTTGTTGCAACAGTGACCTGTTACAGTAACACGCTCAAATTCATAAAGCTCTTTAGAACAAAATTTTTGTATGGCCAGGTGCTTGATTTTATGCACCTGCTGCAATGAGACTGAATAAAACACTGATGATATATACTGTATATGTACTCATCGTCAAAAGAATAGTTATACAAACGGTTGCACCTAGAAGAAATCAGCCGACAGCAATGAAACTTGGTGGGTAGGTTTGACACCATGAGAGATGCGAATGATTCAGGTTTCACGCTCGGCTGCACGTGTGAAGTAAGGAAGGACCGGCCTTATCGCTGTACATGACTGACTTAACAGTCAGGATTGCAGACATTCAATGAGCAGTGATGTCCTCCATGAGTCATCCTAGTGCAGCACTATTGGCAGATGCCTGCACGACGCATGACTACATGCCCGCAGGCTGTTACAATGACTGCCCTTAACACCACGTCAACGTCGCCAAAGACTGCAATGGTGTTGTGCCAGACTGACTCAGAATGGTCATCAGCGGGTCATCTTCAGTGACGAGTCCCGCTTTTGTCTTGGTGGAGATCGGTGCGTGGAGGCGGCGCCAAGAAATCTGGCATGTTGCATTAGCAAACATGGCAGCCCGGCGCCATACTGAGAGACTCTACTTCTGTATGTGTAGCTCAATAAATATTGCCCATATCAGTCTAAATTTATTAGAATTTATTGTTCCTGATAACCTGATCTTCATTCCCAATAGCATTGTAATCCGACACTTCCTTGTGGGTGCAGCTTTTCTTTTGACGATGTGTATTGCGGTATATACACAAACCGTAAAAAATGTTTTTTGTGTTTTAGTGGGATATAAATTAATACCACATACTACTAATATTGTGTATTATTTAAAGCTCATGGAGAATGGCTCAGTAAACATTCTTGTGCAGTGTTAATTATTGGCAAATTGATTTAAGTGAATAAAATATTTATGAAACTTTTAAAATATGACTGCTTGCTGCCATACTGTTTTGGTTGGTGCATGCCTTTCACAGTGTTTTACCATCAGTCTCTGCTGCGTCTGCTTTGGAGCACATTTGGCTGTGCTCACATACACACATTAGGAGTGCATCATTTTGTGCGAATGTGATTGTGCTTAATTGCGGGTAAAGGTGATTTGACAGTCTCAACGCACACATGGCATGTTTTGCGTCACTCGGTACGATTTGTCAGTGCAGCCGGCACACACATTATGACAATTCATTTGATTCATTAACTCGCTCATTTGAGGAGCAGCGCTGCTTGTAAGTGAAAGTGTTTGATTGTCATGCAGACAGGCACACTGCTAAAATGAATGCATTTATTGCAGCTTTTCGAGATTAACTAATGGTAGAGTCCAAGTCACTTATGTTTCTGCGAATATGTGATTAATTATGCATTCTAAAACTCATACACGATGAGAAAGCCATTCAAACAGAACACCTTATTTCTACTCTTACCTGTCTGAAATGGTACATAAGCGTGTGAAACAGGATAAATCAATGTTGCTGCTGTGCTGCTGGCCTCACTCCGGGCCTTTTCTCCTGTCAGAGCAGCCCAGCTGGATGATGAGGCTCCGTGCATTATTGAAGTGGGGCAGCACAGACAGGAGAGCAAGGGCCAGTCTCTCGGGGAAGGCTGGCTATTACCCCGCCAGCCCCGCCGCTCACCGCCCTCGCTGATCGTGTTGTGTTATCGCATCGCTGGATCATTGTGTCTAGTGGAAAAGTGACACAGACCCCTAGCAGAGAGGCCCAGAGATAAGCATTTCCACTTTGGAAATTTTCCCCATCTATGGCTGCGCGAGCTGCGTTCATTTTGTTTGACATGCTCTACAGGAGCTTGGCTCTGCTGTGCCGCAGAGGCTTGATAGGAGAGCTAGCAAACACTTCATTCTCATTCTTATAGAGTATGTTACGTACTTCACTATCTATTGCCTGGACGTTGTTAGGCCAATATCAGTAACAGGTTGCACTAAACTGAAATGATAAACGGCCACACAGTTTTCAGGTCACTGATTCGGCCCTGAACAGCCTCAATATAAACAGCCGTCAGTTTTAAAAGCAGTTATGGTTACTCTGAACCTCTGACTCCTAATCTGTGTGTGTGTTCCACTGAAAGTAATTTAGCCATTATTGTAATTATGAAACTGCAGCCCCTGACTCCGAACCACGTGCTGCGTTTCACAATTCATTATTGCTGGTCAGCCTGGGAGAGGCTTTTCTGCTCACTGACTGACTGTGTTGTTTTGTGCATGCACGAGCATTAAGCTAATCTAAAGTTGTATGTGTTCATGCACACACACACACACACACACACACACACACACACACACACACACACAAACACTGACATACCAAAAGGCATGGGATAGAGGTGTGTAAATTGATTAAGAAGTTACCTCAGGAGATGGCTTGGGACGCCTACACGTATACAAGTTGTGAGGTGTTATCTTGTGAGTGAGGCTGAACACTGGTCCTCGATTGGGCTCATGTCGGGCGAACGTGCAGGCCACACCATTGGTCATTTTTGTTCTTTTTTTTTTTTTTTTGAAATGTGTGTATATGTGTGGTGGTCATGCAAAACTTGTCAGAAGTCTGAATGTTCACAAAAGCCCAAAATGTCTAAGAAATGTGATTCTGATTCAAGCTTTATTATTTTTACCTAAATTTTTTTGGGTTTTTTGGACATATTATCTATAACTTTTTTAAGAAAGCTGGCATAGTTGGTTAAAAGTACAATATACTTGTTTCTTATAACTTCTAAAACTATATAGGTGTAAGTAAAGCTGGAATTGTTATGGGTCAGTGTCTATACGTGATGGAAATGTCAAAACCTGGTCTAAGATTGAGTTATCTAAAAAAAAAATTAAAATTAAAAATGTCAAATATTTGAATTTTTTAACTCCATTTTTTAACTCAATTTAATTTTTTAACTAAACTAAATAAACATTCAGAATCCCAAAACTTCAGAATTGTGAATGACTGTGAAAATGCTGTTGACACCTGTGCTGTGCAGCTGATGGCCGTCCGGCAAAACTAGGCTTGCTTGGTCTAGCTTGTCATTTCTCATTAGGGGTGTTAAATGTGCATGAAAGCATTTTCTGAACGGATGAAATGGGTAAAATAGTGTTTAACAAAATAATTATTTAAAATTTATATAAAATTTAATCAGTTTTATTTGGAAGGGTTTAGTATATAATGGAACCATTTATGTTTCCGTTGTTATGGGTGCTAACAATTTTAAAGTCATTGCATGCAGCTATTACAGTACAAACCCAAATTAGCCAATTAGACTTCTTGTTTCCCAGTTGACCATAATTTGTAGCTCCCGACCAATGACGGAAACAGCTCAAGCTTATATAGACAGGCATTACTCAGCGCTGCCATCTAAAGGCCGTTTATGGACACAGCTTTTGCATCGAATCACTTCCCAAAAAATTTTGATCAATGCTATTTTGTGTTCAAATATCAACGCACCTAGTTCTAGTAGACTGTGGCTGGTACTCTATTGTTAGAGACCTATCATCGGTGTTGTGTGACGCCATCAGACCCCATGGAACCCCTGGCAACCTCACATGGCTGTTTCCCTCACCCCATTCTTCTTGTATGCATGTTGACAGCCTTCTCTCCTGCCCTCTCCTCTCTCACCCTCTCCTCGCGCCCTCTCTCCCTGTTCAATTCTGGAGTCCAAAATTTCAGAGCTAGAAAGGTCCCAATTAGAATGAGAGCGAGCCGATCTGACTTGGCCTTTCACTTCAGAAAGTTCAGTGTTAATGGCTGTTGACTCGTAAACCTTCCACCTGCGTCTCAGATGGAGCCCTATCAAATCCCTCTCTTTTGCGCTCTCGTTTTTCTCTCTCGCTCATTCTCCCTCTCACTTTACCTCTCCCTGTCAGTCTCCTTCTCTCAATCACCCTCTCTCTCCCTCCCTCCTCCCCCTTTTTACGGAGCACTTTAGCAAATGGCAGCCACATTATCATGCAGAAGAGTCGCGCCCCCTCCACGCTTCTGCCTCGAGGAATGCTCGGCATTGTTAAAAAGTGCCCATATCTGTGAGAGGTTTTAGTCTGTCCTGTCTTTGTCAGTTTAGGCTTTAGGCTTTCCTCCTCTCAGTATTGTGAAGTGATGTGCTTACCTGGTCAGGACTCTGGCCTCTGCACAACTCTTCCCATGCTTTGCGGAGTGCCTGAAGAAGAGCAGAGAGAATCTTGATAAATCCAGCTTCTGGTTTATGAAGATAAAGTTTCCACTGGATGTTGGTATTTTATTGGGGTGCCTCTATTTTCTTTCAATCATCTCTCCTGCACTATCGCACTAGCACATCAGCTAAGCCTCCAAGGTAAATGCCCAGGCAGTGATGGGGAGCCCATTCACTTTGAGCAGTGCACCCTTTCCAGTTTTCAGCTGAAGCAAGCTGACTCGAGTGTTGACGAATAGAGGACCAAGTCTGGATTATCAAGACTATTTTTAGCCTGAAGTAAAGTCCGTGCTATAAACTCAGAGAGTTATCTGGTCCTGGGGCGGCACGATGGCGCAGTGGGTAGCTCTGTCACCTCACAGCAAGAAGGGCCTGTGTTCGATTCAAGGCCAGGGCGTCCGGGGTCCTTTCTGTGTGGAGTTTGTATGTTCTCCCCGTATCTGAGTGGGTTTCCTTTAGGTGCTCCGGTTACCCCCCCCACAGTCCAAAGACATGCAGTCAGGCAAATTGCCCCCATAAGTGTGAGTGTGTATATGTGTGAATGTAATGGATAGGCAGCCTGTCCGGGGTGTTTCCTGCCTTCTGTCCATTGAATGCTGGGGTAGGCTCCAGCCCCCCCACCACGTAACCCAGAAGGTTTAAGCAATTTAGAAGATGAGTGACTGAGTCTGTGAGTACTCCGGTCCCCACAGAGATTGAGTGACGTTGAACTGTACTGGACAAAGGCTTCCAATGGGTTTGCATGTACTGTATACAACGAATTCCTGGTTTGTATATAGAAGGCTCAGTTTTTGCCTGGAGTTCTCATAAACCATGCCATGCCAGAGCACTTCTCTCCCTCCTAACATTCAAGGCCACTGCTGAAAACTCTCCAGAGGAGACGTAGTAAAGTTTTAGGACTGGTGAGATTCAGCTGGTGGAGCTTGGTGCATGTGAAAGAGCTGGCTTTATGCATGTCTGCTTACTGATTTGGAGCAAGCGGCCAGTTTATTGTTCTACTAAGTTTACTTTTTCATTTCTCTGTAGGCCTTTGCTGATTTAATCTCAGTCTTTATCCCTTCAGTCTAAACATAAGGCATCACATTAGTGCCAGTGGATTATTATCAGCTAATGATCAAAGTTAGTCGTTTTATCACTGTGACATTATGATCTTAGTACTTTTTAAAGTCACATGGAATCTGGAGCTCCCTTATTTGTGACACTTTTCAAAAGAAGTGAGTCACTGGAAAAGAAAGTTGAACCTAAAAAAGGAAGAGGATGACCAGCACCAAGATGGGGGTACGCAGTTTAGTGGTATCATGAGCAAGCCATTAAAGTGGACATGTCATGTTCATTTTCAGTACTTTTATTTTTGCCACCCAGTAGAACAGACATGCTTACAGTTGTCCAGACACAATGTTTTTCTCATGCTGTATATCTGTATTCGCTCTCTGTCTGAAATGCTCTGTTTAAATCTGATCCAGAGCCTAATCCTGAAAGGTACAACAAGTTGGTAGATCTGATCCACTTTCTGGACGTTTCAGGGTGGTCAGTTTGACTGTTTCAGCTCTCTGTGTGTTGTGTGAGGGTGTGCCAAGCTTGCTGGTAGGCGGGCACTAAGGGCAATGTTACAAGATGACATCACCTTGTAACAGAGAAAAGGGCTGGAATTCCAACAAGGTGTTTCCGGCAGTTGAAAAAAGAGGGATCCTGTGTAGGAGAGTTTCCCCCTCTGGTGTGTACTTTGGGCTTTATAAAATGCAGACCATTTACATGCACACAAACCTCCATAACACACTAAAGGAAAAAGTCCCCTTTAAGAAGCCTAAAGACCCGAACAGAAGTCAGGACGCACACTATCCAGTAGTTCACTAATCCACTATCCATAGTCGCCAGGAATCAACACTAAATACAGGGGTTGGACAATGAAACTGAAACACCTGTCATTTTAGTGTGGGAGGTTTCATGGCTAAATTGGACCAGCCTGGTGGCCAATCTTCATTAATGGCACATTGCACCAGTAAGAGCAGAGTGTGAAGATTCAATTAGCAGGTAAGAGCACAGTTTTACAGTTTTGCTCAAAATATTGCAATGCCCACAACATTATGGGTGACATACCAGAGTTCAAAAGAGGACAAATTGTTGGTGCACATCTTGCTGGCGCATCTGTGACCAAGACAGCAAGTCTTTGTGATGTATCAAGAGCCACGGTATCCAGGGTAACGTCAGCATACCACCAAGAAGGACGTTTTCCTCCACCAGCATCACGTAGTGACCTGGCCACTATCCTGCAAGAAGAATGGCTTAAAATCCCTCTGACCACTGTGCAGGCCTTGTATATGTCATTCCCAAGACGAACTGACGCTGTATTGGCCGCAAAAGGAGGAGGAGGCCCTACACCATACTGATAAATGATTGTGGTCTAAAACCAGGTGTTTCAGTTTCATTGTCCAACCCCTGTATATGTGTGCATATTCCAACAAGTGTGTGTGTGCATTGACTACAGTAAATAGGTAAAAAGTTCTTGTTCAGAAGGATTATGTTATGCCATATACAGTAATTATGTACATTACAGTGTATGTAATAAAATCTGTATGCAGCAGTTTAAAGCAGAGGGATGTGAGAAGGTCTTAGTTTGGGGGCTGAATGGCCTGGGGAAAGAAGCTGTGGAGGGGCTTGTTGGTCTGAGTCTTTGCACCTGGTCTGCGCCGAGATGAACCCCCCCGTCATCCATGTTTGTCCCCATTCTAGCTGAGCAAAGGTTCAGTAAGGGTGGAGAGCCAACAGCTGATGGTTTTCATGGGCTGATGCAGTAGGAACTTTTCCTCTGCTGGTTTGCAGGTGCAAGGATTGATTTTAGTGCCAAATGAAGCAAGAATATAATCATCACAGTACCTGACATTTTTCTGATGTATGATACACAGCACCATATGTTTGTTTTTTGACTTTTGATAAGCTGAAATAGATGTACACCAGGTTTACCCTATTAAACATGCTGTCAAACACTGAGATTTTGTACTCAAAACCATAGGGCAAATGGCATAGGGCTAAGGTCCCATTTCCATAATATGGAGTATTAGCATATTATGCTAGCTGGTATTTTAGGGCATTTTTATGCCTCAAAGTCTGGACCGGGTTTCATATTTGTGTTGCGTTGTATTGACCCAGTTAGATTTGATTGCAATTTTGCGAGCACACTAAAGAACTTTGACGTCCTGTTGTCATCACCTGTGTCTCCTTTTATTATATACCACCACGATGTCAGTACCACTGCAGTGCTGAGAATAACCCACATAATACCTGCTCTGTGGGGGTCCTGAGCATTGAAGAACAGGCTAATAAAGTATACAGAGAAACAGATGGACTACAGTCTAATTATAGAACTATATAGTGCTTCTATATGGAAAGCAGAGCTGATCAAATGTACAGTGATTGTATATACAAGGACCTGGTTTTAATGTTACGGCTGGTCTGTGTATTACTTGAATGGCTGTATTTGCAAATCGTATTAACTGTGCCTGCATAATTAAGCAGCGTGTGCTTGTGGATTCCTGTTTATGTGTATGGTGAGTTGCACAGCTGTTCTCCCGGCCCGGATCACCTCTCGCACACAATTTCACAAGTGAACGGCCAGGGACAAATGATGAAGGGCCTCATTCATCACCTCTGAAGCTCTGTCTGAGACCAGGTGACGGTGTGTGTGTGTGCTCTCTCTCTCTGAATGTTTGTTTGTGTATGTTTGTCGCACACAAAGCTAGTGCTGCATCTCCTCACAGCTGTGTGAATATGAAGCTGCGTGCGAGCACCAAAACGATAAAGATGAAGTGATGAAAATCAAAGAGATTTACATGGTCTATGCTCGGATCTTTTTCTCAGTCAACTGTTAGCAGGAAAAGCTTGAAATCGGGACTGTTGCTACTTTGTTGTTTTAACTATATGCGCCTTTTACTTGCTGGTCAAAGAGGAAGAGGTCTAGTCATTCATTTGCAACAGAACAAACCTGCATGATGTTTAGGACAGATTGCTAGCTAGCAATTTACAGTGCTTTTTACAGTTACACACAGCCTCAAAATATACTTTTTGTCTTGACTGTTTATTTATACTTAAATGCAATGAAATGAGCAAACAGTGGACGTTTGGGCAGGCTCCACCACACTCAGCCCTGCAGACCTGCTGGTGTTTGGAGGTCGGAAGTGGAGATTGGAGGTTGGTGAGAGCTAAGCGTATGATGATGTGAGGAAGGTTGCGTGCAAGCACCAAAACGATAAAGATAAAATGATGAAAATCAAAGCAGTTTACATGGTCTATGCTCGGATCTGTTTCTCGGATCTGTTTCTCGGATCTGTTGCTTTTTACAGTTACAGACAGTGAAATAGCCTCAAAATATACTTTTTGTCTTGACTGTTTATTTATTTATACGCTTTTTATGCTATGTTTTATGTCAGTAATTTTTTTTTTTTGCATGTTATAACCAGACCTAAGTAGTATTAGTTCATTACGTTTGACTTTTACATTACTTTATTTAGTATTCTGAAACTGGGAATATAAACTACAACAGTTTTCATCAGCAACGTTGCTGCCTAGTGGATGTGTTTAAACTGCAATAATTTACTTAAAATTATGGCTAAGCATGAAATGTTCTTAAGGGTGATATTGAGAAGAATACTCAGGTACGTGTTGGAAATTCCAACTGATTATTGGTTGGATTATTGGTATTGGTAGTCACCTATATATACATAAGACTACAGTGCTGCATCGAAGTTCGGGAACCCTTTAACATTTAGTGACTTTCTACACACAGATGACTTCAAATATAGGTAGCTAACCTTACATACATAAAGAGAACCCAATTAAGCAAATGGTAAAGCTTTTCATTCTTTATTCTAACATTGAATGTCTTTGTAGGCAAAATTATTTGAACCTCTGCATTCAGTAACTGTTGTGACCCTCTCTTGAGCACTGAATTCAACTACATGATTCCTGTAACTGTTGATTGACTTGAAGGCCCATTCATCCTTACAGCACTACTTCAACAGTGTGTTTCAAAGTTGGGATGAGGTTCTTACGCCGGAATGCAGTGTTTGGTTTGACCAAACATTATATATCTCATTTGACCAACAAATACACGTTTGTTTTTCATTATTTGTCTGTATAACATCATTTCAGTGGTCTTCTGGCTCATCCAGGTGGTCTTTAGGAACCTTTAAACAGCAGAAATGTTCTTCCTGGAGAGAAGTGGTTTTCTTTATGCTGCCATTCCATACATACTCTTGTTCTTCTTCAGCGTTTGCATAATTGTGAACTCAGGAAAACTGAAATTAACCAGTGGAAATGAGGCATACCGATCCTTAGACGTTACCCGGGTATTCTTGGTGATCTCCCAGAATCTTCTATGCCATACTCTTGGAGTCACGTTTGTTGGATGACCACTCCTGGGAAGGCTACCAATGGTGCTGAATTTCCTCCATTTGTACACCTGATAGTGGGTCAGTAGTAAGAATTAGTCTTGGATAACTAGGAGGTCCTCAATAATCTCGGTTGACTGAGACAAGGTGTGCACTAATACATTTGTGTGGTAACGACCAGACTTTGATGGTGAAGACTCAGGTTGATGTTTTTTAAATAGTGTAGGGTCAGCCACCCTCACCCATGACTGACTTCAACTTGACTGAAGCTACTATCCCTAATTATCCCCTTTTCCAAATTGATGATTTTCGAGGTTACCCACAAAGACATTTAAAGTTGGATTAATTTGTTCAATAAATAGATGAATAACTGTGTAATTGTTTGTGTTGTTTGTTTTATTGGGCTCCCTGTATTTATTGTTATGAGTTATATCAAGATCCGATCATATTTTAGGTCGGATAAAGGGTTAACAAACTTTCAAGCAGCACTGTACCTTAGACATTAGTCTGTATCTGACATATACCTCGGCAGCAGGAGTGAACATCAGGAACAGGTCCAAACAACCTTAAACACACTCGCTGGCAGATGGAGAGCAAGATGGAAAGATGAGTTGATGAGTAGACGAGGGTTACTGCCATTTAAGTAGAAGGTTGTGCTTTGAAAAAGGTGGCATGGGCTAGCGAAGCACTTGACCTTTCCAACTGAAGTTCCAAAACGCAATGAAATGAGCAAACAGTGGACGTTTGGGCAGGCTCCACCACACTCAGCCCTGCAGACCTGCCTGGTGTTTGGAGGTCGGAAGTGGAGATTGGAGGTTGGTGAGAGCTAAGCGTATGATGATGTGAGGAAGGTTATACTTTATTTCTGTCCAGCCATACAGAACACACCGCGAGGCTGTAGGCTGGTGAGTCATGTGGCCTAATTCTCTACTGCAGTGCTTTATCTCTCTGTAGTATACTTTTGCTGGCTCACTCGGGAACACAAACACAAAAACCCCGTCTTCTTTATTCGCTTACGCTATCTCCGTTTTCAACTTTGACCTCAGCGACAGCATACATCACTACATCTCTTTTACAAGCTCATGCGGATGTTGGCTATTTGTAACTCTCTTTGTGCCAGCTTCAATTACAAGGGCATCTTGCCATCCCTGCCCTGAAACACCAACAAAAACGTTTCATAGAATATTTACAAATGCACTAGGAAGCCGAACAGGGAGCCAACACTGGACATACTAAAATGACATCATCAAAAACATTGTTGCACAAATAACTGCGCCCAGAAGGAATCAGCCGACAGAAATTAAAAATTGGTGGGTAGGTTTTACATTGTGAGACATGCAAATGATTCAAGTTTCACTCTCGACCACATATTTGGTGTAGGCACAGACAGGCCTTATCGCTGTACCTGACTGACCCAACAGACACGATTGTGGACATTCAACGAGCAGTGATGCCCTCCATGAGTCATCCTGTCAGAGCCAGCAGCTTTGGCTGACAGCTGCATAACTACATGCGCCCAGACCATTACGACGACTGCCCTTAACACCACATCAGTGTCGCCAAAGACTGCAATGGTGTCATGGCAGACTGTCACGGGGTGACTCAGAGTGGCAATGGTTTGTTGTCATGCGTCACATGTCAAGAAGGCCTGGTAGCCCTCCACTGCTACCCAAAACGCTGCCATACTGACAGACACTACTTCTGTATGTGTAGCTCAATAAATATTACCCATATCAGTCTGAATGTATCCTCGTTTATTGTTCCTGGTAACCTTTATCTTCCTTCCCAATAGCATTGAAGTCTAACACTTCCTTCTTGGTTCAACTATTCTTTTGATGATGAGTGTATTAACAATATCTTCTTCGTCCTGGTTGGAGGTCAAGCCACATCACTAGGATTTTTAACAGACCAAATGAATTTAAAAACTCATAAACTGGCAGCAAATTTCAGTAAATAAGGACGATACCGTCATTTCTGTGTTTCAGCTTTGCTTCACTGCGTGTCCAAAAGTAGGTGAACAAATTAACATCATCTCCATAAGTGAGCATCTCCGAATGGACATTAGTGTAGAGTTGACTCTTCTCGGAAGGCTTTACACTAGACTCTGGAACATGACTGTGAAAATTCACCTATTCAGCCACAATCACATTAGTGCCATTGGGCGCTGATGTGGTAGTAAGGCCCATGTCGCAGTTTGTGTTCTGGTTCATTCCAAAGGTCCTGATAGGGTTTAGGTTAGGACTTTCTTCAGGCCACTCCAGTTCATCTGCAAAAAACTGAGCAAACCATTATTATATTGGCCTCACTTCAAGCATTACCTACCAAACTAAAACCGAGCACACAGTTCTCCATAACGTGAAGTCCCCATACAGCAGGTATCTGCTGGCTTTTTCATGTGTGCCTATATGTACATATACTCATGTTGCATTTACATTTTGGCATGTACCAGTGTTGATTATTTGTTTAAGATGGAACAAGGTACTCTACTGCACTCCTTTAAAGTTTTGTTGCATATTTATATCAATGTCCAAAGAAAAACAAGTATCTCCAACACGGCAGCTTTATAGGAGAAGCCAAAATTCACACTCAGTGTAAACAGCAGCTGCTGTGATCAAATGCTGCATAAAAGTAAAAGTGGACAAAAATGGAGATTCATGTTTTTTTCTGGACAGTAATGATAAGTTGGGAAAATTGAACTATTGATAGAATGTTCTGCTGACCGCTGTAAGTTCACTCACCAGGGGGGCTTGTTACACCAGGTGGGGGGCTTCTTGCCCCAGGCTTGACATCAGTAACCACTAGGAGCTACATATGATTCAAAATGTTGAGAACTGACTTTAATCCTCCACCATCACTCTCTCAGTGATTTGAAGCAGATGATCATCAGTATGCCCAGTGTGAGAAAAAGGTCATGTGAGTGAGACAGATAATTAGACCAGTGCACTGGATGGACACTCACAAAAACGTGTGGTTGGTGTGCCACGCCTGTGGAAGACTGTTTGGAGAGTCTAGCTTTAGTTCATTTGGCTTGTCAGTTATTTTTCTGGACAGTCGAATGTCTGTCCATCCTGTCCAGTCTGCGTACTCCGGCCTCATCACCTCCTTGACATACTGCGTGTACTCCTTGACATGGGGCTCTCCCGCGTCTTTTTTGCGGTCAGAGAGATGGATGACTCTTGATTTGGAGCAGTCCTTTTTAGGTGAAATTGAAGCTCAACAGTACCATAACGACAACATATCAATGGTGTAGCAACAATGAAGCATCTGAATACATGCAGGAGATTATCAACAGACTTCTAATTACTGTGTGAATAAGGTTTATTAATAATCTGCTGAGTTCAGTCGTTATTCACTTTATGTGGAGTGTCACCTGAGAAGTCCCTGAACATGTAACTGGTACAATACAGACCATCTCAACATCCCCAACAAGCTCTTATAGACATGCTGCTGACACCATCCTGTCATTAGAGTTCAATCAACTGGATTAGGTTTTGGTTAAGGTTAGGATCAGGATTAAGATTTAGGTTGAGGTTAAGGTTATGGTTAGGATTTGGGTCAGGGTGAAGGTTAGGATTAGGCTTTGGGTCCAGGTTAAAGTTAGGGTTAGGATTGGGTTTTAGTTTGAGGTTAGAGTTACGATTAGGGACAGAGGTAGGATTAGGTTTGGGGGTTAGGATAAGGGTTAGGGTTAAGATTAGGTTTTAGGTTAAGGTTAGAGTTGGGGCCAGGGTTAGGGTTAGGATTAGGTTCTGATTTTAAGTTTGGGTTAGGGCCAGGATTAGGTTTGAAGTAGGCTTTGGGTTTAGGTTAGGTTTAGGTTTTGGTTTGAGGTTAGGGTCAGGAGCATGGGCAATGTTAGGGTTAGGATTAGGGCAAGGGTTAGGGTTAAGGTTGGGTTTTGGGTTGAGGTTAGAGTCAGAATTAGGGCCAGGGTTAGGATGAGGTTTTGGGTTAGGTTAGGTTTTGTTTAATGGAAGTAAAATATTAAGACTAGTTAATTTAACATATCAACAGTACGTCTACTTAATGGCAGTAATGTATCAACCAGAAATTTACATAAGTGTATTCAGATGCCCCACTACTGCCACTTCACTGATGAGTTATTGATGTGTTACTGATGCTCTATTAGGAGTTATAAATCACCTACAGAGAACCTCTCCAAATTAAGTTTTACCTATAACCTAGAGGACCACAGGCTTTTAAATCCTGGCCGAGTTTATTAAGGCACGCAAGCTCTCTTTGATTTGAGAGAGTTTAAGAGTGAGAGTGAAAGGGGGCTGTGTAGAGGTTCTCACATGCCTCTGAAATGTGTAGGGGAGCTTACTGATCCCGATAAAGAGAGATTACTGCTGCAGCTATAATAAATCAGCATGTGTTTATAGATACACAATTACAACCAAGCTGAAGTTTCATCTGGACTGAAAGTTTGAGAGATATCTCCCCAAACTTACTTAATCAGTTTGTGAGCTAACTCTCGCGTCAAGCCTAATAAGAGTGTAATCAACTGATTTCAGCAAATGTTTAATTATAGGGCGCTGGAATATTTTACCTTAATCAAAGCTCTCGGCAAGAGATAAAACGGGGGAGGTAAATTGCAGCACGGAGAGAAACCTGCTTCACCGTTCATCACGTTCCCCAGGCCGGCAGCTGTGTCTAGTTGCCACGGTAACCTGGCGCTCTTCAGTGTGAGGTCAGAGCTGCCAATCAGAAAGGCACCAAAGTGCTTAAATTCTCTGATTTCACATGCGGTGGTCTGCAATTACAGTCCACCCACACAGGCCTAAATATACCGTCAGAATGTAGCACATGACATGAATCTCATCAGCCAGGTTTAGCCGGTGACCTCTAGCACGCAGATGAAAATGGCTTATTTGCGGTAGCCGGCAGATGAAGTTTGACAACGAAAATTTGGAAAGTTTGGAGCGCGTGCTCCCTTCTCTCAGGAAGTTAAATGGCTTCGTGGTGGAAAGCCAAGTGTCATTTCATTGTTAATTGGACCCAAAAGGGACAGAAAGTGGAAAAAAATCAAGTGGAATGTTTTAAATAAATAAATATGAATTTCTTTCTTGCTGACTGCACAAAGTTGCTTGAGGAGCTTAAGTATAAAAAGTGCTGCAGAAAGGCTAAGCGGGTGCAGCGTTCCGCCTTTGGGTACTGAATGGAGATATAGGACTGTGTTGAACCTTTCCTGCCTTCTTCACATTTAAACACATTTTGGACTGAGTGGGAGTGAATGGAAATGCCAGCAGGGCCAGTGATTGAATGTGCAAAGGGGGAGGAAGAGGAGTGTTTAATTAGCCTAATTCATCATTTTTACAGCAGCGTAGCAGCCTTTTCTGGATGGGGCCAATGCAGAAAAATCTCCTTGATTAGCTCATAGTACCTGAGCTACAGGCTATTCTGTAAAATGTCTGTAAAGCTAGAGTGAAAAGGTTTTATGCAACGTTTATCATGCAAAGAAGAGCATATCATCACTGTATCTCCAAACTGGCAACTTTACAGGAGAGTTCAAAAACCTAATTTAACTTTAATGCAAGTCAATGGAACCAGACTTCTCTCCAAGCGATTTTGGGCCATTCTGTTGGTCCGTTTATCATGAAATTGTAAACAGCAACTACTGTGTTCAAATGATGCATAAAAGTAAATATTGACAAAATTGGAGATACATGCTTTTCTTTGGACTGTGACAATATGTACATTTCAGAGCTAAGATGTTTATATAGGTGAAAAGGCTAGTACATTTATAGTCTTGTTTATCCTTCACGTTAGCCTAGTCTACTTTTACAACAGTGAATACCCCCTTCATGAGGCACCACGCGTGAGTGGCACCTCATCGTCCATCCAGAAATGTCCTATTGCCTTTTGTCACTCATGTTTGCTTTGGTCATCTCATTTGTGGTGCTTTAGAAAGTGCTGTGAAATGGCAGTTGATCTATCTGTACATGTCCAATTCTGTCTTGGACAGTCAGGCCAATATCAGCTTGTACCATGCATTTTGTTCTGTTTAAACTTAGGTCAGCTAAGCCCTTACTCAGGCTTAGACAATCAGAACCATTCTGTTTACATGATTATGTCCTAGATTAGCAGTCATCAATCCATCAGGGTGCGGTGACACTTATAAAGACATATTTTCAGGAATTAACACTAGATAGGAGGGATGGGGATCAGTACAGGCCTGACAATACAATATCATGGTGATTCTTGCCATGATTCTTTGCAGTTTGACATATTGTAATAAACTAATATATTCAGATTATTCCTTCAAAAGAAGACTTTCTGCTTTACACTTACTTACCCCCCTCCTGTTGTACCGGCTTGACTCGACTCACCTTTTTGGGTTTTCAGTTGTTACTGGGTACCGTTTTTTTAATCACCTCTATCAAGGTTGTAAGTGAGCTGAGCCGATGCCAAAAGGTGATTTTAAAAAATCTGCAGGCTGCCGATCGCTCAGAGAGAATTGTCACGTTTTCCAGCCTGAACCGTCTAATCGTCTGAACTCTGATGCAGTATTTCCCAAAAATCTTTTGTCTCTTAATGTCACATCAGTTTCATGTGGTACCAGCTACATTGAGGAGATACTGCATGTATATCGGCAGTAGAAAACAAAGTAGCTGCTACCAGCCGAGTTGAGCTGTAATGTGCGGTGAAAAAGCCAAGTTGTAAATTATGGAAGCGTTTCTTATTCTTTCCCCAATCTTGGGATTGAACCATGTTCCACTGTGTGATATCCACTACAATGCCTATTCATAGGAATGACTTTACTGATAGACACCCTGATGTCACCAAGAAAACTACTTGTGGACTAACACAGAAGTAGGTCTGCACCATATGGGAAAAAACTGACACCCCTGCGGTACAGTATATTGCGATATGAAAAATATTCAGGTATTTTCACCAGATGACCTAAACAGCACTATTTAAAATTTACCCTAGTCATTGTAAACTGATTGGGGTGAAAATAACAGTGATAAAAAGCTGAGAAAGTTACTCAGCAACCACCATAAATGCAATACTAACATTCCTTTGTCCATGGCTATGTAATGAGAGACCCACTTGTGATTGTGAACCAAGTTTTCTTGAACTTGCTCTATGATCAGTTTCATGGCTCCAAACACAAAGGCAGGTACTGTAACTACTCTCCTCTGTGTATCTGAAAAGCCTTAAATCAGATTCCAGGACCGTGCTAGTTTTTCTATTGTATCGAGCAGCAAATAAGTAGCTTGACATGTTTCATCTAATTTGTCTTACTTAACACTGCACGTCCTGCGATGTGAGTACTGCACATGCGCACATTGGGATGACATTGACGATGCTGAAACGATATATTGTGCAGCCTTGTTCCTTTTCCTCCCACCCGTACTTCATAATGGCAGACAAGAAGTTGGAACTGCAGTTCAGAATTTTGTTGGGCTCATCGATAGATGTGGAAATGTACATCACATTCGCTATGTGGACAGCCATGTCTGCCCTCCACTCTTTTGATGTGTGGAAACCAGAGGCAAGGCGCATGGTTTCTGTGGTGTGCGGCTGCCTCATTAGCTGGGGGGGTTAAACAGTAGGTACAGCGAGCCCAGCATGACAGCGTGTCTGTCTCTGATTTGAAGCCCAGTCGAAGCATCCCTACCAGCCCGCACAGTGTGCCCTAGCTCCTAATGCAGAACCACCATCTATAACAGCTGCACAAGCCCACAAATCCACAAAAGGGAAAGCAAATCTTCCCACTTTCAGCTCATAGTACCGAATCTATCAAACTGCGTATGATCACATAGTTACCATGGTGATGGAGCGCGGTCACACGGCTTGTGCATGTGAGGTAGTAGCACGTTGGTACGCGCTGGGGGAGAGGTATGCACTGTGTGGGTTTGATGCCCGCTCCTGGAGGAGCAGGTTGGAGCTGCAGAGGAATAGGGGTTTCTGTGAAGAGCTGTGGAGAGCTTCTGTGGTTTTTTCGCAGACCAGAGCGGGATTAAAGCTTGAACCACATCAAAAGGCAGACACGGTGTCTCTCCACGGGGCCTCTCACACGTCTGCCAGTGCTTGTTTTGTCTTGTCAGAAAGTGTGGACTCGGTGCGACTTCATACATGCCTCCTGTCATGTTGGCCCACACACAAACATAGTCATGTTGCTCTTCCACCATCAGCTTTCGAGAAATTTGAAATCTTGCTAATTGTACATCTAAACTATATCACCCTCAGGGGCGTCGCCAGTGGTTCATGGATTGGGGTGGGGGGGGTGTCTGGGGGGCAGTAGATTTTTTAATGGCTCCAGAATGTTCATTATGCACTTTTAGAGTAACAACAACCAGAACTCTACTGTATACCTATGTTGTTCTAGTCATCTGACTGGCCCTCGACAGAGCTGTTGCCTCTTAATTTCTATCTACAGGCTGAGGAACCTTTTTACTGTCATTAACTTACTGTAAACAGTAATATATGGCTAACTCTTGTAGCAAATGTTATTGTTAG
The DNA here is from genome assembly GCA_034552555.1 of Semaprochilodus insignis. Classification (NCBI taxonomy): domain Eukaryota; kingdom Metazoa; phylum Chordata; class Actinopteri; order Characiformes; family Prochilodontidae; genus Semaprochilodus; species Semaprochilodus insignis. The sequence continues at coordinate 31,875,872 of CM067481.1, read as the reverse complement.
CCTAGCCCCCTTAACCAGGTGTTCTCCACCTTTTCAACCTCGTGGCCCACCTGCTTATAACTAAAAAGCATGACGGCCCACAAGAAAACAAAACTCAACTTTTCATGTAAAAATGTTTTTGTCTTTCTCAAGTGCTGACGTCAGTTGACTCATCTTGTGGCACATATCTATGGCAGCCAGCAGCACCGGTTCCTCATAATTAGGCAATTAGGTCGCTAGATTTCAGGGCACACTTGGACTGTGATGTTCTGGTTTTAGTGCTTCATTTGAAGGAGTCAAACCACATTCCACACACTGAGCTTTTGGGTGAGCTTCATCACCTCCCCACTTCTGCGCATATCCATATTTCATGCAGTCCGGGTTGTACTTACAAATGACTTTTTGCTTTTTTTTTGTGGAACGTTTTATTTGTGCATTTCTGTTAATGTTTCTTTAATGTTTGTAGTTTGAATTTTTACTTATACTAAATAATTTTTTTCACTTATACTTTTATGACTTCAAGTGCATTTACCGGCCCCTTACAGACGACTGCCTTCCCATGAAGATGGACCTGCGGACTACTAGAGGGTGCTTCACGGCCCACATGTGGTCCGCGGCCCACAGGGTTAAGAAACTCTGACCTAAACCCAAAGTTTAACCCAAAGTAGTTAACAAATAACTGAGTACTTACATGCTAGCCAGCTATACTGACCATAATTTACCACAAATCCATATTGTAAATGAGTGTCTTCACTCTGTATCACTATGTGTATTATCGATTTTGAATAAGGTGTAATATTTATTTTACTGAGATTTACGCCAAAAGCCTGTCACAGGTTCAGCGGTTGGCTCAGGTCCTATATGTTTGGATTACAGCTGAGGAGATCTAATATGATTGGCTTACAACATAAGAGGTGTAATATGATTGTCTTATAACTTGCAAAGTCTCTTATGATTGGCTTATAACCTACAAGGTCTAACATATAAGCCAGTTGCTTATAACATAGGAGGTCCAATATGATTGGCTTATAACTTAGGAGTTGTACAGCAGTGGTATTGCAACCTGGAGTAGGTGCTGCTCCTATATTGCAACCCTGCCTTGGACACAACATAAAATTGGACATAATTGTGTGGATTTCTTTGTATTTTTGGGGAGGTGAAAAGCACTTAGGTTGGGCTAAAGTCCCCCTGAAACTGGCCTAGCAAAGCCCATGATCACCCTATAGATTTATTAACCTTGTATCATAAGTCATCTGTGAGGGGCTGTAATTGATGAATGAATTAAAAGATTGATGTCATGATTCATAATAAGCTACAAGATTAATAACTAACTGAATCAAAGCCTGGCCCATGACATGGAAAGTCAAGTTGTCCTCACTTCTTGTGAAATAGTGCTGTGTCTCCATATTAGTGAAGAAAACAGTGTTCCATGCCTCCCAGGGGTACTTAACCAGTGGTGGCATGCAGCTGTGAAATCACTGCAGTGGTGACAGCATTACCAGTAAACATGGATGATAATCAGAGGAGAGCCTGTTTTGTTTAAGAAAGTCAAGTGGATGATCTGTACTCTTGTTTTTTGAATAGTAGTTAGTTGTGGTTGTGCCGGGACTTTTGGACATTTGGTGTTCATGGCTCCCAGAATGTTCAACATTCAGTTTATTCCACCACTGTTTATTCCGCAGCGGAAGCTGGCAAAATTGAACTCTTGGTGTAACGTTCTGCTGATCATTGTAGTTTGCTGACATTGCTGCTGGCAATGGAGGTTTCTCCACCCCTTCAACACAGTGAAAGGCAGTGGAATATCTGGTCTACTGTCATAACACATAACAGCAAAAGAGTTTGATTTAGTGTTTAATAAACATGGGCTGAAATTTTAAATTCACTACTGCTGCTCCCTCATTAAAATTGTGCTATATAGTAAAGTATTCAGTTTACTAAGTCGCAGTAAAAGTGCACAAGCCAGGAAAGGAATTGGGAAACTTTATTGTTATCAACCTGTGTCAGTATTTACCAGCCACGTTCACTAGCTTGACATTAGTTTCTTATTAAACATGTCCGCAGTAATCTACCAGAGCCGTTCTGCTATATGGTGCGCAGCAAGCAAATGTGTTAAGGTCTTTGCACAGAGATGCTGTTTTAGAGTGTCAAGAGAGACAGATAAGTTTCATTTTCTGTGGCTCAGTGGCCACCATTAATGCAATACTATGGTTCCTCTGGCCATTTCTTTGTAATGAGAGACCCACAGTGCACATTGGTATACATTAGTGGTGGGCAACATGGCAAAAAATGTTACATCATGATGCTTCTGGACATTTTCACAGTACACAGTGTGCCTCAGGATATTTCGGAGACTTAGTAAGTTGGAACAGTCAAAATAAGAACCCAAAAAATTATAATGCAAACAATAAACCTACAAATACAATAATTTATTTTCAGTGTTTTACAAACTGCATTATTCTAAATCTAATTAAATATGCTTACTTATGATATAGTGCTTTGTAGTGAAACATGTAGTTAGTCATTGTTGTTTAGGTACTGACGATACCCATGATATGCTCAGAAGATATTGCAACATGATTTATCACTATAGTGATAAAATATTGTCATATTGCCAACCTATGGTGTACATTCAACTGATGTAAAGATCTGTGACGTTTGCTAAGAATCAGAAATGCAGTTTTGGAAATTGTAGTTTCCTCGAAATCGCTCTGAACTTACATTAAAATATAGATAATGTGCGTAACGGTGGCCCAAAACACAAGCAGGGATCTATGTATGTCCTGGTCATTGTTTTCCATCTATGCTGTTCATTCATTGTAATATAAAAAAAACCCAAAAACATTTATCCACATAAGCAGTATGTCAGCCCTGACTGCTTTTTGAACAAGGCAACCAATCAGAGCAGAGGTCATTTACATATATCAGGCTTAAAGACATAGCGAAGGCAAAATTAAAAAACGGCTTTAGCACCTTTCATTTCCCATTCGTTGCACATATTTACAGTTAACATTGGTAATCTTGGCTATTAATCAACCCTACTACTTTTCACTGCATTGTTTAAATGAGCACTTCAGCATGGCAACAGTGACGTATCCAATTCTCCCAGCTTGGTTTACTCCTAGCCTGATGGCTTTCTTCCCTGTGTGCACAGAATCAGTGATTCTCTCCGAGTCCCTTCCAAGATTGCATAATGATCCTCTCAGACATTTGCACACCCGGAGGGGCTTTTTGAGAGACACAGCAAACAGGCTGAAAGGTCTGGAGTCGCACCTGTGGCTTTACTCTGGGACTTGGCCTTCAAGCTTCTTCCAAAGCAGATTGTCGGGGGCCTTGAGAGGCACCCGAGCAAATATGTTTCATAGCTTCCTGCATCGTTTGTCAAGCTGTCTTCGCCCACATGGTTTTGAGATATTTTCTATAAAGACTATTGTAAAAATAAGACGGGAAAGTGACAAGATTGCTGTGGCAGCGCTGGCCATAACTGACTTTTCTGTCAGTCTGTCTCTTTGGATACATTTTACCATATACCCACTTTTTTAATCAGCAGCCGAGCAGCCACAGATATGATTGATCCAGTGAAACCTTGGAGTGAAATGAATCTAGTATTGATTGATCATAACATCCAGAAGGCGACATAAAGCCTCTATTCAGCCTTGAATGCTCTCCTTGCTGGAATATGAATTGTAGATTCAGTAAAAAGGATGTGTCTCTGAGGGAAGTTGCTAGGTGACAGTTCACTTCTTTCTTTCTCAAACCTTTTCTTTGAGAAATAGGAAGCTGTGGTGCCTGCTGTTGTCTAGGCCTGGGTAATCGGATGTTAGTAATGGTAGACCGATGGTGGCTGTAGTCACTGTGTTGGAAAAGAGAATTGATAGAGGACTACAGACGATTTAAAGTTTTAAATTATTTTTGATAAGTAATAGTAAATGCAACACTCAAAAGAATAGTAGTACGAATAGTTGCACCCAGAAGTAATCAACCAACAAGAATGAAACTTGGTGGGTAGGTTTGACATTGTGAGATATGCAAATGAGTGACGTAGGCAGAGATGGGCCTTATCGCTGTACCTGACTGACCCAACAGCCACGATTATGGACATTCATTGAGCAGTGATGCCCTCCATGAGTCATCCTATTAGTACCAGCACCATTGGCAGACGGCTACACAACGCAGGACTACATGCATGCAGACCGTTATGATGACTGCCCTTAACACCACGTCAACGTCGCCAAAGACTGCAGTGGTGTCATGCCAGACTGTCATGGAGTGACACCAGTGACGAGTCCCATTTCTGTCTTGGTGGAGGCGGCCAACAAATCTGTGTGGAGGCACTGTGGTCATTGCAAGGTTAGCGGTTTGTTGTCACATGTCACACGTCCAGAAGGCCTGGTGTCACTCCACCTCCACCCCTACTGCAAAACCTGCAGGAACTGTGTGAGAATATTCAAACTGCATGGAATGGATTTCTGCAGGACACCATTAGGAACCTCCGCTCCATGCTGACGTCTGGCATGAATAAATATTGTCCATATCAGTCTAATTGTATCATCATTTATTGTTCCTGGTAACCTTTATCTTCCTTACCAATAGCATTGCAATCTGACACTTTGTTCTGGGTGCAACTATTCTTTTGACGAAGAGTGTATATTCTCAGGCAGCTCAGTCAGTTCCTCAAGGACATGTGGCCATCTTGAATTTCTATACAGTGGGGGAGCATACAAGTTGCTTTTGTGTGCATCATTTATAGAGAAGAAACGGCAATGAACCCCCACCAGCAGGAGCTTATAAATGCTTGTGTGTGGAGTAGGGGTTGCACAATAAAGATGAAAACTGGGTTGATGTTGTTGATGACATCATGAATAAAACCACAGGGGAAGCAAATGTTCTGCAATCTTAAAAATCTGTGATGAAGCCGAACTCCACTAGTCAGTAGAGCGTGACAAGCCTTTGCCAATTATATCTGGATTGCATTGCTAGCTTGCATTAGGATCCAAAGATACAGACCCTGAAATTTAGGGAGTTTGGATCCGATTTAGGGGGCATTCAGATAATGAGCGTTCTGTACTTGGCTCACCGCGAGGCTGGGTACATGTTGCTGCTTTGCTTAGCTCTGGGCTCACTGTAGACAGAAAACAAAGATTAGTTCATGAAACTTTATGGTCTCACCAATCAGAAGTCGAATTCAGTCTTGGTAAAGAGTTACAGACACATTACAAGAGAATTGTGTAAACCTGCAAGCTCTGTATGATTGCTGACAAGAGGCCATACTGTATTTTTTTCCAGTGTCTGTACACTTCCATCTCGGAGTACTGAGAACCAGTGAGAATCAGTGTCTCCTTCATGTTCCTGTGGCTCGAATGGAGTTGCTTTTACCACAGCAAATGAAACGGTTTGTTTCATTGGCTGCGCTTTGTAAAGGTCAGCTGCAAAGCAGGTTGAAGTTCAGTTTAGTTGAACTTTGAGTGCAGCAGCAAAGCAGCCAAACTGAGTGGCAAAGTGGCAAATCGAAGCAGTGTGCACCACTTAGGGTAGCACAGTGTCAAAGCGAAGCAGCAGTGCACTCTCCTTAGGAAAACAGTTGAGTCGCCGGCTCACAGCGTTTTTGCCGCTAATCATCTGAATGCCCCCTTAGGCACACAGTAGGTGGCCTTGCTAAGCGGGTANTTAGGGTAGCACAGCGTCAAAGCGAAGCAGCAGTGCACTCTCCTTAGGAAAACAGTTGAGTCGCCGGCTCACAGCGTTTTTGCCGCTAATCATCTGAATGCCCCCTTAGGCACACAGTAGGTGGCCTTGCTAAGCGGTAGAGGTTTGGAGAGGTTTGGTGTTTTATTGTAGTCTTCAGGAAACCAAAGGTAACGACATTCAGTAGCCCTGTAGATTGGTGGAGAAATGCAGCCGGTCGGGTCAGTAGAGTGCCATGTGACCTTTCCAACGAGACCTGGATTTCGTCCCCATCCTTCAGGAAACCAGAGAAGATAGAGACCCCAAAATTATCAGGCTCTTCACCCGTTGTCTTGTATGAGGCATCCATGTCACTAGTGTCATAATCATGTGATTACCGACCAGTCAACATCAAGCTTAAGGTGTCATTGCTGAGCACTAAAGTCGAAAAGCCAAGTAGTCGACCAGTCTTTGCAACCTCTAGTACACAGTTTTCAGGAGGTCAAGTAGTTCTCAACAACTTACTCTGTATTTTATTAGTTACACATTTTTGTTAAATCATTTATCAACCCATAAGTCATGAATCAATGTTCAGAAAGTCAAAAATAGCATAGAAAATAAGCTGCAGCAGACCACTTCATCAAAAATACACATCATGATACACTGTACAAGTGCAACCTAACAAAATACTTCAATTTGTTACAAGCAATTGAATGAGTTTTACTCAACTCAAAAAATGACCGTGATTGAAAGAATCGTTCACTCAAAGTGCATTGTTGGGTTGAATAAACTTAATTCATTTGCTAACAAATTCGAGGATTTTTTTTAGGTTGGACCCACAAAACACTTTTTAGATAAGATATCGCCCAGACCTGCTGTTGTCTGTTAATTTTGGACAGATTTGGCTGTAAATCTGATTCAATAGACTCACCTGCTTTGCTTTAGCTGCCTCATCCTCATTGTCACTGTACCTTCACCATAAAAAGGGTTTTGTTGGTTCAGCCTAAAAAAAAACAAAAGCAAATGAACTAGGTTTGTTCAACCTACAGAAAGCACCTTGAACGAACGATTATTTGAATCAAGAGTAATTTTTTGAGTTGAGTAAAACCTGTTCAGTTGCTTGTAACAACTTGAAGTATCTTTTTAGGCTGCCCTTTTTCTTTGCTTTTTTCTTTCTTGCTTTTGCTTTTTAAGCTGGTCTCCAAGGTACTCGGTTTCTTATATTCTTCCAGGGCTTTACATGTTTTTCACCTATAAAGTGTGTGCTATGTACAATTCTCTGGATGTAAGGGAAAGTACTGGTGTAATCTTTGCTCTCTGGAGAAATCTTATTTGTAGGATACTGTAACACTGTGATGTGCCCAAGGATATATTGGTGCAGTACAGCTGGGAAAGGTGCACACAAAAACGAAATGAGAAAGATGAGAAGAGCCGAGAAGCTTCTGTTCCTCTCCGGAGGTTCCTGTAGCAGCGGACGCTGAGGAGGCGGACGCATGGGCCCCCATCTATTCCGTCCTCCCTAAGTGGACAGAATTAAATCACAGCGGTTGAAAAGCAGATGTAGCATATTTTTATGTTTCTGATCAAATCTCTGTGCGTCCTTTTGATTTGTTGCGCTGCTCAAGGATGGGGTTTGATATTTTAATGAACTTGGCCTACATCCCAAACCTCAGTGCCTGCATCAGCTCTTGCTGAAGCTGCAGGAGTGTTGGAGCTGAAAACGTGGCCTGCCCTACCTAAACGCTGCTGCCTTGTACTGCTGTCCGCAGCCCTCAGAGCTAAAGATAGGACTGGAGGGATTCAGCTGTAAATTGGCTTGGCCTTTGAAGACACTGCTTTGTAAATGAACTACTCTTTTTGGGATGTTTTCTCTTTCAGTGTAAGCACAAAGCATACGTGTCAGTTTGTGATTTAATAGGTGCAACAAGACAGTATGTGTTTAGTCCGGAGACTTTATCCGGAGATGTTTATCACGGGGAACAAGACAACTGCATCACTGTGGCTTAAAAGGCTGAGTATCAAAACTAGAAAAGTGTTGGGAATGTCGCGCAGCTTATATTGTTCCCACTTCTTGCTAGGCTGTGGTTGCTATGGGAGGAAAGAGGGGTGAATAAAGGTCATAAAGATTAGTGTGGGTCAGGGTGGCTGTGGATTAGAGTTTGGGGATCTGTCCTGAGTGAGTGCATGGAGTTTGGTGGCTGTAGGTTAAAGGAGGGTTTGGGTGGGGCCAAAATTGAACAGAACTCTATGGGGAGGAAGAGGGATGGGACAAACAGATGAGTGCAGGTCGAACCAACATTGAATTCGTGCTTTGGGGACTGCCCTTAGGTATATCAGAAACAGTGTCTCTTAGGTCAGTTATGGTTAGGGACTTCATTCTTAATGGGAGAAAATTCCGTAAAAATCCATTGCTATGCAGAAACCACGCCTCCGATCAAAAAGCTGTATACAAGTACACCATTCCCGGTCAGACCGAACTGTTTGGAGTTGGAACTGTGTCTCGAAACAGATCTCGAAAACTGTGGGACTAGTTAGCGGACAAAAAATGTACCAAGAAGAACCAACATTCGTTGATTGATGAATTCGTGCTTGGTGGTCTGCCCTGAGATGGTGTATCAGAAATAGTGTCTCTGGGTTGAGCAGAAGTACAGTAGATGGACATGTACTTTTCCCATCCCATTCATTCCCAATGGAAAAATGTGTACCAAGAAGAATAAGAAAAAGAATGCACATTGGATAACAATAAGCTGCGCATTGCAAAGCAATATGCAGCCATTATTAAAAGATGATTTTACAGTGTGCTTATTTCCATTATTTTACTGGAATGTGAATTAACTTTGCAAATGTTAGTCAAACCTCATTTCATTCAACATGATCCAGGAAGGCCGAGTTCATTAACTTTAAACTCAGGCGACAAAGATATTTTATTCCAGCTTCTAATTTTATTATCCCAGTGAGCAGCTTTAGGCAGAGGTTAAAAGACATCTGAATATCGATGTCGAGCTGAGAAACACTAAAAAATGTGTGCGTTAAGCCAGACAACTCTGTATATCGAACGCCACACTCCAATGGGTTGATAGGAACTCAGAGTTCCCAGAAAGTCCTCTGTTTCAACCCTTCTATGTGTGTTTTCCAGTCCCAATTTGACAGGCATCCACTGTGCGTCTATGAGGCGCAGCATCAAGGCAGTGTGACTCAGACAGGCCCCCAGGCCCTGGTTGCCATGCTAGGCTGCTGGCAGTTCTCTGACAGAAAGGACACCGATTGATTCCCCCTCGCTTCCTTTCTCTGCGCTTACTCCCCGCATGTTTAGACTTCCAATGAGAGTCCTAGCTCAGCTCTGGCGGCTGCTGACAAAATATGCTAATAAGCCTCCTAACCTTTGGCAGGTTCAATGATAAGAAAGTCCTATGTTAGGGAAGAGTGGTTCACTTTCAGGGATGTAATGTCAGCAGACAAGTTCGTCCTATTCATCTGACTCAAATTAGTCTAGATTTGTAGGTGACACTACCATGTGGAAGAAGCTACAGTTACACAATATGCCCTCCTGCTTGAAGAAGAGGAGAACATTCAGGCTGGGTGGTAGACCTTTCAAAGTTACCAGTGTGTTGTGCATACATGGGGGTCATCAAACACTTGCAGCGGGGGGGGTATTATCATTACACAGACTTGTATTCACTGTATGTGTCAATACACCAAGTTTTATGTTCTCTACACATTGGTTTTTAAGAGGTGCAAGTGTGATTGATGCTACAAGACTACTTTGTGATTCCACACTCATTCCACTCACATGTCAATGACTTTGGATTTGAATTTAGTGCAAATGTATCATTATTAATTATTATTTATTTTGTCCAAACAAGCAAGTGCATACAAACACACATACAAACCAAGAGCTAGGAAACAAATGTTAACCTGTCAGTAAAAGACTATAGCTCAACACTGAGCTCCAAGCTCAGCCCAGCAGGATTCTGTCTAAACCCAACCCCAACCAACCAGAGATCAATAATAGTCCTAACAATAGCCCATTATGCTACTGTGTATGAATAAACAAACGTTATTGACCCAAGTTTTCCATAAAAGTAACATTCATAAAAAGTGCCTTCAAACAACATCTCAAAAGTATTTAGTCTGTATGAACTTTGTCTAGACTAATGCTGGACTGTGGTGAACCTTGTGGTGCCAAAAACAAGTCCAGTGCGCCAGGATACAAATAAAAGTAGCTACTAGCTAGTAAAAGTAGTGAGGAAATAGTGAAAACTGGGTACAAATGCTGGCAACATCTGTTAAGGCTGAGAGATGGTCTATGAGACTTAACCAGCTCAACCCTGACAAATATCTGGGAAATGATACAGATACAGACCAAACCCTATGTGAATATTCAGGCCTGTACCTGCCAACATTAAGCTGTGGAAAAGAGGGAGGTTTTTTGGGAGATTGGCAAATGGCCTACCATCAACGCCCCTGCCCTCATATAACCCTACACCACAGATTAATAGAATAAATACAGGGATGTGAGTTAAATCCCTTTCAATTAGTCTGAAATTCAACATCTACAATTTGCAGTACATAACAGATCATGTAGAAACATTGTATGAGAGAGAGAGAGAGAGAGAGAGAGAGAGAGACGAGTGATCGTGTCTGTGTATGTGTCACCTTGACTTGATTAGCCTTTGACATGCCTCTCACAAAGCACATACCAGTGTTAGAGTTTCCTCCACGATTTGCCTGTTTAGCATGTTTGGTAGTGTCGTTATTCTCAGGGTTCTCTATGCTAAAGTTGACCTGGCGTGGTATGTGCTGATGTGGTTAAAAAAGGGAAGATCTCACACCAAGTGTAATGTAATTCAGAAGTGTGTTTCATCCATGTTCAGCGGCAAAACTGAAACCGAGTAGAGCGTAGGGTTGAGGGTGAGCACAGTGCGCAGTGGTGTACATCAGGCAGGGTCATTTGTGCATGCTCACCTCTGCCACTGGGTTTTGTACCAGGTCTAGTGAGACATATCCCACACAGAAACTGAGAAATACCCACTGGATGTGCATCACTATGAAATCAGGTGCTTAACATAAACCATTTGGGAACACAGTGGGCGGAAAAGGGAAAAGAGATAGGAAGACTCTTGGCAGTGTTGGCAGATATGGGCAAGTGTGGGCAAATATTTCAAGCTCTAATGAAGACCCAGTGCCCTGTACATCCTATTCCATGCCCCAGCACATCTGATCCAGCTTATCAAGTAATTAACCAGCACTTCCTGAGCTGAATTAGGTGCATCCTGGCAGGGAATACTTGAAACTGTGCAGGGCAGTGGGTGCACAGGCCTGAGCCAACACACCTGCTTTAACTTATCAGATAATAATCAAGCCATTCATGGGCCAAATCAGCTAGTTCAGCTCAGGGAGAATGCAACAATGTGTGTGGGTTCCTCAGGAACTGGGATTGAGAGTGACTGCTCAGATCTCATGGGTACATTAAGAGGGGAAACACCTTGCCTTGTATCTGTTAGGAGATCCTGTATCGACTGGTGTGCAAGGCTGCTCTCCCTGTCTCCCTGACCCAGATCCTAGCTCCTAGCCACACCAACAAGAGGATGACTCATACACTGTAATGGTAAGGATACAGAAGTACTGGCAGTATCATTCACAGCTCAGCTTTCAGGGTGTACCACCTCAAGCAATGAAGCACTACAAGGCATTCACTGGGTTTTGAGAAGATGTGGTGTAGGGTGCCCACAGCAAGCAAGAAGCCCTGCTGGGAGGCCAGTTAGTTTGGGGTGCTGAGGGGGATATCAATATCCCGGTGAAATTATACACCAAATCTTTACTCATGAAAACGATGCCATAATCTGACTCCATCTGGCAAAGCTCATAACATGTAACAGACAGATATCAACCAAGCCTAATGTAGATTAGTCCTGGTTCTCCACCTCGTCCCTGCAGTGTGTTTTTGTGTTTGTGTGTATGGGATTTACTTTAGGGTCGTCCTGTTGTTGTAAATGGATTTGCATACCGTCTGCCATCTATCTCTCTCTCTCTCTCTCTCTCTCTCTCTCTCTCACTCGCTCGCTCGCTCGCTCGCTCTCAGTCTTTTTCTCTTTGGGTGCTGGTTGGGCTAGAAAATATGTCATCTGGCAGCAGTGTCAGATGGGGCAGTGGTAGTAGTCTCTACCAGGAGACAATCCACCTACATTAGCCATATGTCAGATTTAGCCTGACCTCAAATGTCCAAGAGATGCAGTATTGTCTGGATTTACAGAACCAGCTGCTGTGGAATTAGCCATGTTTCCTTGGACATAGGACATAGGCAACTAGAACTTTCTGGCAATGTAAGTTAGGGTAGCCATCATAACCTACCCCATATCCATATACTCGTTTCCTCAGGGAAATTCTCCTGTGACAGGGCATCAAAGCATCTGTTTCCAAGAGTGGATATACCTTAGGGCAGAAAAAGAGAAACGAACAGGTGCATTTCGGTTACCCTAGAGCTACCTAGTTCAGTAATTATAACGGTCCTCAGGGAGTCAGTCATTCTCTAGGGTGTCCCATTGTCCACATATAGCGATATGGGTGCAGCTTCCCTCAAGGCATTTAGTGGTCATTGTCACTTGTACTACTAACAAAAGTTGGTATCCTGTAGCCTGGTAGGTCCTGAACTAGCCAGCTGCATTTATGTTCTGATTTAATTTATGTGCTTAAATGCTAATGTGTTACATAACAGCTATGATTTTAAGCAGAACAATTTATTATACAACATTAGCACATTAGACCTGTGACTGAAACGTGCCTAATAGTGTGTAATACCTCCATGAACAGCTGCGACTCGATTTGGCATGGACTTGACAAGTTTCTGGATGTAGGCCGCGTCAATGTTCAGTCACTCTTGCATCAAAGAATTGCGCAGTTGGTCCAGATTTGGTGGATGTCTTTCCTGGCACACCTCTGAGGAGAATTTCCTGTAGACTGGGATTTTAGCCACTTCTGGTAGACCCATATGACTGTACACTTCACACTATGGTCTTTGGCACGGCCAAATGCAATCACTCCTTTTTGGCCAATCATTAACATCTGCTTTGGATCCATTTTCCACACATCGAACGAGACATTTACTGCACTGTACCCCCTCCTCTCAATCTATGAATTCTGTTTCACACCCCAACCTGAAGTTACTTCTACCTTAAACACACAAGGTGACTCTTTTTTTTTTTTTTTTTGGCTGGTGAGCTCTTTAGAAACCTTTTCTAGGACCCAGAGAAGAAGACGGCACTGTTGGATCCTGTTTATATCTGTTTTTGTCTTTGCATGTGGGGTTTTAACTTGCACTTGCTTATTACAGACGATGGTTTTGGGAAGTGTTCCTCAGTCCATGCAGATTTCCACTGCAGAATTGTGCTGCTTGAGGGCCCAAAGGTCACAGCCAACCAGTATTGGTTTTCAGCCTTGTCCCTTGCATACAAAGATTTCTCTGAATCTTTTAAAGACATTATATGTCCAAGATGTTGAGATCCCCAAGTTCTTTACGGTTTTATTTAAAAAAAAAAAAAAAGAAAGTAACACAGGATAACCCTTTGGAACATGGCATCCATATCTTTTAACAATGTGTCTGATAGCTCTGGTAAATTAGTCACAGTCTAAGGCTTGAAGTTTTGAAAGAAGCAACAATATTCTTTTAGCTTTAGCAAGCCTCGGCTCATGGTGTGGCCAGGAAACGTCCGGAATTGGGACATACCTTATCCATGACCGCAGGGTGAAGGCATAATTCTCATTATTTATGTTAATGAATTAACAGCTGCATGTTCACAAACTTAATCAGTTGTCAAGAGCGATCCTCAGCCTGTGAGATGCCAAATGAATGAGTGGCAAGCACTGAGAAATCGCCCAAGTGCCGCTTCACCCAGTCACTTACAAATGAACGCCTGGGGACTAAAAATAGAAATATGAAGTCCGTTGAATTATGTATGATCTGAAAATGGATTCCTCCGGTTAATTTCACGAGGAAGTGATTGGAGTCCTGTGAAGCTACATCAGTTTAGAAGCTTACATAACCATAGCCATAATGCAATAGCACCGTGTCACGCATGACGGATATCGAAAAGAGACCTGCACATTTGTTTCTCATCAGCCTCCAATGAGATTACTCCAGACATGGAAATGAATATTGCAGATCAGCCTGAGCTGTATGAAATATTCATCACGATAATGAAGCTGTGAAGTAATAACCACCCGTCCTCAAAATGAGGTATGCACGGATGCGCTTATGCCACAGCGTGAAGCCCGACACTTCTTAGGAATGCATGCCTTACCTGACCATGTTTAGAGCTTTTGCTTACAGCAGGACCAGTGCAGAGATACTTTTGTCCAGAAATGAAACACAGCATTGTTAGGTTTTACAGGGCTGTTAGTAAGTGGACTGTCTATAAAAAGAGAGTATAAAGTTTTCAGCTCATTGAAGAAGCTGCTCATTAACTTTCACATGTCTCCACATGTACATTTCCAACTGCGTTAAGCAGCTCACGGATGACGGTACACCTCACAGTTTAGTGGATCTGCTGAATTGAATTATTGTAATTAACATTTCCTATATACCTTGATGAATCCATTTTCTTGCTTAATGCTCGTTCTGATCTGAATGGCCTGTGTTAGGTTAACGTGTCAGAGAGGGTGCTCTGTACCAGTGGAGGCCGTTAATACCCAAGAGGCGCGTCCTGCATTGCACTCTTCAGGAAAGTCATTGAGGAGTGGAGAAACATAACTGTGCCTCATTTTAATCCCATGCTGAGTCACAAGGCTGAAACAGACTGCGGCTGTAGCCACACAATGGCATTTCCCCATAGCCCCTGGGTAATCTGGACCAATTTACTGAAAGCCACATTTCACTGGACAATATGTTACTCGCTCACTGTCCTTCAGCAAATGTCAGCTATTATCATTATCCTAGAGCAGGTCCTATTGACTGATAAGAGGCCAGTCATAATGGCTCCTAGATTAAAGGAAGTGATTACAGATGCGGTGCCAGGGGACATTATTGGATTTGTCTTATTATAGCTCTGTTAGGGCACAAGTCACACTGCCTGCCAAACTTGCTGAACTTGTTCAGGATTAAGGAATGGACTAACACAGTTGACCAGTTCAGTCAAATCGATATCCCATGGATGCCAGTTGGCATCAGCTCTCTACAGTGTACTCATGGCTGCCATTCAGAACAATACATCAATTTTTCAGCTGTGTTTTTTCCCTTTAATGCTGTATAACATTGCAGAGACATCAGCGAGTGATGTCAAACTACAACCTACCTCCCTAAGGTATAACCCTCCAAAGCAGCCATGGTACTAATGCCGATTTGCTCCCTTGGTGGTGAGTTGTCCAGAAAAAAATGCTTTGAGGTATACTTTTTCCCTCCATCAGTCAGTGTGCAGGTCCAACCATAAGGAATTCAGTGTACTCTGAGGTGTAGAGTGTTTGTTTGGGCTTCTGGCTGCCTGTTGAATTTTAATATAACCGGAGAGACAGCAACAACAGCACCAGGCTAGAAGAGGTGAGCTTTGGTACTGTTATTTTGGAGCAATGTGGAAACCCAAACCCCCTCAATCCTCTTGGGATCGGTGTTCTCACCTGAGCTTCAAACTGCCACCGTAGTATTGTTTGCACACAGACGCTACCAGATAAGGGTAAGGGGTTAGACTGGAATTTAAGCCAAGTGCTGGCGCAAAGATGTTAGCACCGATTTTCCAGTCACAAGAGGTTTCGTTCAGCTCTTTTGTATGAATTTTAAAAATGTGCATAAAAAGCCTGGACAGGCCAGATATGTTGCACATAAGGTTTTTATGTTTTGACAAGGAGAAATGTGAATGTTTTCAGTAAGAAGTGATGTGGTGGGAATGACGATCATGTTTCCACTCCTGCTGATAAACATAGTCAACGCAATACCTGTAATGGTGTTCCCAGGGGTTTGGTGAGCAATGGCACAAGTGGGACAAAGATGCCAACCAGACGTAATTAAATGGACCACTGCCCACTCCATCCGGTATATCTGGACTTCCACGTTTAGCTGACACAAAACAGTCAAAACCGAGAGCTATTTGCGAGACAATTCCAATTTCATGCTTGGCCATTCTTGTGACGTAAGCAAGGACAGGTCTTATCATTGTACCTGGCTGACCCAACTTCCACGATTGCTGGCATTCAACGAGCGGTGATGCCCTCCATGAGTCATCCTGTTCGTGCCAGAACCAGTGGCTGATGGCTTCACAACACAGGACTACATGCACGCAAACCATTACAACGACTGCCCTTAACACCACATCAACGCCACCAAAGACTGAAATGGTGTCATGCCATACTGTTATGGACTGACTCAGAATGGCAGCGGGTCATCTTCAGTGACGAGTCCTGCTTTTGTCTTGGTGGGGACGACCAACAAATCTGTGTGTGAAGGCATCGTGGTCAGCGCCAAGTTGAGCGATTTGTTGTCATGCGTCACACATCCAGAAGGCCTGGTGTCACTCCACCTCCACCCCTACCGCACAGTCTGCACGAACTGTGTGAGAATATTCAAGCTGCATGGGATGGATTATCACAGGACACCATTAGGAACCTCTGCAACTCCATGCCGAGACGCCTGGCATGTTGCATTAGCAAACATGGTGGCCCAATGCCATACTGAGAGACACTACTTCTGTATGTGTAGCTCAAGAAATATTGCCCATATCAGTCTAAATGTATCATCATTTATTGTTCCTTTATCTTCCTTCCCGATAGCACTGCAATCGGACACTTCCATCTGGGTGCAACTATATATTGTGATGATGAGTGCAAGAATTTGCTTCAGGTCTGAAAAACTGAGTGGAAACTCTGGTGCAGACATCTTTTGGGCTCTCCAGCATGGTGACAAATGGCAGCGCACTCCCATAGCTTGAATGGCTCAGCAGCGCTGTTGTTCCAGCCTGTGAGCCCTCGCAGACATCCTAATGTTTTTACCCATGTTTGAAATTCTCTGCAATTAATCTTCTGAGTCTGAGCACCTTTACAACGAGTAGCATGCAGAGCTGTGAGTAGTAGCCACTGAGAGCATGAGAAGAAATGTTTTTTTAAAAGTTCTATATTGCACCTCATACAATGAGCAGGGGTGTGTATTCATATACGTGAATTTTAAAAATGCTAATAAAAAGCCTGGACAAGCCAGATATGCTGCAAAAAAACAGTTTTTCAGCTTTGATGTGGAACAGTTGGCTTGTTGATAAAGAAGAAATATGAAAGTTTTGAATAAGTGATGATGGTGAAGGTCACATGTTTCCACTCCATCTGTTGATAAACACAGTCAACGCTGCACCTATAATGACGTTCCCAGGGGTTAGCAATGACAAAGTGAGGCAGAGATGCCAGCCAGAGATAATTAAATGGACCCACTCCGTCGGGCATATATGGACTTCCACATGTTGATGACAGAAGACTTTAAAAACTGAGGGCTGATAGAGCTTCGGATTCCTTCATTCTTCAAGCATGCGATGTACATGGCACAAGCATGTGATGTGATGGGAATTTGCACATGAGGCAAGTTGATGAAAACATTTTCCTGGTACTGACTTATCAAGAATTTGCTTCAGGTCTGCAAAACTGAGTGGAAACTCTGGTACAGACTGTGTTTTTGGATCTCCTGCATGGTGACAAATGGCAGCGCACTCCCATAGCTTGAGTGGCTCACCAGCACTGTTGTTCCAGTCTGTGAGCCCTCACAGACGGCTTAATGTTTTCACCCCTGTTTGAAATTCTCTGCAATTAATCTTGTAGTCTGAGCATTTTCACAACAAGTTGCAGGCAGAGCGATGAGTAGTAGCCATTGAGAGCATTACAAAGGTCTCAGGGCTTGTGGCAATTCTATTTAGACAGAGTTGGTTTTACATGGGACGACAGGGTGAGGCCCATGCCGTTTGGACGGGATAAGAAATCTCAATGTTAAAGGCATGTCCACATGATTTATGCAGGGAATCTTTAATTTAGTCATTAGTCCAGTACATATTGACTTGATATTAGCCACAGAGAACACAAGTCTCTCCTTATAGAACATACTCCGTTTCCAAAAAACATGCTGTTTTGCCAACATATGAATTCACAGGGGATTAATATAACCTGGGGTTATTTCTACTGTTAGTTTTATAAAAGGTAAAATGTGCCAAAATCTTTACTGACACAGGAGAGTACAGGCCATAAAACTGACTAATAGCGCATTCGACTGGGACTAAAATCACAAACGTCGATGAACGTTACATCATCCTACCTGCTGGGGTAAAGCTAACCTCGCGTTGCCAGACTCTCTGGGGAAAGTCTGGTATCTTTCGCAACTTAATGCAGCAATGAACCGCATACTGGAACAGAAAAGAAAAATTGACTGACACGCAAAACGACCAATCACAGACCTGCTGTTTGGCATGACATATAGAAGATGCAATCTTGAAAATAGAGTCGTGATGTAACTAGTCCTTTGGGAGACAGACGTATACAATGGGTGAAGTGTCTGTGGCTGAGACTATTGTTCACTAGGCTGAACTGAGCTGGAACAACAAAACTTTGATTCACGTCAGACCAGCACAGAACGAGACACGGAAGCGCCGTGTACTTTGAAGTGCAAATAGCCCGTCAGAATGCAACTGGCGGTCCTGACAGTGTGGCCAAGTTAATGTACTAAAGATATCAGACTCCTCGTCTACTTGCGGGAGGAGTATCTGTGGCAGAAGGTAAGACTAATCTTGAAAGTTACAAGTCATGTATGTGCACACTCATCAAGAAAAACTCCTTGTGTGTAACTTACTTGGTGAGATCAAGTGATCCTGATACTGAGTACCTGCACACATTAAAGCAGAAACAACAACTACAGCGAGTTTCTCAACCCCAGTTTGGCATGTAATAAACCCTTCTGCTGTTCATTCCCATGAGGCTGTAGTGCACTTTGTCAGGAGTTGTAGAGATTAGTCAACTAGTCAACTCATAGAACTTACTGATCTGCAGTGATGCTCAAATCTTGATTCAACTAGTCTTTGATCACGTGATTATAACACTAACAACATGGATGCCTCAGAAAAGATAACAGAAGGAGCCTGGTATCTTCGGTTTCCTGAAAGCTAGCATTGCATGTTGCGCTGTACTGACCTGTGAACGTTGGCTTCATCCCTTCGTCTCCAGTGCTTCAAAAATCCGATACTGAATATTGTTATCTCTGGTTTGCAGAAGACTACAATGAAAAGTAATGTGTTGTTGGAGACGGGGCATAACACCCTACGATCCTGTGCAGTCGGCTACTCTTGTTTTCGAGTTGAGTTACGGCACTCTGAGCTTCTCTGGATATCTGAGCCTCCACTTTGAGCACGCGTCTCGGCAAAGCCGCCTTGGGTACATCTAGATTGGCTACGAATTGTGAGATCCCAGGGTTCATATCTGCAGGCTAGTAATGTTACTGTGAGTGAGTACACGCAGGTTGGTGGGCTAAAATGGATAGGACTGTATGGGAGGAAAGAGGAATGGTAGATAAAAGACAAACAGGTGAGTGCAGGTCTAAAAACCTTGAGTTTGTGCTCGGGGATCTACCCTGAGATAGTGTATGAGAAATGGTGTCTTTCGTTTGAGTAGAAGTATGGTAGATGGACATGCACTTTGCACCCCATTCATTCTTAATGGGGAAAAAAGTTTGTTGTCAGAACAAAAAGCTGTGTACAAGCACACCATTCCTGACCAGACCAAGCATTCCACAGCTGGATCGGTGTGGACGTCTCTAAAACTGCGAGACGAGTTAGTGGACAAACATGTGTCAGAAACTAATGACTCCTCTTCAGTGGATCTGAGTGGACGGCTCATTGTAAGATGGTGGCACCTTGACCCCACTCTGTGGCCATTGTTATCCCCCAAAAGCTCTTATGCAGAATAGGAGCCAGAGAGCTGATAAGTGTATTGTTCCTCCACAGCACTTGCCTAATCAGATGTCCAGACAATTATGGAAATGAACTCTGAGCATGACTCATAAAGTGCCAGATTCAAACTCTGAAGTCTAATAATGATTCCAGGCAGTGTTATTTTCCCCGAGTTAAAATGAACTGCCATGTCGTCTTCCTCATAAATACATCATTGGCCTTTTTTTATGAATCTGATTGTGTCTAGGGTATTTGTCTTTCAAATATGTGTATTTATAATATATATCTATATATTATAAATACAAGAATAAATACAGGAATGTTTGGAGACAGGAATTCGTAATATATATATGAATTCCTGTCTCCAAACAAACCAAACCCAGAGGGAGTCATGCAAAGTTAACCCAAGGTTTTACAGCATGAAAATAACAGAATTTTGACACAGTTAAGAAGAACCTTTCAGAAAGTCCCCCATCAACTGAGCACATTCATATTTAAACTTGTGTCTGGCTCATGTTGTTTTACCCTTTGTATGCCGTTTGCAGTGTAAAATAACACTGACTATAACAGGCACGTGTTAAAATAGATTCATTATTGGGTTTTTTGGGTGAGAAAGTGGCTGTGGAGGCAAAATTTTCCAGTTTTCAGAGAAGACCGTCGGAGTTAAACTTCCCACATTGTTGGGTCTGCACACTTCCAGAACCAGGATCATCACTGATCCATCACACCCTGGCCATCACCTGTTTTTTAGTTCTATTTATCTAGAACTACATAAACACTTACAATCCACACTGCTCTTATTTATCTAGAACTACATAGAATCCATACTCGGGACACTTTTCTCACTTCCTGTTCTTCCGGTATTGCACTTCTTATTTATTTTATTTATCTTAGTAACACTTTCACACATCACTTGTCTCAGATTGGTGCTTCATCTTGTACTCCACTTTCAATAGCCTTAATCTGCCTCTACACCAGACTGCTGCACCCAGCACTTTAATATTCATATACCATTCCACACAATGTAAGGTTTACAAGTGTGTAAGGTGTGTGTGTGTGTGTGTTAGGAATGTGTGTTTTGTACTGTGTGTAATGTTGTCACTCTCTGTGCACTGTGAGCTAATGTAGCCAAAGACAGATTCCTTGTATGTGTGAACATACTAGGTCAATAAAGCTTGATTCTGATTTTCATAGCCAGATTGGGCTCTTTCCTGGTTTCTCTTCAGCTAGGCATACAAGAACTCCTTTCCAGAACACGTCTGCATGATGGGGGGGGAACAGCGCTTTGTAGTCCGATTAATTTAGCTTTTTGGTTGGAAGTCAGTCTTTTGGATTTAAAGGTCACTAACTCCCTTGTGTGCTAGGCGGTTGCAAGTCTTCTCATGTGAACAAGCTCAGGACAAATGTCCTTAGTCAGCAATAGGATTTACTTAACCTTTGTTATGACATTTGTTCCACACTGATTCTCCTCGACCTTTTACTCTGTAAAAACACATGTAGCCTTCAGTTCTACTGTGGTAACATAAAGGTCTTTCCAGCAGAGACCGTCCTTGGACGCTCACTTGTCTCCTTTTCTCTTCTTTTCACCCAGGTGATCTACGCGCTCAACACAAAGAACGACGAGCATGAGGCGGCAATCCAGACGCTGAAGGAGGCACACGAGGAGGAGGTGCAGCAGATCCTGTCGGAGACGCGGGAGAAGATCATGCAGTACAAGAGCAAGATCAGCGATGAGATGGACCTGAAGAGGCGCATCCAGTCTCTGGAGGAGTCCATGGAGCTGCACGAACGGATGAAGCGGCAGGCGCTGGCCGAGTTTGAGTCGTACAGGCAGCGCGTGGAGGACATGCAGCTGTGCACAGAGGCACAGCACACACAGCGGGTGGTAACCATGTCCCGTGAGGTGGAGGAGATGCGACGGTCCTTTGAGGAGAAGCTCCGTTCCTTCGGGCAGGTGCAGGCCCAATTCGAACAGGAGAAGAGGCAGGCCCTGGAGGAGCTCCGCACCGCGCACCGACAAGAGGTACAAATGTGACCTTTTCTGGTACAGCGGTGGTTCCCAAAATGGTCCTCAGGGTCCCTCAGACGGGCTGCTTTTTTGCTGTTACCCAACTCTTAATGCAAGATGAATGACAAATGTGGACCGTCTAGTAGGGTTGGGAACCACTGAGCTACAGCATATTAAGATATGTAGTTCAACTAATATACACTCCTCCACAGAGAACACATTTACCTGTGACTGATACGTGCCTAATAGTGTGTGATACCTCCACAAGCACCAATAACAGCTCTGATTGGATTTGGCATGTACTGGACAAGTTTCTGGATGTAGGCCACGTCAATGTTCAGACACTCTTGCATCAAAGAATTGCGCAGATTTGGTGGATGCCCTTTCTGGTGTTTAACTGGTTGTTCCAGGTCATCCCACAGCTTTTCAAGAGGGTTCATACCCTGGGATTTTGCAGGCCAACCCACATGTGTGAACGTTCATCATGCCAGTCAGTCACATTTGCAGCCCTGTGAACGTGGGAATTGCCACCTTAGAACATAATGTTCCTTGGTAAGATGATGAGCAAAAGGCAAAACCTGGTTGTCCAGCAGCTCAGTGTAGGCGCTGTGGTTCAAATTTACTGTCAGCTCAACCAAAGAACCCATTTCCACATCATTAAAACACCCCCAGGACATCACAGAGGGGACGAATGTTTTGTTTGGTGAGCTTATATTGGTAAGGAAAAAAATGTGCCATAACTTTTGCACAGGCCACATTTTATCTTATATATAAATATAATATGCATTTAATATATTTAGAATATGGATACATAATATATAATATAGTATGTTAAACACAAATAAATCAATAAATAATATTTAAAAGAAATTAAGTAATAAAAACATTATTTTTCCCTTATTCTCTGTGAATTTCAGAAACAAAACAAGTAATTTGACCATGGTGTTCAAATTTTTACACGACTGTGTGTATATTTGTGCATAACACTATTGCCTGATTGTTCGTTACTATATATTAGTGCATTAGGGGGGAAAAATGGATCACAGCAGTCAGACAAGTGTAACGAGTTTTCTTTGTAATCTGTTGTTCTTTATTTTAAATTCTATTGTGACATTTTATTATATTATTTTCATTTTATCACTTCCGCCCCATAAAGGCTTTGTTAACTGGGCTCTTTAATATATATATATATATA
>CM067481.1:31771510-31853100 GCA_034552555.1 Semaprochilodus insignis | reverse complement strand
AGATATATTTACATATACCACACAAATATACCCTGTAATTGATAATAGCAGAGATATATTTACATATACCACACAAATATACCCTGTAATTAATAATAGCAGGAATATACACAAATGTAGTTACACCCCACAACTAATAACACAATATAACACGCAAATTTACCACATAAAAATAATAACACAAATTACTTTAAAATACACACAAATATACACACAAGTATACCCTGTGATGAATAACAACAGAGATGTACACAAATATACCAAACAAATGTACCTCATAATGAATGAATAATAACTCAGCTATACATGGATATACCCCAACGGTAGTAATAGTACCACAAATATACTACAAATAAATACTCGAGTAATTACATGCTGCGCTGATGTGTGGTAAACATGAACATCACATGGAACAAGTTGCATTTTTATCCTGGTCGTGTTACTTGCTTGGTCTTGCGCTTGTGAATACAGTCACATATCAGTAGGTGCAGTGCACAGATGCGTCCCTAATTTGTCCTTAATAAACACAAAGTCACCCTTTAATAAGTGAGCAGCCATGAAATCCCTGAGACCTGTTTCTGAATTTAGATCATAAATGGAGACGTTATTTATGCCTGTAATTAGCGGAGAGGAGTGTCGGGCTGTGTTAGAACGGACAGAGAATAAGAAAGAAAGAATAAACTGTTAAGATAAAGCTTCTGAACGTTTAGTCTTACAGACTCTGGAGCTGTAAGTGACCCAGTATTCTAAAAAGTGCTGAAAGACTCTCGCAGCCCTATTGTGCGGTCATATTCAAGCGTGCAGCGCAGCCGCCTCGCTCTGCTGCCGGATCCACTCTGCAGAAAACTGCTCTTTAATACAATCGATTTGGAGTCACTGTGACATTTTCAAAGTCTATGTCTCATAATGGACTCGCCCCTGAGGGCACATCCTGGTCAGTTTTGGTTAATCCATGCTGATCAGACGGAGGAATGTGCAGATGGTGATGGCTGAAGCAGCTGGGCCTCAAGTACTGGTAGTGCAGCTTTCGTCAGGAAAGAACAACACAAACAGGTTAGCAGAATGAAGCGCAGTCTGCTTAAACTCATCTGGTCTCAGCACACCTGGAGCCACTCTCTCCAGGCATAGACTAATCAGAAGCTGCTCAGGAAAAAAAAGTCATATGAGCAGTGGCATGGTGCTCAGGGTCACCTTTCAGCTGAGCCCCTCATCTGTCATCAGTCACTTGGGGCAGGTGAACAGATCAGTGTGTTGCTCTTAACACAATAACACACACTTGGCAAGGTGAACATTGCTTTCAGTTATCAGAGCTGGAGCATTTCAGGCCTCTCCTGTGGTGCTGTTTCGCTCAATCAACGTTGTCTTAAAGTCTCTAGACAAAGGGTCTTAATCCCCTTAGTGCTGCGTAACTCTTAGAAGTCTTAGTTATAACACAAGCATGACGTCATTTAAACTACTAAAATAATTCATCACATGTAATCACATTATTTTTGTGATTATTACACACTGTGAAGTTAAAAATGTAAGTGACCAGGCTGCTTTAAAATGTAAATTATAAAAATAGAACAGAATGTAAAAGACATGATGGCTGTTCAGTTAAGTCATTATTTGATGTTGAATGAAATTAGAAAATAGCTAGCCGACGTGTTTTTATAAGCAAAAATAAGTATGTGTTTTCACAGTTCTTTTTTCTTATTTGCACAAAGTTGGCCCTAGATATCATCTTGTAAATCAGTGATTTTTATAGTAATATAAAATAAGCTTTGCCTATATGTATTTATTACTTTAATAAACTTTCTGTTGCTGAGTTTACAGCTGCTATGTGTGAGATGTTTGGTTGAAGACTGAAAGATGTAACATAAGTCAAAAAAAAAGAAATGTTGTGTCCATTCACTGCTGAGTTCCCCTGTACAGCCTGAAATAATAATTTAATAAATCAGGTTGGATTTTCATAGGATGTGACATGTTTAGGCCTCAAATGCAAAATCAGTGTTATACTGATGAAGATATGGTAGTGATTGTAGTTAATTCGCTTACATCCTTAGAATTCTTTAAAAAATTATCTTTCAACACACTTTCAATCATCAGTTTGAGAAAAAACGACATAAAAAATGTTGTTCCACACATTTTAACTGAGCTGAGTTATCTTTAAATTCTCTTTGAGCACACTTGCTATCCCCAGATTCATCCGCTCGGGGAAGGGGTCTGAAGTACAACCCACATTGCATTTACAACAAAATGTACATGTACAAAATGCATGCAATTATACCAGTAGGGTCTCAGTTGCTTTACGAGAGAGCCAAAGCATAAATTCATTGTAGTGTAAGTCAATATAACCAGACTTTTTACCATTCCATTTTGGGCCATTTCTGCTCATCATGAAATTGTCACACAGTGTAAACGGCAGCTGCTGTGTCCAAATGGTGCATAAAAGTAAAAATCAACAACAATGGAGAGAAGTGTTTTTCACTGGACGGCAGCGATGTGTTTATGGTGTAATAAATAAAACCAAAAAAAAAGAAAAATGTAGCCTCTCGCTGTAAGGACTTCCACGTCTGTCACTCGTTCAGCCTGCAGGTAAATTGGATTTGTTTCTCAGATCAGATGTGTTGAGATGACGGTCTGCACTGTTATTTATAAGTAACCGAATCAGATTTGTATGTCCAGACGTCACCAACCTATCTGCAACCTAGGTTGCTATAGTAACAACGTAGGCGTCAGTAACTACTCAGCCACACGAGTGACATGGCTTTGACGTGGAGGCAGGAGAGATGGAGGTGCGTCATTACACCCATTAGGTCCCACACAAACACTCACTTTGTCTCGTTGCAGTTCAGAGCTCCTTTGCATCTTTCTCGAGTCACAGCACTTCTGTTACTCTGGATTTGATACCGTTGTTGTTAGTCACGTTGGGAGTGGCGCAAAAGACATCTTTAAAATCTGGGTGGCACTTCACAGATCGGTAATACGTAGCTAATAATATGGTAATTTTACAGTAACAAATTGTGTCTAAACTTTTCTAAATATTGTATGTACATCTTCTAGTCATTCATAAATGAAAAGATTGTCATTGTATCAGTATTTAGTAATAAACTGGTAAAAAAAGCGGTAACAGGTTTTATTTACCTAAAATGACCTGCTTATTTTATAATTCTTAATGAATAATAATAGAGAATAATAATTGAGTACATGTATATAATATATAATGTTGTATGTTATAATGTTATAATATATAAATGTTAGTTATTAACCCAAAATCAATGAAGTAGTTCTGCTGTAATGACCTGGTATCAGGGCTGTAAAATATTAATTCACTTGTTTCTGTTTTATTTCTTACCTGTTATTATTTAGTAATAACTAGGAAATTGTCATTTAATTAATGATTAATACAATTTGTTACCTTAAAATTACCATATTATTACCTACTTATTACAGAACTGTAAAGTGCTGCCAAAATGTGATTCAAGCGGCCAGAGCGTGTAGATTAAGACGCACCTATAAAAAAAATTACAGTTGGAATCACATTTCAAACCATAAATGCGGTTTCATGTGATTTTTTTTTTTTTTAAATTTATTTATTATTATTTTTTTGGTCCAGATCCGCCAAAAGTCGGATTTGGGCTGCAAAGTCTGAACATTGCCAAAGTTTCTCTAGAATGGAACATGTTGCGTGAAGCCACTCTGAACAACATCTGAAAAACAGATGATTATACGGAAAGATTGATGATATGTTGATGATATGATTATGCAGAAATGTAGAAAAATTGCCCTTCAAGTTAGAAGAATAAGTCAATGGCAGGTACTGGCCTTTCAAGCTTTTAGCCCTGGCCTACATGCCCCTTGTGACTAGTATACCACAGCATGCAGACAAAAGGGCTTTTCTGAAGAAGAATGGGAAAGCATGTGCCTTCAGTTCCGCTGCATTGTTCTGTTTAAGAACGGACGCCTTTGTGAACTCTAAAACTAGATGTGTATTATTCTATGAAAAACGAGCAGCTGAGCGAAGACAACACTGGCGGTGTGCTATAAAAACTGTCTAATTAGGGACGAGGACGTGTGTGCTCATCTTCACTTCTCCGGAATACGCTGCCTGTGTGAATGAGAGTGTGCATGTGCCAGTGAGCAGAGGGGAAAGGGTAATACAGCATGGCACAATAGAGAAAGAGAAGGAGAAAGACTGACAGACTGAAAAGGGGAGAGAGTGGAGATGGATAGTAGTGATTTGATTAATAGGAGGGAAAATGACAGCAATAGAAGAGAAAAACAGTGAGAAGGAAAGTGAGGGGAGCAGAGGAAATTGCCGATGAGAATAGAAGAGGAAGAGATGATGTGTGCATGCAGAATTAATGGGGGTGAGGTGGAGAGATGAGGGATCGAAAAAGGAAATAGCTGGACAGAGAGAGAGAGACGAGCGCAGTCGGTGATCAGATAAAGTAAGGCAGCCCAAATGAGAGCGAAATGAGCGGAAAAGTGAGAGCGAGACCGACCACGTCACTCAGTGATGATCCGATCTTTGATTGATGGGTTTGTGTGTATGTGTGCAGGAGCTCCACAAACAGCTGGATGAGGTGACTCAGGACGCGGAGATCATAGCCATCCGGCAGAAAGAAGCAGAGTGCGAGCTGGAAGCCACCAGAGACAGAGTTCAGCAGCAGGCCACTGAGATCCTCCTCAAAGCCAGTGAGATTACGTTGTTTCCTTTAGCGTTCTCAACGTGTCCGTACCCTGATGTGTCTGTCTTCTTTGTTTCTGTTCAGGTCTAAAACCAGAGACAAACCTCTGCATTAATTTCTAATCATGTCTACAAGCAGTGACGTAAACCTAGGGCCTGACCAATATACTGCTGGCCGATTACATCAGCCGATATTACATTTACTGGCATCAGTGTAAAACAGTGTCAAACAATTAAGATGATGCTTCTTATTAATCATATTGTTTTGGGCAGTTAGGTGTTCGTTTTTTCACCAAGACACTCACTTATTCAATCACTCATCTTCCAAAACATTTTATCCTTCTGGGTTGCGGGGAATGCTGGAGCCTATCCCAGAGCTAACTGGGTGGAAGGCAGGAAACACCCTGGACTGGTCACCAGTCCATCGCAGGGCAGACACACAGACATACACATTCACACCTATGGGCTATTTAGCATCTCCAGTTCACCTGACTGCGTGTCTTTGGACTGATGACCGCCCAGAGGAAACCCACACACAGACACAGGGAGAACATAAAGACCCCGGACAGGGAATTGAACCCAGGCCCGTCTTGCTGTGAGATGACAGCACTACCCACTGTGGCACTAATATTAAAACATGCTCATAGAGCAGGGCTAACATCACTGTGCGCAATGCCAGGTGTTGGCTGGAGTGATGTAAAGCACACCACCACCAAGCTGTGGAGCAGCGGAAATGTGTTCCCTGGGGTGACAACGACTCTGGAGACTTCACTATGTGGGAAAATGGGATCTGTGCGGTGAATGTCATTGGTGAATGACTGGGCATTACTGGGAGCACTGAATGTCATGCTGGTCAGTGAAGGAAGCCAATTGAATAGAGCTATTTACACTCATCGCCAAAAGAATAGTTGCGCCCAGAAGGAAGTGTGGGATTGCAGTGCGATTGAGAAGGAAGATAAAGGTTACCAGGAACAATAAATGATGATACATTTAGACTGATATGGGCAATATTTATTGAGCTACACATACAGAAGTAATGTCTCTCAGTATGGTGTCGGGGCAGCCATGTTTGCTAACGGAACATGCCAGACATCTCGGCATGGAGTTGTAGAAGTTTCTAATGGTGTCCTGTGATAATCCATCCCATGCACCTTGAATATTCTCACACAGTTCCTGCAGGTTTTGCAGTAGGGGTGGAGGTGGAGTGACACCAGGACAAAAGCGGGACTCGTCACTGAAGATGACCTGCTTTTATTCCGAGTCACTCCATGACTGTCTGGCATGACACCATTGCGGTTTGTGGTGATGGTGGTGTGATGTTAAGGGCAGTCGTCGTAATGGCCTGCATGCATTTAGTCCTGCGTCATTCAGCTGTCTGCCAATGGTGCTGGCACTAACAGGATGACTCTTGGAGGGCAGGAGGGCATCACTGCTTACTGAATGTCCGCAATCATGGCTGTTGGGTCAGTCAGGTACAGCGATAAGGTCCGTCCTTGCTTCTGTCACATGCACGGCCGAGTGTGAAACTTGAATCATTTGCATGTCTCACAATGTCAAACCTACCCACCAAGTTTCATTCCTGTTGGTCGATTCCTTCTGAGTGCAGCTATTTGTGCAGCAAGTGTAATGGACCCACAGCTTTCCCACATTTGGCTGAGCTAATAGCCAGTAGAAAAGCAGCCTTCGGTAAAATCCTCTGTAGGCTTGCTTTTATCAGTGACTGAATGGGTGGACCACACCAAGGCCAAGCTGCATGCCTGGCCTGTAGGTGAACGTGGAGGTCAAAGATGCCACTCGCCCTGAAGGAAAGCACTGATCACATTAATGTTCACCTATGGAGGTCCACCCACTTGCATCCCCTGATCCATCAGCTCACAGTCCATGAGCTGCATTCCTGACCCAGCGGGCACAGCCAGTACCGAAGGCGATGTAGGTGTGAAGGCCACACATTCAGTGGTTAGAGAAGTTTGCGACATTTGAAACTGCAGTTGTTGTTATTTGGGAGAAAGTGATTTATTGCGGTCTTTATTTTATTCTCGTCTCCTGCCTGATTAATAAATTAAATAGCGGGCCCAGAGCTTTGGCCAGAACTGGTTCTCTGATTTGCCCCAAGGCTAGCTCCAGCAATGGTGTGTGTTGACGGGAAAGTTTTGGGGTGACAGATGACCTGCTGGTATCCTGGCAACAGCAGCCGACCGCCCCAGCTCAGTGGCACACAGAGACCTCATCAGCACCTGCTTTATGGAACATTCCCCTGGGGGTGAGGCCTCAGCTGGCCCTACAGCACCTGTTGTTCTCTTGGCTTAAATGGCAGCCTCACTGCTTACCCCTTTCACAAAGAAGGCACTCATACCAGCCTGTTTTACAGGCACTGTCTGGGCTAATAATAGATGCATTCTTACTTCACTCTGGTCAAAGATTACAGAAGAAAAGAAGGTCTTGCATGGTTGTATCTAGAGATGAAACTATATGAAAATTCAATATTATATGAATATAATGACCAAAATATCACATTGTGCTGGAAATGCACAGAAAGAAACAAACAGAAATGATTAATGGTATAGTATAGTGCATGCATAAATTCATATATACATAAATAATAAATATAAATAAAATGACTGTTTGCAGAAATCAAGCTACTTGGCCCACATTCCCATTCCCAACCTGTAAGGAAGATGTGAATTTCTGAGAGAGGCTGCTAAGGATGCATTACTGATTGCAAATCAAGCGGAAAGGGAAGAGTTGAGTCGGCTTGTGCATATTGTTTACTAAACATACGCATATCATTAGTACAGTGTAGTAAGTCAATGTTTTAAATGTTTTATAGTGTTTTATATGTTAATTCAGTTCAGACTCAGCTTAACATCACTACTTCCCCCCCGATCAGCTGATTTAGATGGAACATCCTAATTATTCTTTATGCTGGAAACATTTTCTGACAAGGATGTTCACCAGCTTCTCGTTTGAACCCTCTTGTTCTGCCCTAAATGGTGAAGCTACTTTGTCCTCCCAGAAAGCTGAAAGTACCCTCTGCCATTTTTCACTGACACAAAACAACCCCACCACCCCACATGGTATAGCCTAGCCAGNTGAATCCTTTTGTTCTGCCCTAAATGGTGAAGCTACTTTGTCCTCTCAGAAAGCTGAAAGTACCCTCTGCCATTTTTCACTGACACAAAACAACCCCACCACCCCACATGGTATAGCCTAGCCAGCAGTGAAATTCTTTGAAAAATGCCTACTCACATGAAACAATAATATACAGTAAATAGAATATATCAAATATAATGATAAAAAAAAATTAACATAAGATAACATATAAAATGGCAAGTTTGAAATGGCACTATAAAGCATTGGGAATTTTATGATGGTTTACTGTGTAACTGGTAGCCATTTAATGTCTAGGCAAGGCAAGTTTATTTGTATAGCACCTTTCATACACAAAGGCAATTCGAAGTGCTTTATGTAAAAGGGAGAAAATACAAAGAAATAAAAACAATATAAAAGCAAAATAAATAATTTAAAAATCATTAAAATCATTAAATAAAATATAAATAAAAGTCAGCATAAGAATGAGGAATAAAAAGTGCCGTTACAGGAGACTAACAGTGTTTTAAACTAGTTGCATTGTATGTGAGGAGTCTTGCTTAATTTGACCAGGGAGCAAGGAAACAGGAAAGGTCAATTGAGGTCAAAAGCTCAATTTTGATATCTGGGGGTTTTGCCAACAGTTTGTACATATCCCAGCATTATTAGCCTGGCACTTCCATCATGGTGTAAAAGTCAGAGACCACCATTAAAGTGTTTAATTTCCACTAAAAATGACCACAAAGTAAATGTTATTCAGATATTTCTTTTGGTAATAATTTAGAAGAAATCTGAAAATAAAACTGAATTAACAAGTTTCCATGATAGACCTCCTAACGACCATCCAAGACCTCAGAGACCACCAAAACTATTACTGACTGAT
The DNA here is from genome assembly GCA_034552555.1 of Semaprochilodus insignis. Lineage (NCBI taxonomy): Eukaryota > Metazoa > Chordata > Actinopteri > Characiformes > Prochilodontidae > Semaprochilodus > Semaprochilodus insignis. The sequence continues at coordinate 31,844,458 of CM067481.1, read as the reverse complement.
AAACTTAAGCTTTTAGCTTTGTAAGACACAAAAACATCAAGCTCCACTCTTGCTTCATATCTGAACACATCCACAGGTGTTTCTGTCCATCCTTTCGCTGTAAGAAGACAACTCTGTGCTATGGGTCTGAAAGGATGTGTACCTGTAAAGAAGCTCCTCACTGAGAAAAGGAGACAGACACATCAAACAAAGAAGCTGCTGGTGCGCTCAGAACAGTGAAATGACCACCCCAAAGCCCAAACCTCAACACCACTGAACATATTTGGGATTACTCGGATAGTAAGAAGTAGAACCCACTTCTAAGACTGAACTTAGAAGGTGTATAAAAAGACCCCTGCAGGTTTCTTTGAGAAACTGAAAGTGAGTGTCCTGAGATGATTTAGGGATGATTTCATCCTTAAAACCAAAAGTTTTCAATATGCTTTCAGTACTATCCTTGAGCACAAAACCCCTCTAAGGTCCATGTCCAATAGCATGCTGAAGTACAGATGAGCTGCTGGTAAAGTTTTAAGCCCTACAGAAAATGGTGACTCGGATGATGTTCTCTGTGTGGTTCAGGTCAGATCGGCAGCTTGCAGGCCACGCAGATGACCCATGAGGCGGCCATCCGGGACCTGGAATCAGAAAAGTCGCGTCTCAAGGACAAGGTGATGCGTCTGGAGGAGGAGAGGGGAGCCCTGCAGAATAAAAGCCAGGCCCTGGACGAAAGACAGAGACAGCAGATCCTTTCACTTGAGAAGGTACTGACCAAACCAGGCTCATTTACACTGCATCACTTTCACGTCATAAGGATTGTACAGTAAAAGCTTTACTGAAATGTCCCTATAAATGCTGGTGTTTGATGTTGGACAGAGGAGGAGAATTCTGGGTTTCCTAGAAAAATCTATAACAGAGGTAACACTATAAAACACTGGTAAATACTCTATTAGGCTCATTCATAGATGCATATTCAAAAGCCTTTTTTCATTAACTGTGTGCAGTTAGTACAGGAGGTATTATTAAGTTAAAGCAGTAAGAAATGAAAGTATGAATAGTATTTCTGAGTGTATATGTGTTTATCAGAGTGCCTGTTTACTTTGATTATTTTAATTTGAATTTTGAATTACTTTAATTATTTCTGTTTCATTTAGCTTTAAAAGTGCGTTACTGTTTTTATTTAGTTTTTATATTTCAGAAAGAAAGAGTCTTAATTACATTTTTATGTAGTTTGAGTTTTACATTTTATGTTTAGTATTAGGTTGAAAGTTGAAAGACTAGACATTATATAAGAAAATGTTTATACTACATATTTGTAAAAACTACAAAACTATAAACTATTAGTAAGAGCAAATTTGTGCTAAGAATTAAGAACTCATTAAGATCTCATTTTTGTGAAAACAGGCTTCTCAATTTTATTTTACATTTTTTCTCAAAACTAATTTGCCAATTGAAAACATCTTAAATGTGGTAAGTATAGCTAATGTTTCTCGTTATGTAGTTGTAAGAATATAACAGGATTATGCAATTTTCTGAACATTTTTACATGTTATTAGTATTTTCTATCTTGAGGAATTGTCTTATTCTGTTTTTGTTTCATAAAAAAAATGCAGATAATTTGCTTGTTTTGAGAAATATTACTGGAAAGAAGTAAAATGTTCTGCCAATAGAAAGGCACTTCACTAGACTACACTTGGCTTCAAAGTTGTTAATTTCAAAGTAAGAAATCTCTGACAAATATATTGTTGTAGTGTGGAAAGCAGATTCTCTTTAGGTAATTCCAAATCGGACCTTTTTGCCAGCGGTGACATGTAGTACCAGAGTGTGCTGGTGTTTACCTGAAGACATCACCGTGCTTCATGCACTAAAGAAATAAAACTACAAGTATATAGATAAAAATATAATATATAGATTGCAATTTCTGGATATTATAGTTGTAGTTTAAGCTTTTATTTTTTGATAACCTCCATTTATTGTTTTTGTTACAGTCTTCAAAGGCATTTTTTTCACTGTTTTGACTTTCATAATGATAATAATAAAGTTTCTATGTGCAATACCCCAAAATGTAACTTACAGTTTACATTCTGAGATGAGGTTTTAGCATCAAACATACTTACTGGTGGAGGGGTACATGCTAAGTGTTGTATGGCAAATTGTTCCCAAAGAATTTGGTTTTATAGGTTTTACCACTATTATACATATGAAAAAACCTCAGAAGACATGCGTAGCTTTACTGAGAGTTTTGGATAGTAAATAAAAAGGTTATATTACTGTACGTCTGTGTGTGTGTGTGTGTGTGTGTTTGTGTGTGTGTGTGTGTGTGTGTGTGTGTGTGTGTGTTTGTGTATACATGTATGCGTGTGAGAAACAGAGAACCCACAGTAAAATGTTTCTCTCTTACAATATCTATTGCATGACTGACCATTACAAGTCCTAAAACTGGACCGCCATGTTTAATTAAGTAGACTTCACTGCCTTCAAAAAGTAAATGCTTAAGACGTCTAAAATTTCTACTCTTTGAAGATGAATGATGATTGAAAAGGAATTCTATATGCAGTTGATTACACATTCTGTCTGTTATCTAATCATTCTTATTGCACTACAGTTATTAGTACAGAGAGGCTTCTGTGTTGTTTTCGACATCGTGCTTTCTAGGCTGGGCTTTCAGACATCATTCAGCATTTAGGCTGTATTCATTATTGATATGTCCAGAAGTGCCGTCCATGAGCAGTATATTTTAGTGTAGGCATTTCAGCAAGTTTTCTCAAGAAGGAAAAAGTTTCTGTCGTTAGCACTTGGAACGCCTCTGCACAAGAGAATGTTTTATTTAAAATTTGAACATTTTCATTTTGAAGTACAGCCTCAAGAAAAGGGCAGAGTACATGTACACTGAAATCTGGACAGCAAAATGCAATTTCATGTAAATGTCATGCATAATGTTCTTCTGTTTCTCAATTTGCATAAGTAGAAAGCAGTGTGCAGCAGTGGAACCCTTCCTACGTGCACTCCACGCTGTAAACCTCAGTGCTGAAATTCATTAACTGGAACAGAGTGAAGAAAACATGAAGTATATTGAGCAGTTATAAAAAAGTAAAAATAAGCTCACCAAAAGACTGTGTAATAAAGGCAGTAGCAACTTTAGAGTTCCATGTGTGGAAAATGGCTCCAAAGCAGATGTTAATGATTGGCTAAAAGGAGTGACTGCATTTGGGCGTGCCAAAGACCGTAGTGTGAAGGAAGTAGCTGAATCTGCAGGTGTATGGAAGCATATGGTTATACGGGTCTACCAGCAGTGGCAACAATCCCAGTCTACAGGAAACTCTCCTCAGAATTGTGCCAGGGAAGGCATCCACCAAATCTGGACCAACTGCGGATTTAATTGACAGAAGAATGTTTGAACATTGATGTGGCCTACATCCAGAAACTTGTCCAGTCCATGTCAAATCGAAATCACAGCTGATGACATGTTTTTGTCCGGTGAGCTTATTTCTTCCTTTTTCAGGTGCCGAAGCTGTTAACTGTTAGCTGGAAGACGTAGCTTTGCAGCATTCTTAGAATAGTTCTGTTTAAATAAAGTTGCTAAAAAGTGCTAGAACCTGGCCTGTTTTCACATCTTTGGTGGTGTTCTGTCTTCGCATCTACCAGTTCATCTACCAGCTGTTTTAAAAGGTGGAAGAAATGGTTGTGGCCTCTGAACAACTAATTACACCTACAACAGTTCACAAAACCAATGAAATTGTCTGTTATAAGTGATTGTTTTGATGCCATTTGTTTATTTGATGATTAGCATTCTTTGATACTAATAGTCATGTAGTGCTCTCATTAGCACAGATGCTAATCTAGTTTAACTACAGGTTAAGCTTTTTTGCCCTCTTTTTTGCCCTGTTTGTATAAGGCAGGAGTCCTGGGGACCACTTACTGTGCACATTTTTAACTGTCCGTTTTCATGTACTGGGTCACATATGTTAGAGCAGTGAAAACACAAAATTAAGTATGGTCTCCCCAGAACTGAGATTGGAAACCCCTGATTCAAGGCCGTCGGATGGTTGTGGACCCACCCTCCAGTTTCTCCTTCTAATCAATACAGAATGGTGTTGCATAAATACCGTATCTGTATTGGCATGGATACTGGCACTGACACAACATCAGTATCAGCGAAGGGAAAAACAGAGACCTATAACTGGCACCACAAGGCTGACACGTACATGCACTCCAGTAGACAGAACTTAACAACATGTCTGCGGTGAGGGACGACACGCAGCAGTAAAAATGCTTGTGGGTAAATGTGTAACGGCAGTATTTAATTGGAAAAAACATGCTAATAGGAGTCCCTTACCTTATTAATCACCAAACACCACATTAATCACTGAATAACACCCAAGTCACCCATGTCGTTTTGAATTATACGGTTTAATTACATTTAGAGTTTAGGGAAACATTTCGAGTTTAGAGAGTTATAAGTGTTGTGCAGTTAAAATATACTGTTGTATGCAAATGGTTGAACACCCCCAGTCAAATTACATGGTTTGCTGATTTTCTAAGTGAAAATAGGTTAACACATCCTCCACAGAGACCCTAAATACAGCATTATTACACACAGTTTAGTGCACAGTTTCTGTTTACTTGATGAGTTTAACATATTGGGAAAAATCTAATCAACAACTTTTTGGTGATTAGATTTTTATTTCTTTCCAATATGTTTAATTCAGTCCCATATGTTAAACTGTGCATTTAAATCAAATAAAATGAAATCTATTTTATTATCTAGTTTATTACGTAGTCATACAGGGTGCAACTAGCAGTGAAATGCTTTGACAACTGCCGGCTCACGTAGAACAATAAGAAAATATAAAGATAGAAAATCTGAAATATAAAAAAGATCAAGAACAAGATGTTAAACACAAGATATGCAGAGATATACACAATAATAATAATAATAATATAGTAGTAATATAGCAATATAGCTAAAAAAGTAAGAATGGAATGTAATTACAATATACACACTAAATATACACAGTCAAGTCACATTGTTATGACCTAATACCCAGAGTAACCACTATCTGCAGCACAGACAGTAGTTAGACAGGCTGGGAGTGACTTAATAAGGTCCTGGAAGGTTGTCACAGGTACCTGGAAGCCTGCAGTGCATCCCACATGCAGTGCATGGGGGAGGATCCATAGAGTGAACACGATGATGGTCCCACAGATGCTCAGTTGGGTTCAAGTCTGGGGAAGTAGGGGGTCAGGGTAGTACTTAGTTACTTAGTTAGTACTGAGTTATTTAACCAAGGGTGCCCAGACTTTTGCATATGACAGTAAGTGTGTAACCCTTAACTTGTAGGTCCTGACTTTTAAGAAACTGTCTGCCTGGCTTGTTTGATCTCTGTCAGCTTACTTGAGTTTACAGCACAGCAGTTCAACGTGTGAACTGTAATAGCACTGCCAGTACAGACTCGTTGACCTCTGGCAGGCTCTGTGGCCCACTGAGGGATTCAGCATCATTCTGCGCAATCTTTCTCATTTTCTTCTCTTTCTCTCTCTGTGTGAGTCTGTGCTTACAGAAGTAGCATGTGTTATGAACATAGCCTTGAGTTAGGCGTTACTATGACAACATGGTCCTGAATGGAAGCAGCGGAGCAGGATTGGTTCAGCTGGATGCTCCTGCCGCTGCCTTAATGGGACCTTTTGCTTTTTTTGGTTTTGGCTGGTTGCACTGCACTAACAATGTGGGATGTGTCAGAGGAGATTTGAGGCATCTCTCTTCGCTGTCAGTGTTATTCCCTTAGACTGCATTCAAAACGTGGAGAGTAACAGGCCTGTGTAGCATATCTATGCATGTTCATTGCAGCTCTCAGCAATGTGACGTGCCTGAATCTGATGGGGTGCCGTGGGCCGTGCACTTCGCTGCCTGTCATTTTTCATGTGTCTTTTAGAGCAACCTGTGCAGAAGCATATATATATTTATATTCATATTTATATAAGCTTATTAGGAGTCCTGACATGTGGGACGCATTAGATACAGTTAAATATATCACATTGTCTAACACCTCTGCTCGCTAAAGGTTCTGGTAATAAGCACTGTACAGATGTTTCTTTGTCTGGTCTTCACGTTTTCCACCTCCTGTTGCTCTCGTCTCCTCTACAGACACTCCGAGAAGAGAAGCAGGGGTATGAGAAGGAGCTGATGAGCCTGCGCAGCAGATACGAGGAGGACACGGCTCATTTTAAAGAGGCACAGAGCCGGGCGCTGGAGGAGCTGTCCAAAAAACATCGGGCTGCCCTGGAGACCATCCAGACAAGCTCAGAGAAAGAGAAGAACCGACTCTTGGCTGTGAGTGCACTGCCACCACACACATACCTACACTTGCACTGCCTGACAAGATTTGGGGTCATGTTTTGTTTTTCACAAGCTGTGATTACATGGACAACAGTGTTTCAGTAGTAGTTTAAGCCTGCTTGTCTATGGGCGTCTTACCACTGCACCTTCAAAAACAGGGACCGACCCAACGGGAGCCAGCAGAATTGCCCTTGAAGTTCTAGTTTATGTTCCCCTTACCTGAGACATGGCTGAGACCATCATTATAACTGTGGTTTTATTGTCTTGGTGGTCATTTTATGGCACTCTGAAACTCACCAGAAGTCTGGACTGAACACTGGAGATATTTCTAGTTCAGCGGTCAATACATCATTAAAACCTCCTGTGTTTTTGTCTATGAAATAAAAGGGGGGGGAGGGGTGAAGTTCCAGTTTCAAGTATTTTGATCAAGGTAACTGTCAATAAATTGTGGTTTAGGCTGACAGGGATACCACAAAAGATTCAGTGGTTGTATGAGCCCATCATTCATGTTCATCATTCCCATCATTTATATTAAATATTTTGTCAGTGAAAAGAGACCCGTGGCTACAGAAAAAAGACCTGTGACTATAGTACACTAACCAGACCCTAAACACACCCCTGGTCTAGTCCCAGTTCTGGAGAGACAGAGATGACTGCTGTTAACATATGCCATTTGCCCCGATGTGTAGGCTGGAAAAGTGACACTGTTGTTGTGTGTCCGGGGTCCTATGCCTAAAATGGGGTCCTGTCCCTAAAATGATGCACTATTTGAACATATCTGGGGACAGCACCAGTTGAGAATGGGGACGTCTGTCCACCCAACATCTGGTCACCCAATCTAAAGCACCTAATTAGTCTAATCAGCTTCCCTGTTAGTTATAGTTATTGTAGCATATTGGCTGATATAAAAAGTTGTACTGTGAAAATGTTGCACTGGACTGTTGTGCACACACACATTCTCACAAATGTCACAGAATGCATAGAATCATGTACAGGATCATGTACAGAATCATGTGCAGGATCAGGCTTAATCTTTTTTTCCTGTGGAAATATGAGCAAAATAGATAGGAAGCATAGACGGCTAGCATAAATCCTAATAGCATTAGTTCGTAGCTTACCGTAGCAAACTTTTAACAAAGTATTAATTCTAAAAATAGCAAATGACACAACATCAACCAATCTGGTTTATTTTGTTGCTCTCCAAAGAAAAACAAGCACCTCCCAAATATAAACTTTACAGGAGAGGGCCGAAACCCCTTTTAACTTTAATGTAAATCAATGCAACCAGATTTTTTTCCAAGCAGTTTTGGGCCATTTGAAATGAGTTGGTCCATTCATCTTGAAATTTTCACACAATGTGAACGTCAGCTGCTGTGTTCTATTGATGCAAAAAAGTAAAAATCAACAGAAAATGGAGATACATGTTTTGCTATGGACACCGATGATATTCTGGAACACTTATAAAAGTGATATAAAAGTGCTTGGTGACTTTATCCTCACCTGGAAAAGTGAAGAATTTGTTCAGTTGTTTTTGTCTTGTTTTTAGAGAAGGCAGGACTAGACACCTATAAGCACCGTTAGGTTCCAACCTTGAACAGGTACCAAAAACCCTAAGACAGCAACCTTTGGTGCTGGATCAGTGGTCAAAGGAAAAGGCACAGTTGTAGTGAAGTGGAAATGCCCTGTCTGAGATATCATCATGTAAACATTCCACTGACTTAGCCTGTGCTGCGTTCACATGTTTGTGTTGAAAAATCTGTTCATTCCATGCAGCATAGCGGTACGTAGACGATGGCAACATGAAGCCATGCAAACTTTACCATGTTGACAGCGCTGTTAGTGAAAATGTATGATTTTCAGAGGAGAGCTTTATTAGGGTAGATGATAAGGTGGAGAGAGGCTTTGTCTGGAATGTTTGGCGTCCGTGGCTCCAGAAAAAAAAATCTACATCCGCAACAGCAAAAGTTGGGAAAATTGGACTCATGCGGTGCATACGGTGTCACCTCTGTTGAAACAATGGAATATCTGCTTTGCAGTTGTCCGTCTACCGCAAACATCTGAGTGTGCAGCATTAGGCCAGAAACTTCACTTTTAACGATGCAGGTTTAGTAATGCAATGACAGCACTTGGTCAACAAATGCATGGTCAGTGTGCATTCCAAGGCTACTGTGGTGGTTAAAACTTAGTACTCAAGGAAATCAGATCATCTGTAAACAAAATCCACTGTTATTATAATAACCAGAATAGGTAAGCAGGTCAGCAGTGCAGGAGTGCTGATTTACATGCGCTATCTGAATTAAGAAGTGGTGATGTGTTGTGTATATGTTTATACAAGAGAACTGTTTCTTCAACAGATTTATCGAACCGGTGCTCTGCCAAGAGCGTTGACCATTGACAGTTTGGCCACTGCACAGAATGCATTTTGTGCTTCCGTTGCCTTATAAACTGTGTCATGACCCTTTTTAGAATTCTGTGATGTGCTAAGCTGTGTTTGCAAAGCTCAGAGTGTTTGCATTCATATAGACTGCCCTTCAAAAGTGAATCGCTGTTTAAAAGTCTGAAATCAATATTTTCCTTAATGTACAGAACCAGTCAAAAGTTTAAACCTACACAACTGAATGGATGTTGTTGGTGATCTTAAAGATTCTACAGGCTCACACTTAACAGTTCCAACTGATGAGATGTCTGATTAATGCTTCACCTGATGTACCACAGTATTGTATTTCTGCCATATCTCCACCTCTAATATATATTTAGTTGTCAAAAAAAACTTTAATTTTATTTTTTAGCACAGTTTAAAAGCTGTAGTTCCTCTTTCCGTTTAGTGAATATTCAGGATGGACAGACCAATAGAATTGGCCCAAAACTTCTTAGAAAGAAGTCTTGTTAAATCGGCCTCCACCACAGGTTAAGAAGGTCTATTTTATAGTCCTGTGAAGTTCCATTTTGGAGGCTTTTAAGGTGGACTGCATAATTCCATGAGTGCTATTTTATAGTTTAATGTCCTCACTTTTATTCTAAAGTGAAGCATTAAGCTAAACATAAGGAGAACCTGGTAGTGTAGAACCAATTAGTTGCAGCTGAGTGTGTGATTTGTGTGTTGGAGCTGTTTTAAGTGAGATAGAACTCTCTTTCTGGCCACTTACATGAATGTAGTATAATTCAGAATATGCTTTTTGTGTGTTTGTGTAGTTACATATTGTTATTGATATTGTTCACTTTGAAAAGGTACATGTTCTCTTTTTATGGCCAGTGAACGTGCACACTCCGCTGCAGTCAGCATATGAACAGTGTGTTCTAGAGTAATGCTAGCAGTGTTACTGTTGATGTTGGAGTACTTTAGTTCTTGGTTGCCTGAGAAATGACACTTTATAAGACGTCTGCAAAGAATGAGAATTAACACAGGAAGCAAAAGAGAATATGTAATGACTTACTCTCCGCATTTGAGGTTCAAACTTATTCCCCTGCTGGAGTGAACTTTGGCAAGGCTCGGACTCTTGGGCTCAGAAAGACGCAGCGCAAGTCAAAACGGTTAGAACTCGCTGCCAGCTTCAGAGAAGAAGTTAAATGTTGATTCAACGAGTAGCTCTTTGCACAGAGAGAAAATGTGCCCGTAGTTTATATCATCTGTCCCAGCTGAAGATCTCTGGCAGTCACAGGGACTGTAATCAATCAGGCCTGGATGTTAACGGCATTACGAGGATGCACGAGCGGGATGTCGTTAGCTGCAAAATGGAAGTGCATTTTGTTCCACTGCCTCCGTCACAGTAAATGACGTGAGTTCCCGGCTCTGGCGGTCGAAGCATGTCATCTACTTGTCACGTTGGTCGTGAGAGAGAGAGATAAAGATGAGAAAGAATAGGCAATGCTGCTCCCGAGGCAGGCTGCTGTGCGGTCTCAAACTCTATTGTTGCTTCGTGTTGGAGGTTCTATTATTGGACCTTGTTAGGCAAGGTTACTAGCAGGACATCAGGCACATGCAGACACAAAGCTGTCCTCTCTCATATTTCATAAACTGAGTATTGTGTTCCTCGGATTGGCTCCATTGATTCATTGTTTTCCAGCCAGTTTGAGTTTTGGCCAGCACTCATTTAGCTGGACAACAGAGCCATCCTTCTCATAGCTGGTGTATGTAACCCAAGCTTTCCTAACATAACGTTTAGGTGAGTAATGTCTCAGCCTGTGTGTATGTTCTTCAGTCCTGTTAAAAACATATCTTGGGGGAGGCTCTTCATGGGTCTAATTTATGGATCTAATTTATTCATTTAATAATTTATTTATTCTTCATGGGTCTAATTTGTGGAAGGGTCTAAAACAGAGGATAATCTGAAATGGTAAAACCAAGGAAAACCCTGCTGTTCTTAGGGGTGTCCAAACGTTTAAAATGTTAGCTCACACAAAATTCAATCAGCTAAATACTTATCATGCCAAGCTGGTTGGGCAAAGTCAAGCAGACGGTAACTGAGACGTCTAGCAGGTTGTGTTAACAAACATGGTGGCCCGACGCCAAACTGAGAGACACTACTTCTGTATCTGTATATGTGGCTTAATAAACGTTGCCCATATCAGTCTAAATTTATCATCATTTATTGTTCCTGGTGACCTTTATCTTCCTTCCCAATAGCACTGCAAACCCACACTTCCTTCTGGGTGCAACTGTTCTTTTGATGATGAGTGTATCAGGACAAACACCATATCAAATACAACATGCATCAAGTGGAAATGTGGTTAACTCGGCACCTTTCAGGTCCTGCAGCTTCATCTACCTCTGAAAAGCTGCTCTGAAATAGTAAAACCAAGGAAAACTCCCTGTTCTTAGGTGTGTCCAAATGTTTAACATAGTAGATCACAAAAAATTCAATCAGCTAAATACTTATTGTGCCAAGCTGGTTGGGCAAAGTTAAGCAAACGGTAACTGTGTTGCTAACTGTTTGTCTCTGTCTGCCACTATTTGGCTTTTTTGATGTAGCTCACTGTAACGTATTGGTAATGTGATATGTAGGACAAGTATTGTGGAAGAATGTTGCTAGTAAATCCCTCATTTTAGCTGTGCTGAAATAGTCTGTGATTGATGTTAACTCAGTGATGCTGCGGTAAGTGGGATTGAGAAGAGACTGGGCTTGCGTGAAACCGTGAAAAGCTCCAACCTTGCCTCCAAAGACACTCCCTGTAGAGGAGTCTGCTGTGCACACGCAGGTTAGCAACGACAGGTTAGCTACGACAGCAACTTGCATACACTTAATTCCAATGCATATTTTAGATGTCCAGTAACAGAAGCACAGGCACACGTAAACACACTCATCATCAAAAGAATAGTGGCACAAATAGTTGCACCCAGAAGGCAAGCTTATTTGTATAGCACCTTTCATACACAAGGGCAATTCAAAGTGCTTTACATAAAAGGGAGAAAATGCAAAGTGATAAAAACTAAATAAAAGCAAAATAAATCATTTAAAAATTAAAATATCATTAATATCATTAATCATTAAAATCATTAAATAAAATATATTTTAAAAAAGCAAGAATAAGAATGAGAAAAAGTGCCGTTACAGGAAAATAACTGTTTTAAACTGAAAGCCTGATCAAACAGGAATGTTTTCAGCCTGGATTTAAAAGTATCTACTGTTGGGGCTTTTCTAATACTCTCTGTCAGCTGATTCCATTTAACAGTAGCGTAATAGTTAAACATGTTTAGTCTTTACCCTAGGCAGGACTAACTCACCTGTTCCTAATGATCTGAGAGCTCTGCTCGGCTCATACTGCTGCATCATATCAGATAAATATGCTGGTCCTGAGCCATTGAGACATTTATAGACCAGTAATAGGACTTTAAAATCTATCCTGTAGCAGACTGGTATCCAGTGCAGTGATTTAAGAATGGGAGTGATGTGGTCCCTTCTTTTACTCTTGGTGAGAACTGTGGCAGCTGCATTCTGAATCAGCTGAAGCTGTCTGATTGTCTTTTTTGGAAGACCTGTTAGAAGACTATTACAGTAATCAATCCTGCTGGAGATAAAGGTGTGGATGAGTTTCTCCAGGTCTGGTTTAGACAGAAAATCTCTGATCTTGTTAATGTTCTTAAGGTGATAGAAAGCTGATCTGGTGACGGCTTTGACGTGACTGCTAAAGCTGAGATCAGAGTCTATTAGTACACCAAGATTACGGGCTAGCTCTTTAGACTTTAGGGATATTCAATTCAGATATGCAGCTAGTTTGTGCCTCTCATGTCTATTCCCAAATATAATAATCTCTGTTTTATCTTTATTCAACTGCAGAAAGTTCTGACCCGTCCAATCAGTAATGTGCTCGAGGCACTTACACCTTCTGTCTAGGTATGAGCGCTGTGTGGGGTGTGCACTTATGCTTTGTATGTGTCTTTATATTCTTCTCTCTAGGTATTAGTACTGGCCCCTGTTTGGGCAGCGTCTGAGCTCATGGCAAGTTTTAGACTCTAACCTTCCTGTACTAGCTAGGAAACATTATCTAACAGAACACTAAGCAAGGTTGTACGTCGCTCTGGATAAGAGCATCTGCCAAATGCCATAAATGTAAATGTAAATGTAAACGCGGCAGCCCGACGCCGTACTGAGAGAAACTACTTCTGTAGGTGTAGCTCAATAAATATTGTCCATATCAGTCTAAATTTATTATCCTTTATTGTTCCTGGTAACCTTTATCTTCCTTCCCAATAGCACTGCAATCCCACACTTCCTTCTGGGTGCAGCTATTCTTTTGATGATGAGTGTATCAGGACAAACACCAAATCAGATACAACATGAATCAAGCGGAAACTCTTTCAGGTCCCGTAGCTCCATCTACCTCTGAAAAGCTGCTGTGATGTTTACGCTTCTTTTATCTGTCTAATTCTTTGTTTTAAGCTTGCTTTTCTTCATTGGTCTTCTGCTGTTTACTCCTTTTTGTCATTTACAGTGTTGTTGGTAAAGAAGAGATGGACAGTTTTTTCTTTGCTGGTTGTTTATCCACCATTGCCTCTGTGTTTCCTGAGAAACAGCGCAGTGACAGGGTCTGCCTGCATCGTGTGTGCTGTAGGTATTAATTAAAACAGCTGAAACTGTCTACTATCAATCAGTTTATCCGTAAAATGTTGGCGTATACGGCCCAAAAACACCCAGGCTGTTCTATGAGTGTGACCTTTAACGTGCAACCAAAGTAAATACCACCCAAAATTAATAACCTTCTCTAAATTTAGATGTTGGGGAAAACTTGTACAGCAGCAGTTGCTAAGCACGTTTGGGGGCAGAACATGGATTGGTCAAGTGTGCGCGTGCGTGCGTGCGTGCGTGCGTGCGTGTGTTTGTGTGTGTTTAGGTGTTTGGGTGTTTGCTGTAACAGGCTTCTTTCTTCTTATATCCACAACCCTTCCATCATCCCTCTTGACCCATCACTTCCTAACCAGCTGCTTTTGGGCAACAAACAATAACAGAATAAGTCACAAATCGATGGTGATCAAGTATCTAATGATCAATAAGTAGAGATTATGAATAAACAGAACAGGGCTCCTCTGGGTCATGGGATTTCTGGAATATTGTGGAAATTTAAAAAGACATTGGAACATTTTTCGGTCATGGAATGTCAGGGAATTTTCAATGTCAATGCCCTTTACCAGCATTGTATTTGGTCAATATTATATTTAGTTGTTTTGGTTGTTTTGGATTTTTCTACACCCATTGGCCCCTGGAAATCAATTCAGTCAAGATATGTGGTCACCTTTACCTGCTAATGAATGCAGACATGCTAGGAGAATGTATATTTCAATAACAGTTATGCAGTATGTTTACGCAGGGAAAACTTTAGGTTTTGAACTGAACACTAGGAAATAAAGCTCACAAACTGATGGGTCTAAAATACTCTGGCTGTTTTTTCTGTTCAGTAGAAAGGCAGCTTGTTCTTCTGTTCATTATAGAAAAATATGAAAGTCTGGGGAAGTCTAGGAAGTCAAGGAATTTGTCTAAGAGGGGGAACCCTGTAAAAAGAAAAAGGTTCTGTGTGCAGAACACCACATTAGGTGGGAAAGTAAGGTTGCAGATAAAGCAGAGGATTCCGGGTCTTCTGAAATGATTCTGGGGAACCTTTCCGAGGAAAACTTATAATCTGGAATATTTTTTTTGCCAGTTTAACATTGCAAATGTGAGCTTGATGGAGCAAGGATCCACTGGTGGGTTTTAAATGTGGGTTTTAAATGAAAAGTTTCATTGATGGCTCTCTTAATAAACTTATTTCCACCTACTGCTGTAGTGAATCCTTTTTACTAAAGGACCTTGAGTCTAAAATAAGCAAAACACCGCTGATAACAGCAGTACTGGTAACACCAGTAACTTTAGAATTGAAGGCCTTAAGCAGACTAGGCTGGACAGTGCATGGACAAAATCAACAAGGTTTAGAGTAGCAGTATGAGAGCGTGAGGCTACAATTATGGAGGACTGGACCATATATACACTTACTGGTAGGAACATGTGTCCACTGTAGCCCTCACTGGATGTCGCTGGATGACCAGGCTCCGGTATCCCGCCTTCACACTGTGAAAGTAATGTTACTGAATTACTGAAAGCAATAAATACATTCTGATTCATCTTATTTTGTCCACACTTATGGCAACAACAACAACTTGCACTATTAAATGTTATTATATTTCTTTGTGGTTAAAATTTCAGCAAATAAGAGAAATGCAGTTGTCATTAACTACAAAAATGAATGTGATTAATGATTCAAAATTAAGCCCATCGGACAAAAATGAGTCACCTGTGACTGAAACGTACCTAATAGCGTGTAATGTCTCCACAAACACGAATAACAGCTGTGATTGGATTTGGTATGGACTAGACAGGTTTCTGGATGCGGGCCACATCGGTGTTCAGACACTCTTGCATCAAAGAATTGTGCAGTTGGGTCAGATTTGGTGGATGCCTTCCCTGGTGTTTTACTGGTTGTTCCAGGTGGTCTCACTGAAATTCAAGAGGATTCAAATCCGGGGATTTTGCAGGCCTGTCCAGATGTGTGAATGCTTGCGAATGTTCATCATGCCAATCAGTCACATTCGCAGCCCTGTGAACACGAGAATTGCCATCTCGGAATACCAGGATAGGAATGTTATGTTTCTCTGTAAGATGATGAGCAAAAGGGAAAACCTGGTCCAGCAGCTCAGTGTAGGCACTGTGGTTCAAGTTTACTGTCACCTCAACCAAAGAACCCATTTCCACATAATTAAAACACCCCCAGAACATCAAAGAGGGGACTCATTGTTTGTCTGGGGAGCTTAACTTTAACGATCGCTTATAAAATGTGGATAAATTGGAAACTGTTATTGAATTACATCATTCTGAACAGTGTGTGGGCTAAAACAGCAAGTAAACATGTTTAGATATCTGTATTGTGTAGTGTTTAAGAACTCATACCTTCACTCTTTGGCGTGTGTTCTTTTGGAAGGGATTTGGGCTTGATTGGACACCTGTAGCAAGATGTGGGTAATTTAGGTCCAGAAAGTAAAAAAACCTCCTCAGGTTTTTTTTTCCCAGATGTCTGGACACCTCTGCTGCAGGTCTAAGCTAATTAGAGAAGCCATGATCTGAGCTGACCATGTTTTTCACAACTTTGATTGTGTCTTGCACTGTGTATTGTTAGCACAGATGCTGTAGAAGAGTGGGGGGCAGTAAGCAGTAAGCAGCTCAGTTTAAAGGAGCAATGTGTAAGATGACACAACCCGTCGAATTCATACCCCAAACAGTAGGGGGATATGTATAACCAGAAAGTTGTGGTGTCCACCCCTATCATAAGAAACCAGGAAAAGCACAGTCAGTCCCTCTTCTCTGTCTTCACTCCTTACCAGTCTAGGAGACACGTCACAAGTGCACTACTTCTTCATCCTCTCATGCAGTGGCTCACTATCACCTCTTGAGGTACAAAGTGGTATAACAAGACAGGACAGGCAAAGGCTAGCTGGTTAGCTAACGTAGATATCTCTGCAACACCATACACACACTTCTTTGACACCGTCAGAACTAATTTTTGGCAATTCTGTTGATAATTTTAGTTAATGTTGGAATGTTGTAAACTACAAAAAGCAGTTTTAACATTGAGCTTAGTAGTTGCTAAACATTTACACCTCCCCTCATGCTTTTGTTATTGTTGGTGATGCCTGCTTCTTCTAAGGGTTCAAATAGGTTGGGAGTTTTTTTTTTTTTTTTTTTTTTTTTTTCAGAGTCGCCTCTCTGCCCAGCACAGCATACGCTAAGTAACGTGTTTTTTCCATTTCATCTGTTGGTATGAGACCAGAAGCTGCAAGTGACACGAGTAGCCTGTCTGTTTTGATGTCTTCATCTGATAGCATATGAAAAGAGAAGCCCACAAAGCCATTTGTGATTGGCTCAGCCAAGACACAATCTGTCATCTGTCTCTCCACTATGCTTCTGCCAGCAGAGCCACACACCATGCTCCAGAATGTCCACAAGCCCTCTCATCTATTAGCAATTACGTATCATACTCGCAGCGGCTGGTTGGCCGCCCTTTGATAAGTGAGGGTGACTGAGATGCATTTCTCTAAACAATGGAGCAGACACTGGCCATTAACAGCTTTGGCTACACACACAAGTTAGTTTTCAGGTCAGTCTAATGAGGAAACGACAGTCTGAGGACAAACACTAAGTCACACATCAGCTGTTTGACTGCATGTTTGAGGTCGTGTGAGCGTTTATTTGTGTGGGTGTGTGTAACCAATGAAATGTTAAAATGTACGTTTAAAGAGGATTGAGATCAAAAGAAAAAATTTAAATGAAAGTAAATTAATTTTGGTGACTGAAAATGACAAAAAAAAATAATGGTCATAATTCTAATATAATTCTTAAAATCTAGTACAAAGAAATAAATTGAAAATGGAAATAGTACTGAGAAGAAAATGAATAATAAGTAAACAAATAATAAATAAAAGTACAAAATATAATAACTAAAATAATACAAATAAAAATGACTAAAGATCAAGTTAAACAGGTACAGGCAGAGTGGAGGTGGTTAGAATAAAAACAATTGAACTTAAGGGAGGAATTAAAGGGTAGGAATTAAAACTTTTTATTGATTGTAGTAGAATATGCACTTTGGACAGTGTGTTCAGTGTGCATCCATTACTACTAACACTGTTAATATATTTAATACAAGCTTCAAAAGAGTCAGAAAGGTTCTTGTGGTAGCAGTTAGCTTAATGCTAACATACTACCAATCCCATTGGTTCGTTAGCAGATTTGAACCCATTGATCTAATATTTTAAGATTGTCACTTTTTGTTGGGGGGGTGGGTGTGAAAGGGGGGTATAGACATTTATGCCCAGGGTCCATTTGTTAACCGTTTCAGTTTCAGGTCTTGTAATCATTTCAGTTCCAGGTCTTGTCAGTGTTTCTCTACCCTGGTCCTGGAGGCATTTTACTGCCCTGTATGTTTAGTGCTTTAACACCTCCCCTGCAACTCTGAGAGGGCTTGTTGATGAGCTGATAAGTTGAACCAGGTGTGTTGGGAGCAGGTGAAGCACTAACATAGGCAGGGTGCCTCCAGGACCAGGGTTGAGAAACACTGACCTAAGGTATAGTGATCAGTAACTACATTAAGAGTAATGCAAACTGACTGAGTTATTGTTAAATTATAGGAATGAAGACAAAACACATGGATCTTCAGGTGAGTCCTGACAGTTTAAGGGCCTAATCCGTTCCTGGATATGTTGTAATCTGTTATCTGGCCCACATGAAAGTTTTAGAGTAGAAGTTCCACAATAACTGGTAGTTAATTGAAAAGTTAATTTTAATGTTGTGTAATTATTTGGCCATCTGGAACAAAAACTGCAGTCAAGGCGTATAGTTGAAGAGCTCTTGTTTAACATTATAAAAGGTTTTTCCCATGATACAATTTTGATGACCTGTAAATGCTTATTCTGGGACACACCCAGATGGAACCTGGGAGCTTCCTATCCCTCCAGCTCCAATCTGTCCCTCTCTGGTCACCGAGGTTGAAGCTCATGAGGTTATGGTTGAGTATTATTGGAGATTCACCTTTTCTGTCCTGTGGCCCTCTCTGCCCTTATCGCCTGCAGGCATACTGGGCCTGGTCCTCCGGAGAGGGGGCTGGGGGTAGTCCCGGACGGGGCTGTGACACTAAACGCTGAATCTCATTAATGCAGAGCGGCTTTGGGCTTATCATCCGTGCGCCGCTCTGCGCTGCCCGCCACTCTCAGAAATGGAAATGCCGAGTGAAAAATTGAGGAGCGGATGAATAATGAAGGAGAGAGGCTTACGCCGGAACGCCGGAGCTGACTCACTGCCGCGTACAGAAGCAGCATGACGAGTACTCCGACTGCCTATTTTAGACCCAGCTTGGGGCTGCTCCTCCTCTTCCTCGCCTGCCTTCTTTATCTCTCCCTGGGTCGGGTGGGTGGGGCACTGGGTGGTTTGTCAAGCGCGTCCAAAACTGGGTTGTGACTCACCCCGACTGTGACAAAACCTGAACTGTGGAAATAGTGTTGGGCAATGTGACGATATTATGCCGTCATCATTTTAAATTATGATAAGCAGCCTGTACACAACCTGCAGTGTCACATTGTCATGTTAACCACATAGTAACAAGAAGCTGATTGGATGTCTCTGTATTTTGTCATAGGAATTGTTTTCAGCTTATAAAATGTCAGGTCTTGCTAATAAATTGTGTCTCGGATAAATTGAATGTCGAGGAAAGCCTCTGCTGTCAAGGACCAACAAACTCAGCTAGCTACAGTTTGCCAGATGCTTCTGAAACTGTCAGTGGGACTGTTTTCTAGGATCAGATGAGACCAAAATAGGGCAACTCCAGAGCAGAGACATGAAGAGAGAGAGTCACGTCAATGGAAATTCAAAATGCCTCATAATCACATGATTCACGTAGACTTCAGATTGTTCCAGGAACCCAAAGAGAGAACTGCGATTTTTGGTAATTAGTAGTCAGTAATGAATTGGTCTACATCATACTTTCGTTCCATGTTTTTGTTTACTGTTTGGAAGTCTAAAATATGCTTTAAATCCATAATAATAGCGATTACAAAAATAGCTCCACTCTATATCCCTTATTATAACATTAGCTCGTGCTCCAAAATGAATATCAACATCTCACCTCATCCACCCACCACACCATGATATATGTAGTATTTAACTCCACCTGCAAAAAGCACATTTAGAAGACTTTTTCTCTCCACAGCAGTGAATAAAGTGGCATTAAGAAAAGGAGATTTACAGTTAACATGGTTAAAATGGTTAATGCTATGTGGGGTTAACCTTATTCAGTGTCCTTTGCAATGAGAGGTTCCACGATCCACCATTGGTGTAAAACAATGGTCTGTCATCAGTAAATTAAAATAAAAAGTAAAAGTTCTATTCTATTCCATTCTGTCATATTCTATTCTGTGCTGTTCTATTCTGTTCTGTTCTGTTCTGTTCTATGCTGTTCTATTCCGTTCTGTTATATTCTGTTATGTGCTGTTTTGTTCTATTCTATTCTATTCTATTCTATTCTATTCTATGCTGTTCTGGTTTGTTCTTTTCTATTCTATTCTTTAAAAAGCTTGGATGAGGTGGAAATGTTGGTTTCACAAAAAGACAATAGTGACAGTACTTTTTGAATGATGGAATTTTTGGAATAGATGATGACATATTATAAACAAAGGTCACCTGTTTTGATCTGAAACCTTTTTTCTAAAACATGTTCATAGTGGAGAGATAATAAAGGGAAAACAGAATGCAAAGAAAATGTTTTTTTCCCAGATTTCCTGCTAATTTACCATTATCAGAAACACATATAAACACAATGCTCCCCACCTCTCACGGTGCAGGTTGCATGGTTGGGGTCACCTCGTGTTTAGATCCCACCTTGCCCTTCCTGTGCTCTGATAGCTGCAGCTCCATAAAACATGCATGAGGTCACATTTGCATTTTTGTGTGCTTCGAAGTTTGTGATGCAGTGAATTATGCACACTTGCCTTCTATACCCGGCGCACGAAGGATTAATTATGTATCAGCCTTACGTAGGGTCTCTCTCTTTGACAGGTCTAGTCCTCTACATCTGGAGGGCTCCCTTTAAGAAACGTGTACATATTTGCACGGCGTGGATTTGATTCGGCGAGGACAGCGCATTCATTTTTGGCTATGCTTTTAGACGCGTGCAGCCTCACTGAAAATCTGTGAAGGTGCGAATGTGATAATGTTACATTGTCTGTTCCAGCTTCACAATCTTGCTGAATTCTTTTTAGGCTCATTTCATCAACAGCTCGCTTTCACTCCAGGGGCTCCCAGCCCCAATTACACGCCACTTTGCTGTGTTTTGCAATAATTTATACCAACACTTAATGTCAGTTCTGTGGATTTGCATGAATATGTAAATTTGAATTAATTGGCTCATACTTTTCATTAGTCATAATTTATTCTAATGATTGTAATTTTGTCGTGGTTCTGTACAAAGGCAAGCGTTTGCGATAATTATACAGGTGTTTTATCTTCGCAATGTGGCCATGAAACCCGAAAACCGACAGATGTGCGATCCCTCAGATTTAAAGAGAGCATCTTTCTTTGCAGCACTCAGCGCTGGGACACTTCAGTCATGCATATGACAGTGCCGGCATCATCCTCTGACAGAAATATCTATGTGTGGGTGACACTCTTAAAGATCCTCTTCCATATGAAAAATGTCACCGTGCTCATAAATATATAGCTCTGTTTTCCTTTGTCTAATATTGTGTTGCGGGAGAGTGCTCACCTCCATCACCGAACACCGCGCTTATTAATCTGTTCACAGGGAACCCTTGTCTTCGCGAGGTAAACTTTGCGCTCTCCGTTTTCATTTTCCTGCCTCGATACTAAGCATTCTCCCAGAGGCACTGCATTTACATGTCGCTTTCAGATTACGTATTCCATTAAACGCTGCCTGACTTTAGCAGTGACTGATTGCCCTGCGACGGCAATGTGGTATGATCTCTGATTACTCCATCTTTCATATACACTGACAAATTACAGACATCTGTTAAATCTGAATGATTTCTTTTCTCAACAGAATTGCTCAACTTAGCTATGTATCCAGTGCTGTATCTCATTGGGGTCTGGTGTTGTTTCCTCAGGAGTTGGAACAGCAGTTTGAGAGGGAGCGCAGTTCACTGGAGGAGCAGAAGAAGCGTCTGCGAGAGCAGCTGGACACCCTGAGAGAGGAGCTCACTGCCAAACTCAACATGGCCAATAATGAGGTAAGAAAAAAGGCTATGTCGCGCCATGCGCGTTTTAGTGTTCTCCCAGCTCCCAACACACATCATCCAACTAATCGGGTAATTGACAAGCCCTTCCTGAGTTGAAGTGGGTGTGGTGCAATGGTTCAGGACCAGGGTTGGGAACCATTACATCAGCTGACTTTTTGGTCAACGGACAGTGCCGTATGTAAAGTTGAAGCTCTTTCTGCAGGTTCCATTGTTCACATTTCCTTGGCAGAATGGTTACGGGCTCGGATCTATTTAATGAATTTAATCAAACTAAATACTTAGCAGATTAAGCAGGACACTTATGTGTGTGAAGTATTGCGACTCTGTGCTGAGTTGCTAGTGAGCAATGAGAGGTGAAAGGTGAGATTCCTCTGCTGTGAAAACAATTCACATCTCTCCACAAAGACAGCAGTGCTGAGATAAAACGATTCGCACAAGGTCTCCTGATATCAGGGTGATCTTAAAGGATAATCTTCCCAGATTATCCTGTGATGTGGGGTGTCTATAGTCTAGCATTGCCAGATTCTCTGGAGAGGGTTTGGTACCTTTCACCACATAACGTGGCAAAGAACCATCTACTACTGCAGTAAAATGAAATTCGACTGACGTTTAAAATTCAAAATCACAAGCCTGCTATCTGACGTGACGTATGGTTTGAGGCAATCTTCAACACATCCAGTCATAACGTAAACCTGACGACTGTTCGCCAGCCTGAACTTACTGATTATTAATAATTATTAATAATTTTTCCAAAGTTCTGATTTAATTTGGTTCAGTTTGGTGCAAAGTGTTCTAAAGACACCTACACTGCCTGATATCTGAGGTATTGTAAGAAAAATATATAAGAAAAATGAAATCATTGTTTAGGCAAAAATGCTCTTTATACTGGGGTGGCACAGTGGCGCAGTGGGTAGCGCTGACGCCTCACAGCAAGGAGGGGCTGGGTCAGTGTGGGTTCCCCCCCCCCCCACACACACACACACACACAATTAAATAATATGCTTTCAGGTAATAAAAATGCTGTCAGGTAAATTGGAGATTCTAAATTGCTCCTAGGTGTGAGGGAATGTGTTTGTCTATGTGTGTGCCCTACGATGGACTGGCGGCCTGTCCTGGCTGTATACTGCCTTCCAGCCAGTGAGAGCTGGGATAGGTTCCAGCACTCCGGTGATCCAGAGGGATAACTGGCTTGACTGAGTGAATGCTCTTTATACTAAGCAAAGACTCTTTAATGAACAGTGGTTGAAGTTAAATGTACCATATATCACCACAAGGTTAACAAACTTTTGCAGGTTCTTTCTGGCTTTCTTAACTGAAACAGTGAAAGTTCAAACTTACTGTGAGACTTTCAAGAAGAGCCAGCGTATTCCCAGTCGTGGCTTGTGGAGTATGTGTCCTGCATCATATTGGGAAGCTGCGTGTGCTGAGTGCAGTTCTAGCTGTGCTGGCTTTGTGGCTCTGTAGCCATGCAGTGGGCAGATGGGTGTGGGGGCCGTTTCTGAGTGATTAATTTCGGTGCTGTGTGTTTAGCGTCCCATTACTCTCACTGGGCTTTAATAGGCTCTCTGCTCTCAGAGTCGGCTTTCTCTGCTCCACTACTGCTGCAGACTGTGAAGAAATACCCATTTGGTGTTAGCCATAACTGTTGTCTGGTTCTTTATTTAATTCAAGTCTTTTCTCTTCTCTTTATTACCAAATCCTGTAACCATTTAACAGAGCATCAAATGGTGATATGTGCCCATGACCAACAATTCAAACAAGTCTATAGAATATAAAATCATATGTATGGACTGAGAAGGAGTTGTTGGAATTGATTGAAGCTTTGTATGTGTGAATGTATGATATATGTAAATGATTACAATATTAGAGTGAAAGAATAGGTTTATTGGGGAAAACTGTACAATTGAAAGTAGGCTCTAGTACCCTGTTGAGCCGCCTCTAGCCTGAATACAAGATGAGATGCAGTCGGGCATGGAGGCATACAGGTTCTGTATGCCATCCTGTGGCACATCTGCCTACAGATGCTGCAGCTGGCCCTGCAGATCCTGCACACTCTTAGGTTACCAAAGCTGGCAACCCAGCTGGTCCCATAAATGCTCGACTGGCAGTAAATCTGGGTCTGGGCAGGCCAAGGAAGTGTAGAAATCTGGCAGAGACGTTCCTGGGAAACCCGTGCCATGTGTGGGTGGGCATTATCCTTCTAAAAAATGCCAGTTGGAAGCCCTGCCACGAGAGGCGAAACATGTAGCCGGAGGATGTCCTGCACATATCGTTGAGCTGTTAGTGTCCGTTGTATCACTACTAGGGGTGATCTGTTGTGCAAGATGGCTCCCCACATCATCACACCAGCAGTTGGGGCAGTGTGTAGCTCCACAGCTAAGGCAGGATTGAAACTCTCACCACAAGGCCTCCATGCTCAAACCCGACCAGTGTCGGATTCCAAAGAGAACCTGCATTCAACGATAGGATACGGTTCTAGCCCATAGCAGTTCAGGTTTCTCGTTCACGACACCACTTCATACAAAGGTGACGGTGGCTGGATGTCAATGCCAGGACATGGAATGGGCCCGTGACACCAAATTTCCTTCTACTAAGCCCCTGGAAATGGTCTGGGCAGAGACAGGGGTGTGGAATGAAGCTGCCACCTGTGTCTGGATGGTGGGCAAGGAAACTGTTGGAGTTGCTCGTGCTCTTCACTGGACGAAACGATCCTCTCTAATGGTGTTCTGTATGAGCCGTCTGGAGCCTGTTCTCCATGTCTGCGTGCCCCCGCATAACCAGACCACACGTGTAATCATTTACATAACTGTGTGAGACATAACTGCATGCCGGGTTTTCTGGCAATCCGACATGTCTGTCTGTTAATTGTTTTGTTGTCGGTGAGTGTACCATTTCTGTACCATTCTGGTTAATTTCCAGTGATTTGCTCTTTAAGAGCAGAAACAGCAAGTAATGTGTTCTACTGCTCCATGTAGGCCAAATGGTCTGTTTATATGGAATCATTAAGCATATTTCTAAGCACAATGGCTCAATTCAAAATGGCTCACTACTATACTGCACACTGCATACTACAGTAGTATGTACTGCATACTGTATATGCCCCCTGTGTGTAGTATACAGCATAGCAACAAGTTCTGACCTACAGTGTAGTATACTAATACAGTCACATGAGTGGTTACCTCACATTTACCTCAGAGCTGTTATTACTGTATCCAGTGTTTAGAGCTAGCTGCTGCTAACACTGCTCAATTCACTGGAAATACGTTTAGCCTAGCTGTTAGCTACCTTCGGCCATTTGGCTCTAAAACTGGACCTCTAATGCGAGTTCATCTTTTATTAGTCTTCAGACCTGCATATTTTAACTTTCTGATGAAAACATGCCCCGCTACAGCTAGAGTTGGCTGTGTGTTGCTCCCCAGTGTTACCCACCGCCATTTTCTCTGCCTGAAGCAGACTGAGAGTTGGTGAAGCTGCGGTGCATGATGGGATGCAGTACACCACAAAGATAGCTCCCCCTGTATACTAGAAACTGGAGTAGTACAACATACGGGTCTTCAGTCATCTTCAGTCCACTACAGATTTTCAATTTGGCCGCATGCTGCATACTACATACTACATACTACTTTTAGGCAGATGTAGTATGTGAGTAGTATATAGTGTGCCATTTCGAATACAGCCAATATTTTCAAGCACCAGTCATTTGAACACTGACCGAATATTAGTGACCTAAAGAAATGCTGTGCAAAAGTCAGAGCCCTTCATGTCATCCCCGTCTCTTTCTCTCTCTCCCAGGTGAGTCGTCTGCAGGAGCTGGTGAAAGAGGGCGAGCAGGGACTGGGTTCTGCAAAGGGACACATCTCCAGCCTGAAGGAAGCCCAGGAGAAGCTTCTAGAAGAGCTAGACGCCACCCGGGCCAGACTGAGAGAAACCACTAATCTCCTCACAGCCCTGCAGGTCAGAACACGAGCCACGAATCTGTCTAGAGGGTCTCCAAAAGAGCCAGCCAAATGATACATCTTTTTTGTCATGGGGTATTGATTTTGTAATGGTGAAAATTAAGCATTTAATTTAAAGTAATTACTTTAAAGAGCCATGTCATCAACCTTTCAACACATTACCTTGTCAATTCTCCTTCAAGGTTCTGCACAGAGCCAGCACAGAAAGACTATCTGAACAACCAAATCACTCAAACTAATACCTACACTTAAAAAAGATGCTTCTTCAAGGGCTTTTGATTAAAGACAGTGGTTCTGTACAGAATCATTTCATGCTTAAATGTTTTTTGCATGGTAAAACGGTTCTTCAGAATTGTAGAGAGTCTATAAAGCACCAAAAAGGTTTCTTCTATTGCTATGACATTAATTTGTAGCTATCGAAGATCCCTGTTTGGTGCTATAGAATCATCTACAGCACATTGTCCATAAATCTGAAGAACAATTTAATCATGCAAAGAACGATTTAAGCCTGCAGTGTTAATGTTGGCTTTTTTATGGGTACTATGAAAAACGATCATCTAGAACTCATGGTTGTAAATAGAACCATTCCCTTTACCTTTGAAGAGCCATTTTTAAGAGTAGGTAGCTTGGTATCATTAGGTAAACTGTACATTTATTAGCTACACACTGGTTCAAAATGCTGCCTCTTTAGTAAAAAACCATGTGCACTTAAAGAAGTCTTTGCATGATTAGAAGGTTCTGTGTATCATGAATGGGTCCCTGTTCAGAAGGGTTTTATCTGGCACCAAAAAGGATCATTCTAATTGGACAAGCATGCTATCATGACCATCGAATTGCCCCTTTCAATGCTATATACAACCATTTTCAAAAGGGTTTCATGAAGAACCATCTACAGCACATTTTTCATCAGTCTGAAGAACCCTTTCCTAAACCCTTACATCATCCAAAGGGTTCTTTGGTTCTATATAGAAACTATTTCTTTACTACTATCTATTTTTAAGTGTATACAAGAACAAACTGACACAACAAGTTGGCAAACCAGCATTAATAAGTTAACTAACATTACCTTATGGAAATGTGATTTTAAGCCGTTCCCTTGCTGTCAGAGGAATTGACTGGGTAATTTCCTGACAGGTCATGTTTGGAAATATGACAAATTTAACAAAATGGTGTTACTCTTTTTGACCACCTTAAACAATCCAAATTAGTTAATTAATCCAATTAGTTAAACTAATTGCCCATTAGTTTTAGTGGACGGTTCATCTGTTAGATATTTCTTTTGGCCTCCAGTGACTTTGTTGGTGTTGGGAATTGTTTGGAAAGATGTTTTACAGAGCTGGACAAATGGAGAAAATGCCACACATAGGTGAGCTTAAGGTCGGAGTGCATTACTTTCTGCTTTGAAGTATAGTCCACTTGTCAGTTGTGTGCTCATTTTGCCTTGAATACTGATGTTGATGACAGCTGCAGTGAGATGGCTGGAGCGAGATGCATGACAGGTGCCGTACTGAATTATGGATTGTGGCGTTTTGGGCTCTGGTGATGGTGTGGCAGAGGCACTTCATTAGGGTGAGCTCTTCATACTAGAACTTCTCATTCTCTTGACCAGCCAGCACAGCGGTCTCAGTGACCTTGCATAATGCTTCACATTTGTGTGCGTGTGTAGACGCCAGAGTGGAGCAGCGCTTTGGTGCAAATGAGGATGGATGAGTTAGGGACTGCTTCTTATTTCCTGTTCTGGCTTACCTCCCTGTGCCTCTCAGGCTTGATTGATGGCTGTGAATGTGGAAGGCACTTCCAGTCCTTGCCTCCTTCTGCTGTGCAAGAGTTTGCAGAATTAGCCAGGGATGCACTGATATGGAATTTATGGGCCGATAGGACAGCCAATAATTAACACCTTGTTGTAGCTGATATCGATATTAATAACCAATAATTGTTTTGTATTTAAAAACGAGTTCACAATATTCACTACAGATATTCACTGTATATGCAAATACACTAGATAAACACTGCATATGTAGAACATTGATTAAACATACACAGACAGGACAATAATGGGCATGTATGTAACTCAATTTACAGCATCTATGAAAATGTTTTGTATTCTTTAGTAGACTTGTACTAGTATGTGAAAGTAGTGTTGATAGCCCAAAGACTTGCTGTTATAGCAGAGGTGCTGCCTGGACAAAGAACTGAATTGTGTTTGTGTGGTGGAGGTGGTGGTGGTGTTGCTCACTATGCTCCGTTTGGATCGTAAAACTCATTGGTCTCATAAAACTGCCTTAAAATATGCATCATGAGCATCACTCAGATCAACAATATTCATGTAATATTCAGGTTATATTTGCCAATATTCAGGTTAGTGGATCTCTAAGGTACAGCAAAAAGGAGCACATTTGTCTGTTTTTCATTTAACCTTATTTTACTTTAGCAGCCTTTCATCTTTTCTTACCAACTGTAAAAACGTGGTAAAAGAAAAGAACCTGTGGTAAAAAGTGAAAAGAAAAAGAAAGGCAACAATGTTCTTAACTTCATTCATTCATAAAGTTCTTTATGCAAAAATTTGGTTGCAAAAATCTGTATAATGTCAATTAAATCAATCAGGTATATGTTTATTTATTCAGCCAAGTGTTATTGTTTGTACACCCAAAAACAGAAAATGACAAGTTTAAGCTGGGTCTCAGTATTCATCATGTTCATGAGAATAGCCTGTTTGTGTGAATAGGGGAAAAAACACCACTGGCAACTAGCACTAGTGTATACACAAACTAAAAGTAGAAGAGAAAATTACTGATTGTAGTTGGCTGTAATTCCTGTGTCTATAATATAAAAATATACAACCCCAAATCAGAAAAAGTTTGAACAGTTTGGAAAATGCAAATAAAATACGCTGTGGATACTGCTTTTGTACCAAATCATGATTATAACCATCTACTGACATCACCTGTTTGAAATCACATCATTATTTAGTTTTTTACCTCATTACTAGCCCTAATTTGCCCTCATCCCAACTTCTTTTGGAATGTGTTGCAGACTTGAAACGCAGGAATGGATGCATATTTTTTAGTTTACCAGCAAAACATGAAATATCTTGGGTTCATACTGTCTGCAGTGAAATGAAAGTCAAAGTAAATGTAAAAACACTGTGTTTTAATTTGTATTTTCCATACTGTCACAACTTTTTCTGATTTGTTGGATATTATAAAATACCTGTAGGAATAATACCATTTTTGTTAGGGAATAATATCAGCCACAGATGTAATACATTTACCATAGTTAACACTATTCATGAACACCCACGTTGTACCTACACTCTTTGGTCATCATATACACTATATTGCCAAAAGTATTCACAAAGCATGGTCCATACAGACATGGATGAGTGAGTTTGGTGTCGAAAAACTTCGCTGACCTGCACAGAGTCCTGACCTCAACCCGATAGAACACCTTTGGGATGAATTAGAGCGGAGACTGCGAGCCAGGCCTTCTCGTCCAACATCAGTGTCTGAGCTCACAAATACGCTTTTGGAATAATGGGCAAAACTTCCCATAAACACATTCCTAAAACTTGTGGAAAGCCTTCCCAGAAGAGTTGAAGCTGTTACAGCTGCAAAGGGTGGGCTGACATAATAGTAAACCCTATGGATTAAGAATGGGATGGCACTGAAGTTCATATGTGTGTGAAGGCAGAAGAGTGAATACTTTTGGCAATACAGTAGGTGTAGGTACACTTTGCAGGTTTACAGTAGTGGCGCTGATGCAAGTGAATCAGGCACCCCGTCTCTTAACCTGAAAGATCAGCAAAAGTCCTGTGGTTAGAAATGATAAAGATTCAGAGGTCTTAAATTTAGTTCCTGATCCTGGATCTTGCAGTCATATGCAGTTAACTGTAGATATGTGATACATTACACTGATTGCAAAACCTAGGACCGTAAACTGGATGCAAGCTCGGAACCTCTCTGGGCTACAGAATAACTCACACATGAGCTTTGAAGTAGGTAATGAACTGGTAACACAATGTACAGCTTATCACCATCACTGACCTGGCTTCTCTCCCCAATCCCCACTCCTGCCACCACCCCACCCCCTAACAGGGAGAGATGGAGACTCAGAAGCAGCAGCATGAGGCAAAATATATCTCCACCAAAGAGGAGGAGAAGCTTAAAATGGATAAAATGGCCCTGGAGCTGGAGCTGAAGTGGACTGAAACGCTCAGGTATGTGGTTTTTGTGAGTTTGAAAATGCATTTGCATTTAAAAAGCCCTGCATCCTATATATTCCCTGTATATGTAAATACCTCTGGTCTTTTGATGATGAGTGTATATGCGCTGATTGGTGGCCTCACAGAAACAATGAATTTAGGCTGTTTTTGCAGATTGGGCTGCATTGAATGGGGAGTGGATTGTACATTTTGAAAGTTTAACAATGTTTATATATTA
The DNA here is from genome assembly GCA_034552555.1 of Semaprochilodus insignis. Lineage (NCBI taxonomy): Eukaryota > Metazoa > Chordata > Actinopteri > Characiformes > Prochilodontidae > Semaprochilodus > Semaprochilodus insignis. The sequence goes on along the minus strand of CM067481.1, from coordinate 31,814,488 downwards.
CATTAAACTCACTTATTTAAAAAAAGAAACATTGTGGATTCAGTTTTCCCTGCGTATGGTCCCTTTAAAGTACCAGCTTTGAGTATTTTCATGTTTCCTCACTGTATATAAAAATGAGATTTTTCTGATACATATAAAAATGTTATCCTTAGATATGAATGTAGAAGAGTTGATCTCTATTTTCTGTGAAGTCTTTCTCTCTCCCAGGCTGAATTAATGAGTAATAGGACTACAATTTAACTGGGCTAACTGCTATAGAAAATCTGTCACTACCTCCAAAGGCCCTGATGATCTAATTTACTCTCAGTAGGAGTGAAATGTTCACATCCAGACTTATGTTGAATCACCTTCAAAGAGGATGAATGACTCATGATATTATATTATAACCTGCAAAAATAGTAGCAGGAAAAAGAATCCCTGTATGAATATAGGCTTATAAATCAGTGTTATGGCTATGTCTAAAAAGGATGCGGGATTAAACTGCTGGATGTGAGCCAGAGTCTCTAGTTTCTAGCACTATGAGGCATTCTGTGAGACACAGTACAAAATGTGTGTTGACGTGACCGCACTGTCCGCCCACAAAGTGCCTGAGTTTAACCTTGGATTTAGTAAAACTAAACTTAAAACTTAAAAGGCATGGTGAAGAGATAGCGGTGTTAATAAATAAAGTGCTTCTCCCTCCATGGTATTCTACAAGGGTGTTTTCTACTCCAGCTAAGACATAGACTGTCAAGCAATAACATGTACTGCATGCACATATCAGACACAGCATATTTACATACCCCCCAACCAGATACTTCATGAGGTACACCTCCTTGTATCTTCACTTCTGTCCATATGAACAGCTCTATTTACCATATAGGAGCACTTACAGACTGTAGTCCATCTGTTTCTCTGTATACCTCGATAGACCCCTTTTACCCTGTTCTTCAATGGTCAGGACCCCCATAGAGCAGGTATTATGTGGGTGGTGGATAATTCTCAGCACTGCAGAGACACGGACATGGTGGGGGTGTGTTAGTGTGTGTTGTGCTGCTGTGAGTGGATCAGACACAGCAGTGCTGCTGGAGTGTTTAAACACTGTGTCCACTCACTGTCCACTCTATTAGACACTCCTACCTTGCTGGTCCACCTTGTAGATGTAAAATCAAGGTTGCACAGTTTGTGAGTCATCCTTTAGTCTTTTGTTAGTGGTCACAGGACGCTGCTGACTATTATTTGTTGGTGAACTATTCCCAGTCCAGTAGTGATCCGCCACGCAAATGATACCTGCTCTAGTACATGCTCTGTGGTGGTCCTGTCCATTGAAGAAAATGGTAAGAGGGTGCTAACGAAGTATACAGAGAAACAGATGGACTACAGTCTGTAACTGTAGAACTACAAAGTGCTTCTGTAAGGTAAGTGGAGCTGATAAAATAGCAATCAGTGTAGATACAAGGTAGGTGTACTTAATTAAGTGGCTGGCTGGTGTGCACGCTTCAAACACTGTATTGGGAATACCTCCTTGTTGCTGTGTTTAATAAAGTGGACAGAGTGGACACAGTGTTTATACACTCCAGCAGCACTGCTGTGTCTGATCCACTCACACCAGCACCACACACACTAACTCACCACCACCATGTCAGTGTCACTGCAGTGCTGAGAGTGATCCGCCACCCACGTAATACCCAATATTTGGTGGTCCAGATGTTTGAAGAAGAGGGTAAAAGGAGGTTAACAAAGTATACAGAGAAACAGATGGACTACAGTCTGTGATTGTAGAACTACAAAGTGCACCAATATGGTAAGTGGAGCTGATAAAGTAAACATGTGTGGAAACCAGAAGGTGTACTTAATGAAGTCGGTGTATATACAATGGTCAAAATTAGTCTACGGAATACAATATATGTTTTGTTTATTCATTATTTTCCAAGCTAAAGTAAAAAGCAAAACAACCAGCAATAACAATGCACAGTAGCAATAACAATAACTCCAAATGATCCCGGTAATTAATTAAAAATGCAAGGGCTGTAAAAGTACTCCAGCATTAGTGTCTCTGTTCTTTATGTAGTTCAGTATTTAGTATTCCATTCTGTTGTTAAGTCTCTCGGCGACTTGTCTTTTGAGACCCGAACACAACTTTCTGTCTGGTTTTAAAAGGTGGAGGAAGTTTGACGAGTTGCTCAAACTTCAGTAATTTGAGTGGAATATGTAATCAGCCAGAGGTATAATATTAGCCCCTACTTTTTTGTGATCCTCTCACATTTTGTGACAATGCGATTTTATGAGGCAGAGAAGCATTTAGTACTCATGTGCCAGTTTTGTACATAACACAGGCAGAATGCACTGAATGTTAGACTCTTATGCTTTAGTCTTTCTCAGCTAGAGACACGGTGTCACTTGTGGACACTGTTTGTCATGCCATGTTGCATAAACCGCCAATTTTGTTGTCAACCTTGTGTAATAATCACAGGTAAGTGCTGTTCTCGGCTGCCTATCTCCAGTGAAATGCAGCTTGCTTGCGTATCGCACATTCCACAACTATGTCAATGTGTTACAAACAAAATGCATGTTTAATAAAACCTACTGTAACTCATTTCCTCTGGCATTTGCTGTGCTTGGTGCTTCTGCACCCATGTGTGTGATATTTGGGCAGTGAAGTTGTTGTCGATTGTGCGAGAGGAGTCATGGTGGAGCCTGGCTGGTATTGCTCACAGGACAAGCTGCTAATGAGCTGAAGAGACTGTGGGACTCGGGCTGGGGGCCTTGCACCCTTACAAGCCTCTGTCTATGAATTTAAAGTGGAGAAGGGGTCTGTGCGCGGCCCATGCCGAGCCAGCAGAATCTCAATGACTCGGCTCCGCGCTGGGGATATCTGAACACAATTAGGGGTCGGTGACTGGTGAGCAGCCTATTCTTGCACACCAGAAAGTCTTCAATTAGTGCCCCAAATCCCTCGGCGAGGTCCGTTAATGTCCTGATGTATTAATTTAGGATTCCTTTTCATGAGTAGACCAGTGATGGGAAAATCATGTGAAACCGCTGTCTCAGTAAAAGGAATACTCTAGCGTTTAGCGTCTAGCCTTATCTGTAGCATATGGTCCATCGCCATGGGACACATTGCCCTGTATTTAGTACAACAACAAAGAGCTTGCTGACTTGCTGACTTTGGTTATAGTAGAAGCTGCTAGGTTTTCTGTTCTCTTCTAAGCAGGGGTGATTATTGTCGGTGATGTATTGAGATGTACTGAAATTGAATTTCTGATTGAATAACCAGTAATTAACACCTTACGTGCTGAGCAGGTGATGTAAGCAAGAATGGGCCTTATCGCTGTACCTATATAAGGCCGTCCTGTTGCGTGTGCTTTCCATTCTGACTCGTGCTGTTGTGTTGGTAGTGTCCTTTGTAAGTGAAGTATGCCTCAGAGAAGCAATTCAAACAATTGGAAGAGTTAAAGAGGGGTCGCATCGTAGGGCTCTGGGAAGCGAGATAGTCTTTTCAGCTCATTAGTCGCCATGCTGGTCGTGCAGATACAACCATAGCAGACTGTTGGCGGAAGTGGATAGAAGAAGGCGAGCACCAGCAACATAAAGGATCTGGGAGACCTACACGAACCACGGAGAAGGAGAACCAACAAACTGTCCGACGTGTGCGAAGTGTACTAACAGCCACAATTGCGGATGTTCAGCAAGCATGATGCCCTCCATGAGTCATCCTGTTAGTGCCAGCACCATTGGTAGACGGCTGCACGACGCAGGACTACATGCACACAGAGCGTGTACAATGACTGCCCTTAACACCACGTCAACGTCGCCAAAGACTGCAATGGTGCCGTGCCAGACTGTCATGGAATGACTCAGAATGGCAGCGGCTCATCTTCAGTGACGAGTCCCGCTTTTGTCTAGGTGGAAACAACCATTGAATCCGTGTGTGAAGGAACTGCGTGAGACTATTCAAGCTGCATGGGATGGATTATTACAGGACACCATTAAGAACCTCTACAACTCCATGCAGAGACGTCTGACATATATTTATTATATGAGCTGCACATTCCTTTGTGGTGCAACTCTTCTTTTGACGATGAGTGTATAAATTAATTGTTTTAATTTAATTCATTGCTTTATTGCTTTATTACATGCATGTAGACATTTTACATTATTTAGCAGACCTCATGACTAGGGGTTGTGGGCAGGGGTAGCCTGCTCTTCCACTCACACAGAACTAAAATCATTATTCAGCTTTTATATGACGCTTACTGGATGAAACAGTCAGAGATAAACAGACGTGCAGTCGGACAAAAGAACACATAAACGGACAGACTAAAGCTGCGTGCAGAGGAACAGACTGTCACACATATGGATAGCCAGACAAACAAACAGATGAACAGACATGCAGACAGACGCATGGACAAATGAGGCAATGCATGAATGAAGAAATGCATGAACAAACAGTATTTGTGGTGGGCAACAGGCAGCACAGGCAGGTGGTCTAGCACGAAAAACAAGGTAATGCGTCCCTGGTCACTTGTTTGCCACAACATATATGAGACTATTCTGAACACAGAGCTTAGCTAATAGGTTTATGTGATTCATATTGGATATGAAATGTTGGTTCTGTAAATCTACACTAATTAACTTCTGCACATACTTTAGTCCAGGCAGGAAATTAATAACATTTAATTTCAGGACCGAAACTGATTATAATAATTGGGTTTTTTCATTAATCAGCAAATAACATCGGATGCCAGTATATCTTATTTCCCAAGTGATCACCAATATGCTGCAAATGAGTGGTGGATAATATAATAATGTTTTCATATAATGTTTTTCTGAGCATGCAGGGGATTATCGGTACTTAAAAAGTGTGGACAGCTGCATGTTTTATTACAGATAAGCCATGAATAGTCCTGTTTAACTGGATTTAGTTCAGTCTAGCATGTGACATATTAAATAAAAATCACTGTATTTTAAAAGTTAATAAACACTCATTAACAAAAAAAAATCACTGTATTAATAGTTTTTGATTTAGTATCTGTTCCAGCTTATCAGATCTAAGAAAAACAAAACGTGTTAAGTTTTTATTACAGTTTTATCATGAAAATGTCTTTAAGTATCCTGGTGTAATGTTTCTGCCATATACATGAGTATATTATGTCCTGCAGCCCAGTCCTGTCCTTATTCTCATTAGTGTTCATGTGCTGTCCCTCCTCAGTACATGTCCCTTTCTCATGATTAGAGTGCACACTGCCTCAGCATGTATTTCCATAACACGAGTTTTACAAAACACCATAACGACAGCGTAAGTCATTTAGTGCCTCATGACGTTAATGAAGCGTTTCTGTGTTCATGCGGGAAAGATGCATACGTGAGGCAAAGGCAGAGACCTGAGGGATTCCTTATGGTGTGACTTATGAAGAAGGAGTGCCGTTTACATCCCGGCAAGCATCGCTTCAGCTTCTTGACTGGCTATTAAATGATAATTAGTCAGCACTAGGCGGACGGAAAATGAGCGAAATGGGGGTAACGCTGGATTGCTCATCTCCTCTGTGTGTCTTTATAAGCTTTATGGGTTGTTTTGTTTATTTCTCAGCATTAAGTGCTTCAGCAAGTAGGGGTCAGCAATATGCGGGGACACACATTAGTGCCCCTGGTAACGGCATTTCACATTTTGCCCACTAAAAATGCAGAGCCTGTGGTACGAGTGTCCACTCACCTTGGAGAGTTTTTGCATTTTAACAGGCTTTTTGATCTAAACCGGAACTAATGAGGCAAATCAGATTTTGTTGCAGTTCATTAACTCAGACCACCGCAGTAACTAACGTGGCAGTGTGGTGACCGTGGTGGACCCTCTGCTGAGCCGGTCCACCCAGTGCATCATAGATGCTGTTTCTGTGGCTAAAGTTTATTAACATCATGATGAAGAACAGTCTGAAATAAAATAAGCTGTTAAATAACCTGACCGTAAAACGAGAGGCAATCACTGCTGTCACTGAACAGGACGGACCGGTTTGGCATGGAAGACCACCACAGTCTCTATACCAGCAATGTTCAACACAAATATTTCCTTTTTCAAAGCAACAATCGACTGTTTTTCAGTACTGATGTACAATCGTTAACTGTAAATACACTCATCATCAAAGAAAATAGTTGCACTCAAAGAAATCAGCTGACAGGAATGAAACTTGGTGGGTAGGTTTGACATCGTGAGACATGTGAATGATTCAAGGTTCACGCTAGGCCATGCATGTGACATAAGCAAGGACGGGCCTTATCACTGTACCTGACTGACCAAACAGCCAAGATTGCGGACATTCAGCGAGCAGTGATGCCCTCCATGAATCATCCTGTTAATGCCAGCACCATTGGCAGACGGCTACATGATGCAGGACTGCATGCATGCAGGCCGTTATGACAACTGCCCTTAACTCCACGTCGACATGGCCAAATACTGCAATGGTGTGGTGCCAGACTGGCATGGAGAATGACAGCGCGTCATCTTCAGTGACAAGCCCTGCTTTTGTCTTGGTGGAGACGACCAACAGATCTGTGTGTGGAGGCACCGTGGTCAGCGCCAAGATGAACCTGTTTGTTGTCACATGTCTTGAATGCCTGGTGTCACTCCACCTCCACCCCTACCACAAAGTCTGCAGGGGACACCATTAGGAGCCTCTACCACTCCATGCCGAGACGTCTGGTAGCCGGAGCCCGCTCCATGCACACTACTTCTGTATGTGTAGCTCAATAAATATTGCCCATATCAGTCGAAATTGATCATCATTTATTGTTCCTGGTGACCTTTATCTTCCTTCCCAATAGCACTGCAATCCCACACCTCCTTCTGGGTGCAGCTATTCTTTTGATGTTGCATGTATAACATCATAATCATTGCATAACATGTTTCTTTTTTCTTGCTAGAAATTTGGTCATTGACCAGTGCACAGTTTTCACAATATTGCCTATTTTGAGGTTGGCTAAGTCGGAATGGGCAATAGAGAAACAGTAGAGCCACATTTTGAAAATGCTAAAACATTACGGTGATTTTAATTATGCGTATCACGTACCATACTGCTTTAAATTCAATAAAGCAGGCCTAATTCTGCTCTCTTTCCATTAATCATGCAGTTGATCAGTGTTCTTTCAGTACTGACAACTCAGAAGAACATGTTGTGATGTCATGTGACTTGATTCATAATGATAATGCTGAATACTGTGATACTGCCTGTCCAAATCAGCAGGTACAGGAATGCAGTGTGAAGGTCAGTGTTGGGAAAGTACTTCTCATAGTTTCCACCTGCTTTTCCTCACCCATTAGGAACTTTGTGTATTGTAACTGTGCTTAGTAAGCACTAGTTTACACATTTCACCGGAACTGCTTGCAGCCTCCTGATTATTCAATAAAAAGGCTGAAAACTGCATTAGAAAAGCAAAACCCTGCCTAATAAAGAGGCTCCAACAGAGTATGCTGCAAGTCTTTTATTCTTTTTTAGAGGCTTAACAGTGTTTTTATGCTTATTCCTCTCCTGTGGGGAAGCTGTTTAGGAGATTTATTTGATTGGCTGTGGCATAGAAGTGGAGTTAATCGTCTGCATCAGCTCTGTAGAGTCATGATTAAAGTCTCCTCCAGCAGTTCATGTTTTAGGACTTTGTTTCAGGTTTTGCTGGTTTTCAGGGGTTTTTGATGATGTGTAAAGTTTTCTTCACTGGTCGGTATGACGCGTCAGTTCTTCTCCCAATCTTCCACCGCCTGTTACCATTTCTCCATCTCTTGCTTACGTGCCTTTCGTCATTTTCTCTTTCGTCAGGTTCTGCAAGGCAGTCATCATGCTGCCACCAGCGTGGTGTTCTGACTGTCCGTTCTCCGACACATCTCTATCTTCCTACATGGTCATTTCTCTCAGTGTGTGCAGAAGTAGACTGACCAAGATGTCCTCTCGTTCCTCTTTCGTTCACATGTCCTACGTTGTGTGAAGGGGTCCCTCCTCTGTCAGCACCAGACAGCTCCTCTCTAGCAGTACTTATCGTCTCTGCGTCCATCTGAAATGGTTCCTCTGTCTCTCTGCTTGTCCACTTGTCTTTGATGGGTCTTCTGCTCGTTCTTACTCTCAGACATTCCTTGTTCGTTCTGCTGTCTTTCTGTGGAGGACTCTTTTCCTCAGGAGGTGCTCGTGGAGCCGTCTGCAGATGTTGTCCTTTCCAAGGGCACGTTTCTCTCCTCTCCTGTTTTCTCTGTGCCCCCCTCTGCTGATGAGGATCAGTTTCAGGTGTTCTTTCACAGGTTCTCAAGGTCTCTGACTGTGCTTTCTTTCCATATTGTTGTTGATGTCTTCACTGATGATTTGGTGCTGTTCTCCACTTCACTCTTCCACTCTCGGTGGTCTTTTTTATAATTCAGTTTTTGTCTTTTCCCCTGTGTTTCTGATGTTTCTCTTTTGTTGACTGCTTTCGGCTTTCATTCATAGCAATGTCTTTCTTTACTGCTTCCATTTCAGCTAGTATAAAAAATCTGAGAAATTCGTAATCTAGCTCATCTCAGTATAGAATGTAGAATTTGTGACTGGTGTTTAAATTAAAATTCTAATTATTCCAATGAATGACATTTAACTGGTTACGTTTAGTGAGTTGTATATATGTTTATTTAATACTGTAATCGTTTCTGTAGTTTCTTTTACACAGGTAGCTATTCAATGGGGCTTATTCTCATCCAGACTATCCATTGCTTAGTCAAGGTTTCAGCTTTTACATCTGCATCCATGACCTTCTGGATCATACTTCTATTTTCGTGAATCAGTGGTTGTACAGCCATATTATTGTCATAACCATGTGGGTTTTTTTGGCTAATAATGATAACACTCCAATATTCTTCTCTTTAAAATGCCTTAAAATGGAACCATTTAAATATTTACCATCCACAAACTACTCAAGCACTCAACCTCCCCATCCACATGGTTACAGATGTTACTTACTTTACTTCGCTTTACTTTCTGCAATGTTACAAGCAGTTTTGTGCTGTTTAAATCTGTTTTTTTGACCCAGTTGGATGACAGTCATTTTTTCTTTCCATATTCAGTCCAGCATTTTCCAAAGATTATCAGCCCAATACAGATACCAAGTATTAGATCAGTGCCATCATTAGATCAGTGCCACTCACCGGATTGGCTGATGGTTCTTTCTTTCTTTCAGCCTTATTCAGATCTGCCAACTGATATTTAATGGCTTTAGCATCAACCATCATTTCCACAAGAAATTTCCTGCAATAACCAGATTTCCCAATAAAACACAATTTGTTTGGTATTATGTATGCAATATTATTTGGTTATTTGATCTTTGGGTGCTTTAGCTAGTAGTCTAGTCCAGGTTGTCTCGTCCACTTGAATGTCCACTTATCAACCTCTGCGGCAACATCCATGACTATGTGCATCTCATTCCCTGCTTCAAATGTTGAAAGTATTATGAGATTTACAGTTTTAATATGTCTTCATGATCTGTTTTCCTTTAACTCACTGAGACACTGGTCAGTCATTCAGCAGATCTGCCATCATTCCTTTCTGTGTTGCGATCTGCTTCAGCATTGATCATCTTTTCTACATCTTCTTCTGCAGTAGACAGAATTACTCTGCTAAAAAAGTCAGCTCCGTGCTGGTTAATGCAGGTTAATGCTGGTTAATGCAGGTTAATGCTGGTTAATGCAGGTTAATGCTGGTTAATGCAGGTTAATGCTGGTTAATGCAGGTTAATGCTGGTTAATGCAGGTTAATGCAGGTTAATGCTGGTTAATGCTGGTTAGTGCTGGTTAATCAAGCAGCCTCCGTTTCTTTCTATAACATCCCAACAATTTCTGTAGTGTAATATTTTGGTGTTAAAAAAGACAACTTTTATATTATATAGTCTGAATTTGGTAGACTATGTTTATTTAGCCAGCTATACTAGCTATAAGCAATATTTAGCTAGCTAGCCAGACACTTGTTACCAGCTAAACTAACGTTACTACCCCACACTGTTATGCTTTCTGCATCACATTTACCAGAGATTTTTGTACTTGTGTCTTTAAAAAGCTGATGGTACAGGCAATAAACCATCAACACTGCAATTTATACTACATCAGCTTAGCATGAACAGCTAACGTTAGCTATACATTATCTCTGAGACACTGGCTCTCCTACAAAACCTCTGCTTGAGAAAAGGGAAATCAGAACATCACAGCAGAGCCACCATGCTAAGATACAAGCTAAGCGTCGTGTTTTCCACTGAGCAGTAAAACGTGGCTATTATCTGAAGAACTGCTTCAAAATGTATAATGAAACTGAAAGAATGACGCTGTGTGGCAGATCACTGACATAGCTAACCAGCTAGCTAGCTAATGTTTGCTACTCATTTGTCGCTAATACTGCTAATGCTTGCCTTCTATTAGCTACCATTTTAGCCAGCTGGTGCCTGCAGCCAACGAGAGCTACCTTGTTTTGGAATATAGCTATGCTACTGCTAGCAACAGTAGCTAACTGAATGTAACATGTAGCTAGCTAAATGTAAACAAAGTCTATCAGTTCTATACAGCTTATAAAAGTTCTTCTTCTTTCTTTAACGGGAATATTACAGAAATCATGCATGTTGTGGCTTCTTTGGTGGTGCACTTGGTGGGCTTTTCAGGAGATCTGTGAGCTATGTCCATTTCTATGGCAAGTCTACCCAGAAGGGTATCGTTGATTTGAGGACTTCTGGTAATGGAGTGTTACTCTCCGCATTCTCTAGCAGACCCACAATTTAAGGGTTTTTATCCGTTCCCTCAGTTTTCCAGGTCATTAACTTTGGACTGTAAGTACTCTGCCACCTTTAGTGGTTTAGTACGCTGAGGTCTGGTTGTTTGTTGCGTCCTCTGTAGCCAAGAGCCTTTTTTCAGCGTCTTCTAATCTGTTCTCTGTGTCAGAGACTCTCTCTGTCAGTGTGCCTAGCGAGGTTTCCATCAAAGAAACTGAATTGATGATATCTCAAAGACGCCCTCATTGATGCCGTCAAGGCGACCCATCGAAGCTGTATGCCGCCAAGCTCGCCATAGTTCATGCAATTTAGGGAAATCTGAGGTTTTTTTAATGTACGCATCCTGACAAAAAGAGAGCAATGGCTCATATGCCCGCAAGCTCTGTGTCTTGCAGGTTAATGTGCTGTAGCCGTTCAATGGCTTCAGCCTCAGTTTCTGCACCCATCGTGTTTATCTGCTGGATTCCTGCTTTACAGACAGAAGAGCAACTGTCTGAAACATTGAAATATGAAGATTAGCTCACACAAGAAGAAATGAAGTGCTACTGCAGACTGTGTGGGCTGTTGCTTCTTAATGCATCATGACCATTTCCATCATTTACTGAAGGGCTGGCCACAGCATGTTTCACTCTCATCCATTAGTCTGTTAAGGTCATCAACCTCTGCTTCAGCCTCCATGTGACCTTCTGCATCTCATGTCCTAATACATATATTGAACGTATCAGCGACGGTACAGCCATACTGATGTCCTCGTAATCTGTCTTTCTTTTATTCACCAAGAAACTGGTCAACAGTTCTGTCAGCATCATTCAGCGGATCTGCCATCACTCCTTTAATGGCGTTCCACTCAGTTTTCATTTCTACATCCATTCCTAAATAACCTAATGAACTGGCATTTGTTATGTAGATGTATGATATTCTTATTGTGACATTGTACAAACGAGGGGACATTTGGCATTGCACATTCGTTTTTTGTCAGTGTTAGTTGAAGGTGATCCTTTGGGAAGAAGTGTTGATGCTCTAATGTTATTCATTTTTTGACATATTCAGCTTTTATTTTCTTAATGGTATCTAGTGCTCTCGTTCACTACTCACCCAAAGACTGATCATTGGGAGTGTCTGTCTCGTCTAATTGAATATGCTTTTTAATGGCTTCAGCCTCAGTATCTCCAGAATTCATCAATTTACAGACAGAGTAATCCAAAATTTCAAAAACATTTTGTTTTCAACGTTGCAGAAGACTTGTTAGTAATGATGTGAGTAATGAAGTGAATGAATCTACAGAGAATGCATAGTTTTTGGTCATGTGGTTTAAGTAATACTTGAAGTTAGTTCTTATGTTTAATGTTTTATCATGGGGCCAACCTTGTGAACAGCTTCATTTAAGAATGTTGTACAGATATCTTGCAGTATATCGGTATGTTAAGCCTTAAGTCAGATGTTAAGCCTCAGTCTCATGAAGGTCAGTGCTGATTAGCTCTTTAATTCTGCTTCAGCTTCTGTGGCCATCACCTCAAGCATCGTTTCTCCGACTTGAACATGCATACATATCAGCATTCCATCAGCTGTTTAATGGCATCAGCCTCAGGTTCACTGCCACTGCATTTACCCACTATATCAGTGTTGTCATGAAATCTTTTTGTCCATTGAACTTCCTAACCAAGCTGAAACCCTGCTTTTACATTAACTGCATATCAGCAGTTCCTCTACTGTATTATAATCCTGCTGTCAGATCAGTTCCTGTACTTACCCGGATGATTCTCCACGGTGTCGTCATTCTCATCCAGATACATGTTCATTAGCTTCTGGAAGGCCTCGGCTTCAGGCTTCAGCAGGCATCATCTTCAGCTTCTCCTTCTCTGGTTTCAGATATGTAGATACTATCAGTTCTCCAGTTGTGTCGTTTTCATATCAGTGATTAATCTTCTTTACTCACTAAACAGCTAAACTGTTTGCAGCAACATCTGCCAATAGCATTTCCCTCAGTTCCTCAATGACATCAATCACAGGTTCACCGTTGCTGAACTGCTGCAGTTGCTGTCCTGCTTGAATATTAATGTCAGCATTTAACTGCTATATCAGAACTATCACAGGTTGCGTTCACATTCCAAGCCTCATTGCTCATTTTTTCGCTCACAAGTCATTTTTTCGCTCAGTCACTTATGTGAACCCGGCATCCCGGCATCCTGAAATGACCCACATGCATGCATCCAAACCAGTAACGTCACGTGAGTGAACCACACGTGTCAAGATCAGCAAACAAACCAGCAGAACGAGCCTTTTCTGCCAAGATAATTAGGTCTGATCAGCTCTCAGCTGTTCATTATTGGAGCGAGATGGAGATGAAAAAGGGTCAGTACTGCAGTTCCACCAGTTGCTGGCTGTAACTTCGTAATTGCCTCTGCTGTCACATTAATGTTGAATGATGGCGCATGCACAGTGGAAAACACCACTCATTTACACTAACTACTAATTCATTCAAAGTAATCCAGTGTGGTATCAGACTTGGTGTTGGTGAGTATTTAAAAAACATGCCATTGATGGATCCCTAATAAATCCAAATCAGTTTTTCACCTGTAGCATTTGCATCGGTTCTTCAGTCACCTCTGCCTTAGTGCTCATTGACTGTTTATGTAATAAGTACAAAGCTTTTACTTAAACTTGATTAAATATTTAAAACTTTCAAGACCTGCTTTATGAAACACGTATGTATATTGGCAGTAGTTGTGGATCCTTTGTGATATTTCTGGTCTAATGTTTATGAAGATGTTTGATAGTCAGTGTTATTTTCAGCCCTGTTGTTTTCCTTTCGGCAGAAATGAACCTCCATTGCTTACCCAGAACTTGGTTGTTCTCTGCCTCCTCGTCAATGCATATTAGGGCTTTCATGGCTTCGGCCTCGGCTTCAGCGTGTGTGAACTTCAGCGTGACATTTCCTGTTTTAACATGAATACATCTCAGCAGTTGTTCAGCTGGGTCATTACAATGATGTCTTTGATCCACTAACTCAGAGCTGGCTCGCTGGTTGCCTTAGTCTGGTCAAGCAAATTCCTTTAGATGGGATTCAGCCATCATCTTCACTGGGGTGAAAGTCCTCATGTGGTGGAGTTCCTATCTTTTCCAGTATCACAGCAGAAATATTCCTCAAGCCACCAGATACAAGACCTGCGGGGAGGTGTGCAGCATCGCTCTCCGTCTGTCCCGTTCCTGGCGGCTGGGTTGCTTGGCTTTCTTCTGCTCTTTCTAGGTCATTTGTCCTTTCTTCTGTTCATTCTACCTTCCATTTTCTTGTTTTCTGCTTCTTCTTATACCAAATAAAGTAAAGAATGATTATATTAATCTATCTGCTGGGCGTTTTAGTGGTAGTGCAGGCCACATGCACCACGTTATTTACAAGAGTCACGTTCTTATAAGACTTGCTCGTCTATTGATCTATTGATATTTAGTTCAGGAAGTCTACCAATTTACTAAAATGTATTTGGTTGTAGGGACAAAGACAGAAGGAAAAGTAGATCCTATTCTATGCCATCTTTTCAAGCAGCATTTTGCTATTTTTATGTTCATTAAGAGACAGGACACACATCCACCCTAGTAAATAAATAAACAAATGATATCGATATTTTTGCACTAGAATTGATTCTTAGGTGAACACCAGGATCATAAGTATCGATATTTAGGTATTGATCTGCCCATTCATAGGTTTCACATTCGTTTGCAAAGTTGTAACATACAAAGTATGTTAGTAGTACATAGAGTAAGTTATGATTAATGCACGGCTATAGGCTAGGCAGTTTGTCCAAGACTATGCCTAGTCGAAACTAGTGCTGGGGAGTCGATTCCAAAAGAGTTGTTTTTTTACTCTAGCACGTCCGGACGCCAGTACCAACTCTTGGTCAGTGACTCTAAGAGTCCAAATGCTGGGAGTCGACTTTTTTTATTCTGTTGACTCCATGTGTTTACTTCGTAATCAGCTGGACGGACATTCTGACAGAGGAAAGTATAAACAAAAGTAGAAACTCCGAGTTGAGTAGTGAGAGTTTTTCAAAGTTTTTTTTGAGTAGTGAGAGCTTTAAACACCACCAGCGCCGCTCACCAGCCTCTGGAGCACAAACTGTATTTACAAAAACAGCTTCCATACGTCTTGCAGCGCAGATCTTCATTCCCCTTATGATTTACGATGCAATAAACAATAATTAGAAACACTCCAAACAATGTTTTCACCAGACTGCTGCGAAAAAGAGGACAGAGCTGAGATTTGCTCGTTTTTTCCAGCTTCTTAGGTTTTGAAATTTCTGTGCCACCTTATATAGTGCTACCGATGGATTCTGGTGCTTCCACACACCCTATAACTTCTGCATCACTTAAGCTGGAATGATAAAGTCAAAGATGCCAACGAATTTGAGGCAGTTTCAGCCTCTTTATGGTCATCAGCTCTGAGGCTCTGATTCCGTCGATTCCACCATCAGGAGTGAAGAGTCGGAGTTGATTCCAGAAAACCCAGAGTTGTGCATGACTAGTCGAGACCAAATGGCAATCAGTAACAGTTCACTTCAAGACCAGGCCTTAATTAGTACTTATCTCCTTCTGGTATAACTTACTGGGAAAATTATATATAAAACAAACCTGTGTGTACAAAATACCTTCTGTTCGACTTACCCACTCGGAGTGAATCCACCCAATGCCCACTCTCAACTATTCCAACCAATACCTGCTCACCATCCCCTTCTTTTCAACAGAGTACAATACAATACAGTATATAATACAGAGTTTATACAGAAAGTTTGTGAAATGGTTCACCTCTGGGCAACACTACAACCAGGTTCAACATCCAGTCAGATTTTAGAAACATGTTAGGCTGTAAACCAGCAGTCCTACCCAACATCGCTAACCAGTTTAACTTCTGTCTTCCGCACTTCCATCTTCGGCTCTTCGACTCTGTCCACGTGTTTTTTCGCTGTAGCCGTCTCAAGGGATGTTTTAACAGAGGCGACTGTAAAGCAGGAACGAGTTTGAGGAGTGAGAGTTTATTTAATCACCAGCTTTAAAGAATGACAGCGCTGCTCACCAGATGCTGCAACACAAACTCAGAAACGTCTATACGTCGTGAACCACAGCTCTTTATGTTCTTTATGATTTGCGTCATTATAAACATTGTTATGTTTATTCTGGTCCAGTTTAACCCCTGAGCTGCTGAGTGCTGACCTCGAGTGCTACAGCCCCACTGATAACACACCACATAACCATGTCAAACATCGTCATCACAAAAGGTGCATTTCACCATGTATATTGTACAGGGAAAGATAGATAGATAGATAGATAGATAGATAGATAGATAGATAGAATGGAAAAATCAGTGGTATCGTCCGTCCCTACTTTCCACTGTCTCAGTCACCCACCATTTGAGCTTGTGGTAGCTAGTTTCTCTCCATTGCCACTTGTGATTCCAAATGCACCATCTTGGAGAAGAAGATGACACAGGAAACAAATTAATACCAGGCAGGTCGCCTCCAGCCACACAACTGTCCCCAGCGTCAGGTAGCGTTTGCCAGATTTCCTGCTACAAATTCTCAAACGTTGTTGTCAAATGCTCAACATCTTGCAGAATAAATGTTGTTGTTCCACACCATGTATAGATTCAGCGGCAAAAATCTATGGTAAGAACCTTTACAGGTCCTGTTGTTAGTCTCGGCTTCCTGGCCACATCCTTCTTTCTTCTGAAGGTGAGATTTGGAGCTGTGTTTCACAAGAAATGCTCGGGAGAAATCTCTGCACTGTACACCTCCTTCATCCACACATCTGCACCTACACACCATTGCAGTACTTTCAAGCGGCTGGAGAGGTGTCCAGACTTCCATTCAACCTGCCATTCCTACTCAAATAGCAATCAAGAAGGATTTCACACCTCTAAATGACTGCCACAGCACGTCGTGACGTCGGGGGATTCAATAGCGCCTGGCTTTGAGGCATTTTTAGACTACTAGAGGGTGCATTCTCCCTCTTTCTCTCTCTCTCTCTCTCTCTCTCTCTCTCTCTCTCTCTCTCTCTCTCTCTCTCTCTGTATTTCTCTACTGAAGCTGTTAACAATGAATAACCTGAATCCCCACTGTGCGTTGAAAATGTCCAGCAATTATGTCACATAATTTGACAGTTAACCTCCTCAGTCCCTTTACCGCACCTACGCCACAGTCACATGGGAGCATTAAAGTGAGCCTGGTGAGCTCAGCAGCAGGAGCCATGCGACTGTCAGCCCCCATTACAGGCCATTAATGATCGGCTGCAGGCTCAACGGCACAGGAGCAGTGGGAGTCGACCGGTACATGTGATTCATTTGTTTAGGATCATGAAGAGTAGAGCATAAATCGTGCACAAAAACATCAACAGCTAAATATGATATGTTTTCAGTGTTTAGTTCATTTATTATTTGATCTTATTACCTCCTTTCATGCGTGTTGGGAGACATGTTTTTAGGGTCTTCAGAAATATCAACACAAATATTTTTCCACACCTAGGAGTTCAGTCTTTAAAGTTGGTTGGCGTTTGGTTGGTTGGCAAAAGTTCCATCCAATTAATTTAATTAACACGTTCAGTGATGTTGAGGTCTGGACTCTGGGGTGGTCAGTCCATTGTTCTGAGAACACCGGCAGCTTCTTTGTTTGATGTGTCTGTGTCAGTTTCTTAGTGAGGAGCTTCTTTACAGCTACACATCCTTTCAGAACCATAGCACTGAGGTGTCTTCTCACAGTGGAAGGACGGACAGAAACACCTAAGGATGTTTCAGAAGTAAAGCTCGATGTTCTTCTCTCTCTCAGAGATGAAAGCTTTGGGGAAATCTGATGGGGACAGTTTTAGTAGGTCTACCAGGTCTTACAGCTGGTTGCTTGGAGTCCCATTTTAGCATATCTTTTAATATCCTTAGTTTTGGACACTCCTGTGTTTTTGGGATAGCCTCCAGCCCCACCTCCTGCGACCTAGGAGGATAAGCGGTTTAGATGGTGAATGAATGAATGAATGTGGGTTTTTTACTTAAACCCCCCACCCCCTGCGACCTAGGAGGATAAGCGATTTGAATAATTGAATGAATGAATGAATGAATGAATGAATGAAGGGTTTTTTTTTAATTTATTTTCTTTTGACGACCTCCTTCTTTATGTAGTGGATTATCTGCTTTTCTCATAAACGTATCTTGAACCATTATGAAAAACTGAAAAGTTTTGACTGGAAGTTAAATAAGTGAAGGGTATAGCACAGTACTGAAGGTGATACTTCTGATTTTGCAGACTGCTTTGATTTCACGAAACCAGCATCTTTATCTGCCAATGAAGAAAAAAAAAAACAACTACAACACAGCTAGAAAAAGAGCCCAGAAGCACATCGTTCACTATTCAGTGAAAGATTTTAAACACTGCCTTATGAGATATTCATGCCGCCACCTTTTCACACATGCTCTCTAAAAACCAGAGCTTTTGTGTTGTGTTGTAAAGCATGTTGAATTAAAGCAGGATTGACATTCTAATTCAGTGCTGCTGTAAGAAGCACAAGGTTGGCACACTAATTCCGTGCTTTAGTATTTTCAGATTGCCGCAGGAATGAATATGCTGGGTCATAATAAATCATAGGAATTCTTTGAGGAAAATCCTCCCTCGTGATTTTAGTTGTTTGTGGTGTTTCAGAAGACAACATAGACAAACAATCGATAACAGACCTCATTCTTAAAGCCCACCTACGCAGTTTTCACTTTCGCATTCAATACATTCACCAGTGTCTCCTTGTTTGGGATTTGTTCTTAGGTATGAACAAAATCTACCCACAACATAGACTGTTTCCTTTGATCTTTCTCAAGAACAAATTTAACAGAAAAACTTTGGTGATATTGAGATAATGGTGGATGAGTCCCATTGTTATTATGATACAGTGTTAATCGTCATACTGTATGGTGTTTGCAGTACATCGTAATTGTGATACATTAGATCATAATGGGGTTTTATGAGCATGACACAACTTTTCACTTTTTGGCTAATTGAAATACAGTTCCTGTAGCAATTCCTTAACCACCATGATGTTGACCATACTGTGACCCCATGTGTGGTCCCTCTGACTAAACTGGTCCGTCTGGCATCCTAGACACTCTTTTATTGGCTGAGGTTCGCCAGTACCACTCTATGAAATAAGGTCATAAATACAATAAGGTTCTAGACAAGGTGCTAAACAAGCTGACATTTCAGTCAGAGCCATTAACAGCAGCAACTTAACAGAACCTACTAGGAACAGCTAGAATAACTACAGTGATCCAGAGACAAAATGCAGTCCAGCACACAAGATATTGTTGCTGTCCGAAGAAAAGCATGTATGTCAATTTTTTTGTTGATTTTTACTTTTATGCATCATTTGAACACAGCAGCTGCCATTTACATAGTTTGAGAATTTTTTGAGGAATAGACCAACAGAAATGGCCCAAAATCGCTTGGAAAAAGTCTGGTTTCTTTGACTTACATTAAAATGAAATTTGATTTTTGCCCTCTCCCGTAAAGTTGCCATTCTGGAGATACTTTCCATCGCCAATGATGGTATGTTGACTGGAACTAAACAATCCTCTGGATAATCTGGCAGATGTTGAAATAGCTGAGCCTGATATTAAGATTAAGATATATTAAGAAGTCACCAAGAAAAACCGTGGCCCTAAAAAGGAGCCTTGTGGTACTCCACAAGAAATCATATTTGTGCAAATGAAACCAATGAAAACAAGAAATGGCTGTTCATTGAGTATGATTTAAACCATTCTAAAACTGTACCTGACTCAGTAATCAAAACATTGGAGTAGAATCTTATGATTAATATTATGATCAAAAGCCGTACTAAGATTCAAAAAGGCCAGGACAGGGGAATTTATACATCAGCGCTAAGCCTCAGCTAAGCCTCAGCGCTAAGAGTCATACCAATGTCATTCCAACCAATGCTATCTTGATACTATGGTTAGAATCAGTTTCTCATCTGACTTTTCAAATGTTGTGTTAAATATTAGATACACATTAAATTGTGTAAAGCATTAAATACTTTACTTAGAAGTTAGAAATTGGTCTAAAAACTTCCACTACTATACCAGCACTGGAGCTCCAGTGCAAAACTAAATAAGCTAACCTCGAACCCCAGTCATGTCTTGGCTGATCAGCTGCATTTGGAGGATGGGGGTGGGGGGCGTTGCATAAATGCATTATTCCACTTGGGGGAAAAAAGTCTGGTTCCACTGACTCACATTAAAATGAAATCAGGTTTTTGCCCTCCCTTGTAAAGTTGCCATTTTGGAGATACTTTCCATGGCCAACTATGGTATGTTGTACAGACCGAATGGAACTAAACAACACTTGTTGAAGGAGCTGAACCTGATATTAGGATGGTTTTATGGCTACAACAAAAGACTAATAGTTTTCTGGTGAAACCAAAGTACCTGTAAACGAGTGTTTGGGGCTTTTTCACTTTGAAAGCTATAGAACATTCAAGGTCTTGTGTTACAGCGACCAACATCACAGCTGGGATGATAACAGACTCTCTCCCTTGGGCCCATAGTCACAAACTTTCTCAGAGCAAGAACACCCTGACCTGGAATCTGTCTGTAAAGTCAGATTAGATAAGAGAGGAATATGATCCCAGCTTAATAAGGACCCTGTAGAAAAACCGAAGGCCTGATGTGAACGTGTACCCACTTGTTAATACGCACTGACATTTGTGTAAATGTGTCTCTCTGCAGGCAGGAGTGTAAGAAGCTGCGCGAGGAGCTGCGAGAGGAGCATGAGGAGGACAAGAGGGCAGCGCTCACTCAGCTGGCACAGACTAAGGAGCAGGAGCTGGGTACTGCCCGCGAGAGCTGGCAGAGGAAGGTGGAGGACCTGCTGGAGCAGGTGAGTGTCACACTTTCACCCCCACATGCGCACCAAGCGATCAGTAATTATTCACAGCGTCTTATGGGAGAGCTCTATTTCAGGCCGTGTTTAGAAACCCATTCGATCAACATCAAGGCAGCGTCTGGGAGGGTGAAATTAAATCGAGCAGGGTTGTATGAAACACCTCTGAGCTGACTGTACCCTCAGAACTTATTGATTTCACAAAAATCGTTACATCCTTATGGAACAGCAGTTTACATTTACATTTTGGAGTTCCCAGCTGTTGCACAGAAAGTTGTGGAATAAAGGACTGCAAGGGAAGTCAAACGAGGGCAGTGATTATGTTAGATCACTTTTTCTGTCCTCTTTCTCAGATGACTGTAAGTTCCCACTTAATTGGGAGATTTTGTTACTGAGAGAGAAACAATCAGATCTGCTTGTCTGGAGATGCCAAGAGACTGAGATGTCTGTACTTCAAGTTCAGGATTTGTAATGACATTCATATTCAAAATGTTCTTCAGCGTCTTTCTGTGCAAGTGTTAGAGGTATGAAAGAGAGGTAACTGAACTTGAGATGATCATCAGAAATCTTTGTTTTGCCAAGTAGGTCACACATACCAGGAATTTGTCTTGGTGGGAGCACACATGTATGACATGTGACAAGCACACAGACTGTTAACAAGTATTACACTAAGGGAAAAGTACAATATGATATGATAGAATAAATAATAAGGATAAAAACTAGGAAAGTGCGTTTCCTGAAGGAAACATGGAATGGTTGTGCAGCTATAATGGTTCCCACTTCCTGCTAGGCTGTGGTTGCTTTTGGAGGAACGAGGGATGAATGAATGGCACATAGAGGAGTGCACGTCAGTATTGTGGTTAGAGGATAGTCTATGGGGTAGAATTTGGGATCTGCCCTGAGCGAGTACATGCAGTTTGGTGTCTGTAGGTTAAATAAAACAATAGAGTTTAAATGAGGGTGAAATGAATGGGACTCTATGGGGCACTGATCAGCTCTGCTTGTAACAAATGCATGAATGAGTTTCTCTGCATCACTCTGAGATAGGAAGGGCTGTACTTTAGAGATATTTCTTAAATGATAAAAGCTATTTTAGTAATGTGTTATATGTGTTGGATAAAACAGCTGATAAGTCTGTTAATGACACCTCGATTATCAGTAGGAATAGAAGTGTATACTTAGATGTCATCAGCAAAGCTTTGAAAATTGATCTCATGTTTTCTTATGACATCACCTTTAGGTAACATGTACAAAGAAATCGCCCTAAAACTGAACCTTGTGCTACTCCATAAGCAATCTTATTTGGGCAAATGAAGCCAGTGAAATTTTTTTTATAATAATTGAATATGATTTAAACCATTCTAAAACTGTGCCTGAGAGTTAACTATATTAGCACAGTGCACTAAATAAGCTAACCTTGGCCCCCAAACATGTCTTGGTTGATTAGCCGCGTTTGGAAGAGGGGTGGTTTTGCGTAAATGTGTTGTTCCCCAAAGCTGTTGATTTACGTTAGAGTACTGTAGAATGTCTGCGTATAGGCAAGGGGTGGGGAACTGAAGGGCAGTGTCCAGGCAGTGTGGTGATTGTCCCGCTTGAAGACACCAGCTAAACCTGGTAACTCAATGAGGAGTTGAATCAGGCATGTTTGAGAAACAAAACCACCAGAACACTGCAGGAATCCTGGTGTAAGCGGAAGATAGCCATGCTAGAACACAGGCCAGGAAACCACCCTTCAGATGTAGCTTTCCCCAAAAACATCTGTGCTTTTAAAATATACCGTAATGCCTCCAAAGATCAGCTCTGACCCTCCAAATTCATTTATCATCACTGATTTTGGTGGTTCGATTATTTGAAATTGAGCAAAGTTTCTTTTTTTTGGGGTTATTATCAGGTGCCTCCTCTCTTTCGCTGTGAACTTTTTGTTCCCCTGGTAGCGGCTGGCTCTTGACGAGGCGTTACATAAGTCAGTCAGTAATGTAAGTCCACAGGAGCTCTTTTTACTTCTTTGCTGATGTAGGCACCAGTACAGTACTGGAGTAGGATAGTTGTGCATGCTGACGGTTCCAGAGTGGACTTTTGGCTTAGTTTCAGTACACGTGCCCTCTCTTGTGCTCCTGTGTCTCTGTGGGAGTGTTTGGTTGTTTCGAGCACTCTGTGAGCCCAAGGTCTTGTACTTTTGTGTGGCGATTTTCTTGTGTAGGGCTGAAACTGCCAAGCTTTTCTTGGTTTCATGTGTGTTGGTGGGTATGACGCTGGCCATTTGGATTACGCTCACACTTTGTGCCAATGAGGCTAGCAGACTGGTCAGTGAACCACACTAACCACAGATCCACCGCTGTCTGCCCAGATCCCCCAGAGACGGCAATATTGACTGGTGTAAAGTGAGAATCTTCTGTCGATTCCTCACCCTTACCTCATTTCTGAGGTCTAACTGGAGGTGCCATACCGGTTTACACACAGAAATACTGACATGTTGAGGAGTAGCGTATGTAAGCGTTAAATACCCATTTACGGATCTCAGGTTTCGTCTTGATTAGCCCTTTAGGCAGACGGGAAATGGTTTATTCTGCCCTGTAATCCTCTCATTGGTAGATCTGACCCAAATAGTTTGGTGTAATAGTGTAAGTGGTAGTATAGGTAGTATTTAATACTGATAATTAGCATAAACTACACGACATTTCATCTGCAGAGGCCTTTACATACAGGTGTATGCCAAGGTTTGTGCACAAGTGAAAGTAAGTTATCACATCCTCTATAGAGATCACACTTTTGCACACTGTGATGCACAATTGCTGCTTATTTACTGAATTTAACATACTGGGGAAAAATTAAACATAAGATGTGACAATATGTTGTTTGATTTTTGACATTTTGTAAAAATTCAGCAAATGACTAAAAATGATAGGCCTAGGGGTCTTTGGTTTTTGGTCTTGGCCTGCATGTACAGAGATATCTCCAGTTTCCCTGAATATTGTGGTGATATTTTACACCATAGAGGCCGAAATACCTAAAATCCCTGCAGCTCCTGGCCTGTTAGGGGTGGTAAGGTGGGGGGAGGGGGCATTTGTTTCACAGACAGATCTCTGATCTCTTTAACACAGGTCAGTGTAGACGGTTGAGAAAGGAGCGCAGTGACAGGGCTAGAATGGAACTTGACCTATATCAACAAATCAAATGCCTCTTGAGTGAAACTCAGCTGGACAGTTCAACATCTTTTTGGCAATACCATCTGAGTACTGGACAACGGAGCTCAAAATGGGACACCTGACTGTTGTATGTAGTTGTCACACAGAGCCAGGAGTACACCTGTATGTGTAGATGAAGTACATAAATCTACTAGACCCTCTTAACTACCTAACGAGCTAGGTTTTTATGTGAGGAGAGAATTACAGCTTGCAGTAGTTAATAGCAGTATCTTATATTATCACAGCTAGTCTGTTTAGTTTACCTCACTTCAACAGTCTTGACAGCCTTGAACAGTAGAAAAGTGGACTTGCCTCAGTCTGCTACTGTAGAAGAACTACTGATTGTATACGGACTGCTTTACCTATGAGTCTCTGTGCAGGGATGTACAGACGTGACGGTAAACATTCATTTAAAGATTCTCTCCGTTTAAGACATAGTTGTTTAACATCACAACACACTGTTAAAAAGTCCAGGTGTGTGGGGCTTATTAGTGGGCGGGGGGAGCAGGGCATCCTCCTCTAAACATTACACAGGACAGGACACGTCCCCTCCACCCTGTACCCCCCAAATCTACATCTCTGGTGTCTGGAGAAAAGCCTGCTATACGGAAGGAGCAAGCCGAGTCCTCCACCAGCAAGAGGAGACTGCGGTAATGATTCTGCCAGAAAGACAATAAGTAAGACGTTCACACTCGCTGATTATCTGGGGTGAGAAACAGATGATCCAGAGGAGCGAGAAGAAAAGTAGAGCTGAACATCTGCAGGTGCTATTTCAGCATGTGTTTCATAGACAAGCAGGACCACTGATAATGATGCAGCATGTGTTCTTTTCATCTCTCTCTCTGTCTCTCTCTCTCTCTGTGTCTCTCTGTTTCTCTTTGTCTCTCTCTCTCTCTTTGTCTCTCTCTCTCTCTCCTTCTCTCTCTGTCTCTTTCNTCTCTCTTTTTCACTTTCTATGTCTTTCTTTTTATTTCTTTTTATTTCTTTTACCTCGTTCTCTCCCTTTTTCTTTCTCTCTCTTTTTTCCTTTTTCAGTTTCTGTCTCCCCCTCCCTCTTTCTTTCTTATTCTGTTTCTTCCCCTATCTTACTTCTCTACTTTCTCCACCTCTCTTTCTCTCTCTCCTCTTTCTTTCTACTCCTCGGTTTCTCTGCTTCTCTCACCCCCTCTTCTTTTACACTTTCTTTCCACCTCTCTCTTCCTTTCCATCTGTTTATCTTACTTTTTCTTTCTTTCTGTCTTTCTTTCCTTCTGTATCCTTCCCTTTCTTGTTTCTCTACATCCCCCTCTCTCCCCCTCTCTTTTTTCCCTTTTTTCTTTTTCTCTTTTCCTTGCTCTCTTTTCTCTCTTATTCTCATTTTACTCTCCCTGTTACTCTCTCGCTCACTCTCTCTCCCAGTCTTTTGCCCTCTCCATTTTCCTGTATTTTGCTGTCTCTCTCCCTCTTTTTCACTTTTTCTCTCTGCATCTTTCCATCTCCTCCCCCTTCTTTGTCTCGCTTTCCCTCTCTCTCCCTCTCCTCCTTGCTCCGGTTCTCTCCATCATTCTTTTTGGCTTTGTGTTTTTCTGTCCGTGTTGCTATCTGTCACTCTCTCTCTCTGTCTCTCTCTAACTGTCTCGCCCTCTGTCTGTGTGCAGATCTCGCTGTTGAAGCAGAGTCTGGAGATGCAGCTGTCTCAGTCTCAGCACTCTCTGCAGCAGCTGCAGGCTCAGTTCAGTCAGGAGCGGGAGCACCTGGGCCAGCAGCTGCAGGAGCTGGAGCTGGAGCACCAGCGCAGAGAGGAGCGTCTGCGGGAGGCCCACTGCTGCGCCATCCAGGACATGCAGGAGGCTCGCCAGCACGACCTCAAGGTCTACATGCCACGCTCACACATATCCATCACCATCTCCTCTGCTGCCTCTTCCTTACTCTGTGGAGGTTTTAACCTGCTCTCTCACATCTATACCTCCACTTTCACTACCTCAAATTTCCTTTATTTAGATTATTATTACTGTATTGATACATTTAGTTTGGCAGCAATATCAGAAACAATAACAGATGCAATAACAACAACATCTACTGAGCACTGAGCTCTGTTCCTCAAGGATCAGGACCCCCACAGGACCACCACACAGCAGGTATTATGTGGGCGGTGGATCATTTTTAGCACTGCAGATGGTGGTTTGTTAGTGTGTGTTGTGCTGGTGTGAGTGGATCAGACACAGCAGTACTGCTGAACACCTCAGTGTCACTGCTGGACTGAGAACTGTCCACCAACCAAAACTATCCAGCCAGCAGCGTCCTGTGGGTAGCATCCTCTGACCACTGATGAAGGGCTAGAGGATGACCAACCCTGCACTGTGCAGCAGCAGATGAGCTATCGTCTCGGACGGTACATCTACAAGGTGGAGCAGCAAAGCAGGAGTGTCTAATAGAGTGGACAGTGAGTGGACACAGTGTCTAAAAACTCCAGCAGCACTGCTGTGTCTGATCCACTCACACCAGCACAACACACACTAACTGTCACTGCAGTGCTGAGAATGATCCACCACCCACATAATACCTGCTCTGTGGTGGTCCTGTGAGGTACTATGTACTGATTATTACATTATGATATTTGATGGGGATTAAGCTTCACTACATGTTCTTCACCCTCCACTTCTGTATTAGAAACCATCAGAAAATGACCAGAAGAATAAGTGTGTAAACACACACTGAGTAAATTATCCACAACCATGCCCACTCATAGCACTCTATTCTTCTCCAGCGGTAGATCAATGCAGAGGGCAGATCTCCCACAAATCTGACCTGGTCCTCTACAGCCTCAGCTCAGTGAGCTCCTCTCTCTCAACTGCCTGGAGTAACACATCCACTTACACCTCTCCTCTCCTGCCTGTGGCTTAGCGATGGCTGAGTGCTTACTGTCACTGGCCGTGAAACACGCTTTGCGCGTTACCTGCTCCGTGATGTCTCTGTGCAAGAGGAGCTCTCACTCAGGCAGGAAATGATTAGCTGGAGCCGAACGGCCATCGGTCCTTTCCGTGGGCCAGTGAGTGAGAGCTATGAGGAGGGACAGTGTGAGGGTATACTGCGGGAATAGCTAGTGACAGACAGACGTGGACTCGGCAAATGCAGAGTCAGACAGGAGTAAGGGAATGCTTTTGTGCACGTTGGTTGATTTCAATCGTTCTGGCATCTCAAACCAGATACTTCAGAGTCAGTTTAAGTGAAGGGACTTTGTATCATTGACCTGCATGACCAGTGACCTCTTTATAACTGTTGCATTAAACTGCCTGGAAGCTGTTGAAACTGCAGCACAGATATCAGCAGGTGAGAAACAGGGCAAGGAATGAGAGCGGTTCTCTGTTACAGTTGCTCTTGTCGACTCGAAGATAAGCGGGGGATGGGGACTCCAGGCAACCAGAGGAAAATGCACTTTGCACACAGAGGGATTTGTCTACCACATTTAACCCATCTGTGAAGTGAAACACCCACATACACACACACACACACACACACACTAGTAAACACACACTTTCTAATGGCAGTAAGCATACTTGCCCAGAGCGGTGGGCATCCCTATGTACATCACCCGGGGGGCAATTGGGGATTAGGTGCCTTGCTCAAGGGCACTTCAAACGTGTCCTGTGGGTTCAGAGAATCGATTCAATCACAAGACTAGTACCTTAACCTGGCTGGACCCATGACTGCCCCATTTTTATTATTTTTAATATTAGATTGCAATGAATTCTGGGCAAGTTCTGCTGTCTACGTGAAGTCTATGTTTATGTCGAGACACAATCAACCAAGCACTGCCTAACCCAGTACAGTACTGAAAAAAATCCCACCAATTTTACGCATAATTCAATGGATAAGATGTAAATAAAGCCGTCCAGCGTGGTTTGATCGGTGCAGTTCTAAAAAGGTCACCAAGTCTGAATTGTTTACAGAGATATGTCATATGTTTATGATAGTTTACAAAAACGTTTTGGCCAAAAACGTGTTTTTAAAATGCATTCATGGCAGAGTGCTTAATGCTCTCGGGCTTGCAAGACAAAGTACTACCAAAAACAACCTATGTACTTTAGATTTACCACTATTTACCATTATCAACATTACATACAGGGCTGTGCAAAAGTCAGAGACACCACCAATAAGTACAATTTATTCTATTGCCAGGAGATATTTCTGAGGAGGTTAAATATAACGAATTGTCACTGTACAACAAAACTATGTCCTTTATGTGTATTTTTTAGTTTTCTCCAAATTGCTAAATCTCATTAACGTACTTCCAAAATGAACAACTTTTTGAGCTCTCCTGTGAAATGACTATTTTGGAGATTACACTGCACAAGCAAGGAGAAAGTCAAAGCAAAATAGACGTTTCTAAAACTGGAGTTCACAAAATGACTAAAAGAGAGAAAACCACCAAAGTAGTACCTAGTAAACCACTAACACTGTCCCCATTAAATAAACGGCACTTAAAGCTGTCTATAAAAATTAAAGTCCGAGTGGAGAAACAAACTGAAATTGACTACAATGATGTTGACTACAAGTGTCAATCAACAACCCAAATCCAAATCTTCCCAAGCTTTCTTTTAGTAACATTTTGGAAAATAATACTTTAATAATAAATTGACTTTCGGATTATTCAAAATAAATTAAACATTGCTAATGTACATTAGCTCACCAGACTAATTTAAGTCTTGAAATTGATTCAAGTCTTGAAAATCACGAATAACAGCTGTGGTTGGATTGGGCATGGACTGGACAAGTTTCTGGCTGTAGGCCACATCAATGTTCAGACACTCTTGCATCAAATAATTGCCCAGTTGAGCCAGATTTGGTGGATGCCTTCACTGGTACAATTCTGAGGAGAGTTTCCTATAGACTGGGATTTGTGCCACTGCTGGTAGACCCGTATGACGCTTCCATACACCTGCAGATTCAGCTACTTCCTTCACACTATGGTCTTTGACACACCCAAATGCAGTCACTCCTTTTAGCAAATCATTAACGTCTGCTTTGGACCCATTTTCCACCTATGGGATTTTGCTGAAAACTCCCTCGTTACACTCATATGCGGCCAACTGAAAAGAGAGAATACGTTTACAGGCATCAACAAATGTCAGAATAATGGACTGACAACTCCAGATTCCAGACCTCAGCATAACTGAACCAGTTAGGGAGTGTTTGGATCAGGAAGATGCAACCATCATCTAAGACTGAACTTTCTTTTTGAGGTCAAGCTGAAAGCACTAAAAGCAAATTAAATAAAGGCAAAAGTCTTTCATTTTTTGCAGAAAAATGAAAAATAGCTTGTACTTAATGACTGTTTTGACTGGAAATGAAAAACATGACAGTCACACCTTTTCACAGTACTGTATAAAACCTCTGTGTAAGTTCATGAATTGTTTTGGATGATTAATTAAATGACTAGCTTTGCACAGTAGACATCGCAACCTCTGTTTCCTATCACCAAATTTGAAAAGAAAATATGCATCTGTAAATTTTCTGCAATTAACCATTTCACATCAAACCACAGAGAATAACAACTGGGTTCTGCAGACATTTTAAACTAGGTAGAATTCCTCTTTAAGGTGGTGGTGTGGATTCCCCCAAGGTGATGCAGAAAGGGAAAGTCATACAGGGGATGGTAAAAAACAGCCTTGAAACAGGGGGGTGGGGAACACAGTGGCACTGTGGATGTGGTTCATAAGCCCTGTGTATTGAGTTTAACAGCCTATCTGAAGGCCTGGACACTTTATAGGATAATGCAGACCCAACATACGGTCACCTTAGCTTTGATATAAACCAGAACCACAGGTTAAACATCTGTTTACTGTCCCACCAGCACCTTAAACTCTGCCTATTAAGATTTAATAGCCCAGTAAGAGGAAAAGTGCCAGGGTTGGTTCACTCAATATCGAATCAGATTCCTGCTGTCTGCTCATGGTCATATACACGTGACAGGCATGGGCTGGGTCATATGGAAGCAGAAATCCGCAAAGTGTCGGTTCACAGAGTTCACCAGCATTACAAATGGACGGAAATGAACCCAGTGAGGAATCTTGAGATAGCTCTGCCTATCTACAGTGTTGTTAAAGTAATGGTCCTTCTCCATCTGCTGCTTCATTATTCAGTATCAGTATCACTCCTTGTTTTGGAGAGAAATCCATCAGCGAGGCTCATAAAAGGCTTTTTTTCTTTATATCTTTCTGCTCCAAAAGGCCCACACCAGCACAGGCAAACGGGCAACCTCTTTACAGAAGACAAGGCGCTGTTGATTTATGCACTGCTGTTTAATAAGTAAGAGCAGCTTCAGTGTAGAAGAAAAGCTTCAACAGTGGGCAGTCGTCTCTCACTCCGTCGCGGTGGTGGAGTAAGTGAAAAGCAGTGCTTGCTATTTTCTCCCTGGTGATGCCAAGATGGCTGCCTTCTTTGCCAGGCTCGCTGCTCTGTCGACAGCTCGCCGTGTGGCGTGCTCTTTGAAGCCGTTGCTGAGGAACTCTTCAGCTGCTGCTAATGGGCTTTTTGTGGTGAAGAAAGAGGACCCCTTTACTGTTCCACAGATGTAAATATGACCTCACCAATGATTATAATTATTATTCTTTAGTGAATTAGTAAATTATTCTGAAGTTTCACTATTTCAAATTAGTTGTAGGCCAGATCAGAATGTCTGAACAGAATGAACAGGATGACTCACGGAGGGCATCACTGCTCACTGAATGTCTGCAGTCGTGGCTGTTGGGTCACTCTGTGCACATTGGACATGTTTGTCAGTTCTCTCTGTGATTCATGTAGGTCTCCCAGATCCTTCATGTCCCTGGTGCGTGCCTTCTTCTGTCCACTGCTGCCAACAGCGTGCTATGGTAGTATTTGCACGACGATAAGACCATCTCACTTCCTGGAGCCCTACGATGTGACCCCTCTCAAACTCTTCCACCTGCTCTAATTGCTTTCAAACTCTTCTCTGAGGCATACTTCGCTTGTAAAGGATGCTACCAACACAACAGCATGAGTCAGAATGTAAAGCGCGCACAACAGGACGATCTCATCTGCAGTGACGAATCCTGCTTTGTCTTGGTGGAGATGACCAACGAATCCGTGTGTGGACTCCACCACCCCGTAAAATCTGCAGGAACTGTGTGAGAATATTCAAGCTGCATGGGATGGATTATCACAGGACACCATTAGGAACCTCTACAACTCCATACTGAGACGTCTGGCATGTTGCATTAGCAAACATGGAGACCCAACGCCATACTGAGAGACACTACTTCAGTATACACCAGAATGTGCATTGTG
This sequence comes from Semaprochilodus insignis, assembly GCA_034552555.1. Lineage (NCBI taxonomy): Eukaryota > Metazoa > Chordata > Actinopteri > Characiformes > Prochilodontidae > Semaprochilodus > Semaprochilodus insignis. The sequence continues at coordinate 31,783,389 of CM067481.1, read as the reverse complement.
ACCAATTTTGAAATTTGAATATGCAGAGCAGTTAATGAGCAGATGTTTGGTTTACAACAGCAAGTGTTTGCTGAAATTAATTTAGGGCTATAGGCTTAACTTCTTAGGTAACAGGACTGGTGTAGGACACACATTTAGCAACACGCAGAGGAAAGCCAAGAAAAATCAGCAGGTTTTCAGATCGAATGAGTAACAAGAGGAGCTACTGAGGAGCTACTGAGCTAACAGAGCTCACCAGTAGAATATTGGATGTTGATGGATACGTGTGCATCTTATGCACAAGGTCTTTTCTCCTCGATAAATAACATGCCCACATGTTAGTTTGTCAGAGAAATATATCTTTCCTGTTTCCAGACCTGCAGCTAGCCTAGTTACAGCTGTACTTCCTCTGACTTCTCAATGGCTTCTTTAATTTCTGAAAGTTGATAACACTGTAGGTAGCTTAGAGAAAAGTGTTAGCTAGTTACCGACAGTGTTCAGGTCCAGCTATCCCTAATTGAGGATTTGGAATGGATAAACTATGGGAATTTTATAAAATCAAATCAAATCAAAACAGAAAACATAATAACTGATAATCCATGATCCATAATCCAAAATCCATAATTTTAATAACCAGATCTCTGCCTGCTCAAGACTTATTAGCTGACCACTTTATTTGGGGGGGAGGGGCTGCTTCTTTTTCTTTGGTTAATAGGTTTGGGTTCATATGCAGTCAAATAGAAAATGTTGGGCATTCATTTTGATTAAATTACATGTTATGTTGATTTTTGAAGTGGAAATGCGTCCAACAATGTGCAGAAATGAGTTGTCTGCAAGTAACACGCACACACGTTTATCTTGTATTTGCTGAAAGAACATATGGGGGGTGGATAAAGCATAAAATGTGACCTGTGCCAAAGTTATAGAACGTTTTATGTTTTATGTTGCATGTTTTCCAGTATGTGAAATTGTGCACTACAGTGTGCAGCAAAAATACCATATAGGATTTACTCTTATTTTCACTTAAATCAACAAAACACCAAGTGTGTACATATGTCCGTGTATTTATGGCCCACAGAAACGGGCCTAAAATGTTACAGATTCACCTGGAATCCTCACTATGAGCCCTTCTGGCCCTGAATGTGACTGGAGGAATTATTTACGGAGTAGTGTAATACAGACAGTACAAAACAGTACAGTCTTTTTTGGGAGGGTTTCACGTTTCTTGCATTTGAAAGTAGCCAGAAATTCAGTTTTGCCCCAAAAAATAGTCTTTATTTGCGTTTTATTATGAGGAAATGAACTCGATTCTGTCATCCTAAAATCTGTACAGTTAAGTCACCACCTTCAGATCAGTGCATCATGTTGCATCATTGCCTTTCTCCACCCCTGCAGCTCCACCTGCCTCAGCAAAACAAGCACATCGGTTTCCTTACTGCGGATTTTTCTCTACAACAGCCAAACAGGAGAGAGAAAAATCACTCACCGAACCCCTTGTGGCTTTTTTTTTTTTGCTGACGTCTGAAAACTACTTTCAGCAGCTTTGATTTATCCGGAAAGGCCATGCGGGCCTCCCACCGGCTGCCACCGTGCACTAGCTTATTTTCTCTGCCCACCTTGGCCGGAGAGCCAGCTGAAAGCATATGGCCCCAGTGGGTCTGCCCAGGCGGAAAAGAGAGGGATAAGTGAGAGAGTTTCTGGCAGATATGGACACAAACTCGGAAGCCTCTCTGTCCTCTCAGCGCCACTCATTCTTGTCCTTCCCTTCTCGACGCTGCTTGCCATGGCAGAGCGACTTAGAGGTCATAAAAAATGCATCATGGTTTTCCACATGTGAGGCAGGAAACAGATTAATTCCGCACCTTTTTTATGAGCGAACAACCAAATCTAGCTTTATGACACTCAGGGGACCGATCTAGAACGTGTCTCACCTTGCCATGAGGGACTCCAGTGTGATTTGATAGCACTCAGTTTGCAGCAGGCGCTGGAGCAGTACTGTGTCTTGAGTGTCGTTTACAGCCCTTTTATAGTAGGTAATCGATGCTGTTTTAGGGATTCTTGGATATTGACTTTCCTTTCATCCGGTCCGCCATTCGCAACAAATCCCGCAAAGCATCATGTTAGCTATATTCATGAGTTAGCGCACAGGAGCTCCTATTGATTTATATCTCACTGTGCTTGCTGCATGAGAGTAAGCAGACTGCGATTGGTTCAGCGCTGGATTGGTCCCACATATTTTCTGCCTGACCCAAACCGACACATCATGTTTTGCGTCCAGACTTGACCCAAGTCTGACAAAATTATGTATGGACCTGAACCAAAGCACACTATCAGTTCGACACTGGCCCTAGTCCAGCGGCATTCTGTCCGAAACCGACCAAAATCAACCCATTAGCAACAATAGCAGACATTTTAAATCATGGATAAATAACATTTAAATATATATTTATATATATAACAATAAAATCAACTGTCCAAAATTTTTCATTTATTCCCTACAACTTTCCAAATGGATAAACGTTCCATTCTGCACTGTCCTCACGATGTGCGGTATTGATTATACCCAGATGTTAGCCTTCACCTATTTAATCTCTTATACATAGAACATACTGTGTATTCCAGACTGCACAGATCGGTCAGCTAGTAAGAAGTCACATGTGGTTGGATAGGGGGCACAATGGCCTAAGATCCTGTACCATGTGAAGTCAGCTACTCTTATTTTCTCTGAGTTTAGTTGCACTCTAAATTTCTTTGGCTCTCCGGCCCTCAACTGCCTAGGTTCGCAAAGTGCTGGTGTCCGTGTCTCCAGTATCCTGGAGGCCGGCAATGTGATCCAGGGCTTGTTGGAAAGAACTTGTTACACTGTACCGACATGAGGGGTTTGGCTTGTCACAGATTTTAGAAGTCAGTTTGTTGCAAAGCATTAGTCATGACATCATCGGCGATTGGTCAAGGTCGATTCGACTTTCATCACGTAACTGTTACGCACTCCCAAATGCATCTCAGGAGAGGGCAAAAACCTAATTTAACTGAATGCAAGTCAGTGGAACCAGACTTTTATCCAAGCAGTTTTGGTCATTTCTGCTGGTACAGTCATCATGAAATTCTCGCACAGTGTAAACAGCAGCTGCTGTGTTCAAATGATGCATAAAAGTGACAATCAACAAAAATGGAGATACGTGTTTTTCATTGGACAGAGATGATGTACTGCATCACACCCTCATTCAAACAATGTTTTTTTTTTCTTTCTTTTTTTAAAATTTAACACAAAGTGCACATCTGTGTGTTGCTCACCCCCAAAATATTTGCAATTGAAATATATTGAAACAAATATTTTTCTCAAGTTATGTGTGCCATAATTGTTGGAAATGAGTGAAATCCAACTGACGTATGTTCCTAGGTTAGATTTTTGTTGATACTGTATATTCAGTTTGTCCTCACACCCAGTACCACAGGTCACTGTACAGGATGCATTTATTTATTTTACCCTCAGAAGATCAACAAAATATGTAACTCGGTCAGGCGTGTCCAAACATTTGAACCAACTCTATATGCTCAAATGCTTTCATGGCCACAGATATAAGGGCGTCTGAAGTGGTGGAGTGGTTAAGTGGCTGAAGTGTCTTTACTGATATTGAAGCAGTGAAAATTACAGGTGTTATTGAATGAAAACAGGAAGGAAGAACATTTAAGGAGTGAAACTAAAGCAGGGGAAGTTTCAACTCTTAAAACAAGTTTTAGTGTGCAGGCGGGCCGTAAGAATCTGAACATATATCTGAGAAATGCTATTCGAACCTGATATGAGCAGTTGGGTCTCAACGGGTATGTCAAAATATGTCAAACTCTGCTCCACACTAATGAATGAAGACTGTGCGTAACAGCTCTGAGCAGGGGTGGCCAGATCACATGGGCTGTAAATGTTCTCTGCTCTTCTCATATTCACACAACCTCACAGAGATGTGCTAACACTCTAGTAGCACTTACAGAGGTGTAAATGGCATCGTGTCTTATGGGAAAGCAGCTCTATGTTTTCACTGAGTGTGCTGTGAAACTGAGGGTGTTTTGGATGTAAGAGTGCGTGCGTGCAAGAGAGGTGCTTCAGGGACCATGTCAGTCAGGCTAAAAGCAACCCTCATGGGTGTTTACCTCATACTGCTGAGTGTTGGAGAGAGAGAGAAAGAAAGGGGGGGGGGTTGGAGGAAACTACATAGTACTTGTCCATTAGAAGGGAAAGCACGTCTCCTGATAAGTTGTGTGAAGGGCTGACATGGTCTGACCTTTTCAGCCCTACATGTGTTTCTAAAGAGCAGAGAACGTTCTTGATCACCTGCAGCATCTTGCACCAGTCCAGCTCATACACAGCTACAGCCAACTCAGTGATCAGCAAGACTCAACAAATGAAACTAAAACTATTCCTTATCAGATAAACAGCACTTTATTTGAGAGAGAAGCTTTACACCTGAGAAAATCCACAGGTGTTTTTGTTCACCCTTCCACTGTGGGAAGACACTTCAGTGCTATGGGTCTGAAAGGTTGTGTAGCTGTTAAAGAAGCTCCTCACTGAGAAAAAGAGACAGACACATCGAACAAAGAAGCTGCTGGTGTTCTCAGAACACTGGACTGACCACCCCAGAGTCCAGATTCCCTAAAATGACTTGTACTTAGTGGCAAAGTTCATTGGAAATGCACGGTACTGTAGGTGCACATTGCAGGTTTACAATTTATTAGCCCCCATTGATCAAAAGAAAGGAACCACCACAGAACCACTGCTGACAGCTAACCTGTTTTGCAGTTTGTAGATACGAATTTATTAAAGTTTTTAAAGGGGATTTCTAAAACTCCTTTACAGTGTTCAGATTTTAATTTTTGTGATCTACTAGAATGCATTTACATGCTTCAATTTCCCCAAACCCAATATTTGTCTCATAACGTACATCTGTATTCAACGTCTGTCTAAAATGCTCTGTTAGAGCTCCTGTGTCCTTGGGCCCTGCCCCCAGTGTGCTCTTATTGGTCAACTCACCCACTCTGTTCTGATTAGTCAACCGACAGAGTGGTTCCGCCCGTACACAGCCTCTAGCAGTGGCTAGTGCCAAGCTCACTGGTCAGTGGGCAATAAGGATTGTGTTAAGAGATGACATCACTTTGTAACAACTGAAATTCCAATGAGGCATTTCAGACGAGTGAGGAAAGTGGTTGAGGTGGGAGAGAGTTTTTCCTCTGGCGTGTACTTTGGGCTTTAGAACTTTGCAGAATGTTTGCATTCACATAAAGCTACATAACACGCTAAAGGAAAGAGAAAAACCAGGAAAGCATAACAAGTTCTAGAAAAGACTGCCCACCAAATAACCAATGACTGATGAATGGGCACACCAACATGCCAATGCTATGCCAGTACTTCTGTTGTGTTGGGAACGGTCCACTACCCAAATAGAATCTGGTCAGCAGTGGTTCTGTAGTGGTCACTTACTGTTTCTTCTTTCAATTCTTTCACTTTCTGTTCTTTCTTAATGGAATAAATTGCACAGATGGACTTCAAGTCTGTAACTCGGATCCTCCAAAGTTCATCTATAAGGTCAATAAGTATATATACAGTGTGGATCTACTCAGTTAACTGGCATTTCTGTGTTTATTGTCTCAATAAAAAGAAAAAAAAAAGAAAAATGATTTACTTTTACACATCTACTGCATAAACCTATTTTAACAAATCTTTCTACTACTGTGGATCACTTTTTTAGAAACTTTACATTAAAAGACACAACCACTGTTAAATAGTTTTTTATCTAAGTTATTTTAATCCACTTCTCTACATGTAGAGTCCCACCCATGCCTCTAATTCCTTTTCATTAATTTCAGCTTGTTTGTCTGTTAATCACGCTGTTTGTGTTTTGATTGATGTGGCTGTCGTATGACAGCAGCTGGATTTTTTCAGTTTCCTGTTCCAACGTTGCTCCACCAACTGGTTGTTGCTTTGATACAGTGTTTACTAAAGCATCTAGAGGCCTAATCCAAGGCGTTGTTGGAGCGTGCTATGTCCATGTTCAATCTTCAACCATTCCTATCAGCTTCAGCCACTCTGTCTAATTCAGAGTGACATAATACAAGCTTTGCTCACTTTTGCTGAGAGTAAATGGCAGCCATCCAAAACCCTCAACAAGCCTCTGATATGCTTATGTGCTTATTGATCATAATACAATTCCCACGAGAGGCTACAACTTACTAATACGCCCTGGGCTGTGAGCTCGCGTGCATGCTCCCATTATTGCCGCTGCTGGACTCGGCCCATTAGAGCCTGGCTGTAATTTTTGGTATCTTAAAATATGCTGCTATCTAGCATCAAGCTAGCAATAGAACCTACTCACACTGATACTTTCTTCTCGTCTGTATGTGCGTGCAGGAGCTGGAGGAGCGTCTGCGGCAGCATCATCATATGGAGCTTCAGTCTCTGAGGGAAGTGCACAGGCAGAACATCGAGACACTGAAGCAGCAGTCAGAGCAGGAGCTACAGACCTTGCGCTTCGAGCTGGAGGATGAAGGCAAAGCCATGCTGGGTAAGACTAATATGACTGATCATTTAGTGTGGAATAAAGAACTGGACAAATAAACCACCAAGGTAAGAGCGAGATGTAGCAGCCCAGAACAAATCCAGAGAACTTTTGTTAGAGCTGACGGTGCAGCATAACACTATTTGCATAGCACCTGGACTTCACTAAAGTTGTCGAAAATGTTGTGATAGTGTTTCGGAATATGATTAACTTAGCTTCTGCACACCAGAATGGTATTACAGTACAAATTTTCTTAGCTGTGAATATAAGGGACTGTACAGCGTAGCGATAATGAGACTCGGGTAGGAAATTGCAGGTAAGAAAATAATTACTTCCTTTTGTGCTTAGAAAGTCTGTGATTGATGAGTTTTAATATAACAAGGAGATCCTAGGCTCAAATTCTCCCTCTATTTTACCTTCTCATTCTCCCTTCCTTCCTTTCTCTCCAGCCTCTTTGCGTTCAGAGCTGAACCATCTTCATGCCTCAGCTATAGAGCACCTGCGGCAGAGTCATCAGCAGGAGACGGCGGCTGCCAAGCAGGAGCTGGAGAACGCGCTGGAGCAGAGCAGGATACAGGTGAACAGCACTACGCTTTCAGTCAACACTCTACTTCAAGCCAGCGGTTTAATTCGAAACCCAAACCCAAGACTTTGAGAGCCGACGTGCGCATCGCCTTAAATGCTGTGACTGTTGTACAGTGTTTGAACTGTGAACGTTTGGAACTACTAAACATATTAAAGGTAATTGACCCACCAAATGACTTGCAAGAGCCAAAAAAGGCCTGATCACAACCATTTTGGTCAACAGGCATTTATTAGTGCTACACATAGTCAGAATCAGAGAGAAACAAAATTTACACAGGCACAATCCTTCACATAGGAAAACAAGCCAGAGCCTAATACTGTGCCATATTTAGATTTCATTGAACTTCATACCGAACGTGGAACCACTCTAAAATAAGACTACCTTTATAAGTATGTTAATGTTTATGTATAGTTTAAAAAGAGTTTATTATTGGTTATTAATAAACACCTTAAAATCGTTAATAAGCAGTTACAACACACAAATAGGAAGGACAATAAAGACCTGTTGTTAGTCTAACAGTGAACCATTATCCTTTTAAACTGTTAAAGCTCAGATTCTGATGTTTACTGTTCTTACTTTGCGCCACTTTCTTATTTTTACATCATATTTTGTTTTGCCCCATTAATATGAGGATTGGAAAGTAGACTTCTACACAACCTGTAGTTCTGTTTCACAAAGGCTTTAATCGGGCTTAACATTTTGAGCATAGTCCAAGAACATTCCCTGCCCAAGTCTGACTCAACCCACATCATTAAGTTTCTGAACGAGACTGTAGCCTCACAAAACTCATTCCAGCATCCCTAATGATGTGCAGCAATGAGTGTGTGTACATGCACTTAATCTGATAACTGCGGACAATCAGATTTTGTCAGTAATCTGATCACGGTGTTTACATAAACCTGGGATAATCATATAATGGGAACATCCAGGTCTACTTGAGTCAGGCAGTAATGGCATTTTTTGCTTTGCAGCTGGCCAATAAACTTAACACAAAACTCAAACTTTATGCTGCGGGTTGAAGTCGGTTTACCTGAAAATATGAACATACGTGGTCTAGAAGATGAATCAATCAAACCCTTCATTGCGTCAAGCATGTACTTTCAGTGTGCCTCCAAAGGTGTTTTGTTGCCATTCCGTCGCTGTTGTGTTAAACACTGCTTGCTTATTTCCTGTACAGCTGTAGGTTTTCAAGCATGCTCTGACTGAGAAATCTGAAAGAAATCAGAAAAAGAGTACAGAGAATCAGAGAAACCTGATTACCGGGCTAAAATCCAGCTCTCTTTATGAAATACTTTTCGTAATCAGATTCATTTGATCTGAGAAATCTCTGAGTATGCTGTGACCACTTGAATGATCAGATAACTGCAAAAGTTAGTTGGTGACCAGATGCACGTGCACGTATTGACATTCATCATCGGATCATTGATAATTATTTAGGTGAGGCCAATCATTCTCTGAGTAGAGAGTTTTTGTGCTTTCACACTTTCTAGTAAATACACACAAGGGGGCAGTGAGCACACTGGCCTGGAGCAGTGGGCAGCCCTATTTTGCATAGCATAGGGGGGTTAGGTGCCTTGCTCAAGGACAGTAACAACTGAAGTGCCCTTGAGCAAGACACCTAACCCCACTATGCTATGCAAAATTAAATGTTTGGTTAGATTTCATTTTTTTGGTGTTAAAACTAAAATTCGGTGAAACAAAAAACTAAAATATGGTGACTGTGCGCTGCTGCGAGTCAGCCAGTAAAGACTGAAAATAATAATTTAATAATAATAATGTAAAAGTCAGAGCTGTAGGGTTGGATTTCTTAATTTTCCAGACCACAATATACTTTGTACTGTTTTTTTAATACTTAATACGCCTTTACATATTTATACAACTTCACATGCAGCCTCAGGAAGAAGGTCAGACTCCATTTTTACACTAAAGCTATGAAGATATGACGAGGAAGGGGATTGAAGCACAACCTACATTACCAAATGTTCTTCTGCATGATGCGTGCAATTACAGATGCGTGAAACCACAGAGGTCTCCAGCTCCCCTAAACGTATATAGTGTAGCTTTAAAATGAAGCTTTTCCATCAGTCAGTTCCTTTGAGCAACATGCCAGAGGTTTATTATTCTGGATGAACCTTCCAAACATTCCAAGTTATGTTCTCATGTCAGCCTCCATGTGAGGACCTTAGTGGACCTCACTGGCACTCCAAGTTCAGTGACTCCGGCAAGCCAGATGAAGAACTGCTATAATAAAATAGAAAAGTAGTGAGGAAGAATAAAGTAAAGAGAACAACTAAGGAAGGTGCAAATGCAGACCAAAATCCATTAAATGTTGGAGAGACTGGGTATAAGAAACCCAAACATTACATTTTCAGCGGATCGATATTTGATTAATTATGTCTGACCCCCGATGTGAAGTCAGTTAGAGCAATGCAGTCTGTCCTGCTCTGTATATTAACATTAACACCAGGCTCAGCATCAGTCGGCTGTGTTGTTAGCTAAAACTGACTCACTTTCAGCTAGAAGAACCCAAATACTGGACTATAGCACACATTCTCTTTGTTCTATAAGCTAGTATTTCCTTCAGTCTGGCTAAAGCATCAGCACTCCTCCCTGCGGCTCTGTGCGCAGCTACTTAGAACTGCTGCTGGGTTATCAGTTTTGTGCATCACTGCTGCATATTGCATTCTGTTTGTTTACATCATAAAACACAACTTCTACAGCTCATGCGTTTTACAAGATAAATGTGTATGTTTTCGAGTGTTAAAGCGTTCCTGCACTGCTTTCTGCTTACATTGTTTTCAGATGCAGCTACTAGCAGCTCAAGCACAACTCTGATCAAGTCTTAATATCAGTGACTCACTAACCCATCTCACAGCACATTGGGCAAATAGATGAGCCGCTTTTCCATGAGAATGAAGTCTGTTAATCGTGTTCTACTGTCAACTGGCTGCTGAAGAAGAGACAAAAATCAAGTCCTCTGTTCTCATCCAGCTCCTTAAATAGACCCTACTATAAAACATAAGATCTGTTTATCAGGATAGTTGGCTGGTGGAACCGGAGAGATAGTACAACTGGGATTTAACAGAGAGTGAAAACATATGCACACACATTCACACGCAAACAGGAAAACTCCCAGAGCTGAGCTATAAATGCACACGTTTGTCTGTACTGTTCTGTAGCTCTTTAACAGCCCAATATCAGAGACAGTGCCCACTGAAACAAAACATGCTGTTCTGTCATCCCCACATGAACATACACTCGTTGTCAAAAGAATAGTTGCGCCCAGAAGGAAGTGTGGGATTGCAGTGCTATTGGGAAGGAAGATAAAGGTTACCAGGAACAATAAATGATGATAAATTTAGACTGATATGATCAATATTTATCAAGCTACACATACAGAGGTAGCGTCTCTCAGTATGGCGTCGGGCCGCCATGTTTGCTAACGCAACATGCCAGACGTCTCAGCATGGAGTTGTTGAGGTTCCTAATGTTGTCCTGTGATAATCCATCCCATGCAGCTTGAATATTCTCACACAGTTCCTGCAGATCTTGCAGTAGGGGTGGAGGTGGTGCTGACCACGGTGCCACCACACATGGATTCGTTGGTCGTCTCCACCAAGAGAAAAGCAGGACTAGTCACTAAAGCCATTCTGAGTCATTCCATGACAGTCTGGCACAACACCATTGCAGTCTTTGGTGACGCTGACGAAGGGCAGTTGTTGTAGCGGGCTGCGTGCATGTAGTCCTGCATCATGCAGCTGTCTGCCAATGGTCTTAGCACTTACAGGATGGCAAGATGCAAGTCACGTTTGTGAGTCAATTTAAGAGATGAAAAAGCAGCAAACCCACACCAGCAGGAGCTCATGAAGATGGCAGTAACAACTTTCACTTATTTTTTAAATTAAATTACTTGTTAATACACTAAAGGTAGCTCAGAAAGTAGGTCTGAGTTTCAGTGGCCCATGTAGGTGTTTGCTGTGCACATACACACTATATGACCAAAAGTAAGTACCCAATTTTTTTGAGTTCAGGTGTGTCAGCTTCGTCCATTGCTAACTGATATGTTGAATCAAGCACTTAGCAGTGCAGTCTTCATAGACATATGGTAGCGGTAGAATGGGTCATTCTTTAAACCTGCCACTGTTATGCAATGTCACAAGTCATTTCGGATAACTTCTGCCCTGCTGAATCTGCACCAGTCAGCTATACATGCTGTAGAGACCTGATCTCAACCCCAGTGAACATCTTTGGGATGAACTGGACTGATTGTGACCTAGGCCTTCTTGTCCATCATCAGGCCCTGTCCTCACAAATGCTCTATTGACTGATGGTGAAAAGCATTCCCAGAGAAACAGAGTCTGTTACAGCCACAAAGGGGAGGAGCCTCTGTCACTGCCGTTAGAACAAGCTCATATAGGTGTAATGGTCAGGTGTTCTCATTGATAGATGCTCTGATAAATAGAAATCTCCCAGGCTATACAGTAGAGCCAGTGACCTGAATTTGACAGTCCCCTTCAGGCTAACTGCTTTGCACACACCATTTTGTCCAGCACCACTTTCATGTGTTATTGGTTTCTGTCTCTGAAAAGAACTGAAGCTCCCAAGCAGTTGATTATTCTCATCCCCCTACTCTGCAGCTCATGTTTATCACTGTAGCTTGGCAAGCGCTAAATGATGCTATTTGCCCTCAAATGCTTCCAGTTGCTGAATCCTTCTTTAATGAACGCTGCGTCTCTATGCTTGACCTCCAAGCAGTGTCTGCAAGCTTT